>CADDXX010000492.1:234194-249625 GCA_902810485.1 Alauda arvensis
TACTGGAGAAGAACATAAAGGTTAAAAATAGGCTGCTAAAAGATGATTTTTCTTTAAAAAAGGTCTATTTAATAAACTTCAATATTGCACTTTTTTAATAAATGGCTTTAAATTGAGAGCTTTGAGCAGACTTTATTAAAGATTTTTCTARAGTGGGTCTAATTCTTAAATGCAAGAAATAGTTTCTCAGTTAAATGATTTTCAATTTTCTCTCAGCCAGTTGAGTTCATTAAACTATTTTACTTCAGCTTAATATGGGGACACTTCTAAAATTCCTGTGAATAAGCAAGGATAACCAAAAGTATATTCTGAACTAATAAAGCAGATCTGCATAAACACACATGATTGCAGCAGAAATCACCACAGCAATATCCACCACAGTGGATAATATTTGCTCAATATATAGGAATAATTTTGTTATCACTGCCCTYGTAATAAATACATACATGGTCTAAAARGAGTTTCAGAAAATACAAGATAAAGGTCCATAACGAAAAGGTGTTTAGCATTACATAAGGCAGTACTAACCTACTAATCTGAAAACTATTATTCTAGTGATACCTAAATAGACCATGTAGGCTATATAAAKATACCTGAGCTATGGTCCTGTCAGGACACCAAGATCTGATAAGAAGAAGATGCCTGAAGCAGTCCAGAGATTGACCATAGCCACTAGGAACCATTTCTTCTTCAGGATTCTTACTATCAAACCAKATTTTCCACTGTTTCTCTTCTCTGGAAATCTGCAATTATACCAACAAAGAAGCAAACATCACTAAACAGACAAGTCATATTTGCAYTGCCACTAGGTCACAAAGTTTTAATGAGAGTCAGAGACACGTAATCCACACCCAGGCATTTGTTTACAGATATTCTTCCACAAATTTATTAAGGCTAAACAAAAATGATAGGATTAAATTTCAGATTATAAGTATGTTATTGYAGAATGCAACATCCTGGAGTAGTCATATTCTGAAAACAGGAACTACTAATCAGTATTTTCTATTATAAGAGCATAGCTACATCAGAACATGGATAGCTGGGCACAGACACAACTTTGAGAAGATCAAGCACATAATTGCTCCCCACATGAATGTACAGAAAAGTTTGGTTCACTCATAAAAAGCTATTTACCATTAGCTACAATACACTTAGTTTCCCATAGGRGTATTCATGAATTTGCTGATTACATCCTCCCTAACTTTTACTCAATGTAACCTGAGAAATATTGGAACAAGCATCATAAAATATACTGTAAGAGAGCACTACAGATATGCAAGATAATGTAACAACCAGAATAAGAATAAAGTTGCAATGTATGAATTGGATAATGACAAGTTGAATCCCAATCTGAAAATATTACAATTATATAAAGTCTGAACGCTCTACACTCTTATTTTTCTGGGGGAGGGGGGGTGAGTCTTTYATTTTTCAACACAGGGTGCTAAGCAGTCAAGGCCACAACTGTGGCTATCCTGTTGCCAGTTTTGTTTCTCTTCCATAAAATAACCCAATTTCCACCACATGGCTTGATCCCTACCACACAATTACTTGTTAAACAAGAGATCAACTTTAAAAAGCTCTCACATACTTGATCAAGAATATCTGAAAACTGTTTGAGTTTACTGAGCTCCACCAAGTTCAACCAAGTCATATCCAGAATCCATTTAGCTGGCTTAGGAGGACAAGTTTTAAGGTCTAGGGAAGCACCACCTGCAAGAAATTSAAATTAGTTATTAATACTGTTGGAGAGAAAATTGACAAAATAAAAGGGAGAAAACAAATACAATAATCTAGTATTTAAATCATGATGTTACAGAAGTCTTCTACCTTACAAAACRATGCCATATTTGATTGAGTTTGCAATTTGGTTAGTTTCTATTATTTTTTTCTATTGYTACCTTAAACATAAGTCTTAACCAATTTATATTTTAAGGCTTTATTGGTTTTTCATGCAATGTGCCTGGAAATAAATCCCTTTTGGGACAAGATATTCTGAAAATTCAACATGGAAAAATTCACACAAAATATAATCCATTAATAAATGCTTCCTGGAAAATTAAGTCTTTTGAAAATGTAATAAAAATTGATCAAAACTTTCAAGTGAACCCAGTGCTTTTATGCAGTCAAGACCAAAGCCATGACTTTGCCACATGCAGCTGAGACTCCAAAGTTCTTTTAAACTATTAGATCATTTTCTCTTCCTATTTGCTGCAATTACCGTAATATGTTTATTACAATAATAATTTTTTCTAAGTTAAACACATACCCGATGGTATCTGAGCAGCAGACATGAAGGATACTTATCAATATTCCTTTTAAATTCTCACGATTACAAAGATATCAACATTCAGTGTGCTGCTATAGATTACAATTACCATACAGCGTTGTCTGTCACCAGATCAGAATGATAAACATGTATTCTTACAATTGACTGGTTTCTCATGTGCAAAAGGAAGCAGCATGCTGGCTAGGAGATAGAAATAGATAAATTTTCTGTACTAATAATGACCTCTCCTTAAAATTTATTCATAGTTCCAACCTTTAATAAGTGTCAGAAATTCTTCATGCTTCACTCTGTTTCTTTGTATATCAATCTTCAAAGTAAGCAGTAATGTGAAAAGAAATTTGTGCTCCTCATAGAGCCCTCGGGCAGTATATTTGAATACTTCATATGTCATGTGTTCAATAATATTGGTAACCCTCTTGCTGGTTATAGGGCTCTTGATAGACCTGTTAGGAGAAAGTTGAAAGTTGATTAGCTTAGGCTTTATAAAAGGGAAAAAGCCATAGTTCAGTATTTTCAAAACATGAAAAATAACAGATTACAAACAGAAGATCAGACAGCAAGCTGGCAACAACTTTCACGTTGAAGGAACAGCAACAAAAAAAAATCGTTCCTAATCAAGCTTTTTTGCCCAGCTGAAAATCAATGAAGTATAATGGTTTTTTATTATCTAATAACAAATTTTGAAGGGCTGAAAGTGTGTTAGAAAGTTCTTTGTTTTGCCAACTGACTGTTTTATGGCTACTTAAGCTGACAATTTCTGGTCAAGATTATAAAAAGCAACAGTCTTCTTTCCGATATCAGCTTATAATAAATCTTTACTGTACTACAGTCGCCTCCAGAATTGAGTAAATACAAATTCTACTTATTGTTATCTAAATTACCTGGCCAGGGAGCGGTCAAAAAGCCCCAAAAACTGCCGAAGTGATGTCTGATACATGACATTGACCATGCTCATCTCTGTGATAAGGAAGTACAAGATGCTACCTCGAGTTGCAACTGAAGAACAGGAAAGAAAAATTTGTTCAAAGTAGAAATACAGAGCAGAAAACTTTAACTCTCCAAAACATACACAGTGATTTAAACACTAATGATAACTGAAGATCCTTGAGTTTCTCTATTCTTTACTGCCAGAAAATTAACAAAATTATTCATTTAATTCTCATTTTATACATCAGGGGAAAAAAATCTTTTCTGTAATTAACACAAACTTTGTAAAGTCCCATTTTCATATGGGCATATTTTCATGAGCGTATCTGGAGAGTAGCTTGATAGTACACTGCAAGATTGAGATCAGCAGCAGAACATATAAAAATTTGAAATACTGTTTGAAATACTGTTTAAGTATCCAAACAAATTTATTTTTACAGACTTTTACAAGAATTATATACAAGTCAAATGATCTATATTGATTTAACTTACCCAGCACTGATTTAACTTATTTTCAGTAGCCATTTAGTTTTAAATGCAAAGGTTTTACAATATCTGCAACGTCTCTGGTACAGCAACTGTACCATCTTACACATYTCCTAGAATGCAGGCAATTACAAAAAGATATTTTCCCCTGTTTTTTTTTCAAATTACCTGTCAGTTAAAAGTCAAAAGACTCATTAAATGTGCTGACTATAAGAACCTAAGGATAAACAATGAAGCATTCATCAGAACAGACATAAAGAGTACTTAATGTTATATAAACTCTGGAAAAGAATGTCCACAGGTTGAACTCAAACATATACTTACCTAAACACCCTAATGACTGATACACTTGTTTGTAGAGCAATGGGAAGTCCACAAAGAGAACAATTCACTCAATTTTATAAATTCCACATGAGGCATAACTTTGACTATTTTCTCCATTATAGCTCAATTGACGTGGCCTAGATAAATTTTACTTAACAGGGAAACACARATCTCTCCCACTAATTTTGGTCTTCCTGATCTCATCCTACAATTTCTCCTACTCTAACTATTGATGTTTTAAATACTTGGTCCAGCTATTTGTCTTCCCTCACTACCTTCACTCACCAGGTCTGTACTCTTCGCGGGCTGAATTGATCTGTACTTCAGTTTCAGCAGAAGTTTGCAGTTTCTGTGTTACTTCTTCAGCAGTCTTCTTAGTGTTACTCAATACAATTAGTAGAGTCTCATCATCTGCCAGAGAACTCTTAGTGCTTGTAAGTCGAAATAAAAGGTTATCTTCTAGATCTTTAATCCTCCTTTTGTTCAGAGTCACATCTTCAATAAGATCRGTTCTTTCTTTCTCTAATTCCTATTGGATTACATTTTTAAGAAACAGAAGAGCAATTAAAAATAAAACATTTAGCCTAAACAATACTGATCCTACTAAAACAGCATAGGTCAAGACTAGCTGCTTTAATTTGGGGAAAGAATTCCAGTGATATTTCTGACACAAGATCTATTGCCAGGATCTGGACCTGCTACATAACTAGGCATTAACAAATCATTTCTACAAATATTATGGAAGATGCTCATATCATGCCCTAAAGAATAATAAATTCACAACTGTTTGTTTTCTCTTTCTGTTTCAGAAAAGATGAATGAAAACACCATTCAAGATACAGGATTTTATTCCCCTCTATGTAATCTTATCCTCACTTATGCCTTGCTTTACAATCGCCATATTGAAAATTTTGTCTCAATGGCCATCCTTTGTCATCAAATCAAGCATCAGATATTTCAAGAAGTGTCAATACTCCTTCATCAAACAGGGAGAATTTCATCTTCTCACAAAAATGCTTCATTGATTAAGACAGTATGTAGAACTTGAGTTACTTTGCTAGAAGTATTTATTTTATACATTTTGTAATACGATCTGGTTGATTTATGTACCTAATTTCTTTTCCAATGCCCAAATACAGAAGATGGATAACTGTTAATCAAGAGTTTTACATTAAAAAAACAGCTATTTGAAATCTCTAGAAAACATTTTTCAGCAATAATAGGCCTTTCAGTTCCTTCTTAAAATCAACCTTAAAAAACCTAATATAAATTGGTCCCTCAGAGATAAAAATCCTCTACTGAAATATTACAAAATGTTTCAATACAGCGAAGTAAAAAGAAAGAAAAGAGAGAGGATATGGCTTAAGAGTTTTTCATAAGATAAGGTTAATATGAATCTTATGAATGAACAGTGAGCCAATTGGTAGAAATATTTGCTGCCTAGATAAATACTTCACAAATTTTACAAAGGTCTGGTGAATAATTTCAACGTCTCTCCAAACTTGGAAGTTGCGTACTCACTCCATCATTGCCAAATCCATTTCCATGTTGCTTATCAGCTGCTAATATTCCAAARAAACAGGGACAACACCAAGAAATACCTGACCTCTCATATAGGACTAGAGACATAATGGACCTGAGCCCTTAGAGAGGCTTAAGGAAAGGTGTTTCTCCCCCATTTGAGTAACCTTCATCTATACAGCTTAAAAAAACTATTACAACTTTTGAATTTTTTTTTTTTTATTTTTCCACATTCTAAACTTCTGGTCTTCTCAACCTATATTCTTCTCTTACATTCCTAATTCTAACATTTATTTCTTTTAAAGAMTGTCCTTTTACCTTAAAAAGGAAGTTAAGAAAAATCATCATCTTATTATCAGACTTAGAGTTTTCTCTCGGTATATTGAAACATCATCATCATCAGGAAGAAAACATTTAGTGGACAATCATATTAGAATAATGCAAATACAACATAACTTAGAAGATGTGCTTACTTATTCAAAAGATTCTGACAAAAACTGATTAAAATAGACAAGGAAACTACAGTTATCCACATTAAATCAACTGATATAATAATACACGTGGTCAGAGTCGAATTAACCACGTGGAGATTACATCAAGTTTCTCTGAGGGTGCCTGCACTCCCAGAGTGGCTTAATATGAGTGAGACAACTTCTTCGGGGTTTGCCATGTAACAGAAAAAGGTTTACTAAAAGGAGAAAATAACAAACAGTACAATGCAAATAAAAATAAGCTGTTCACAGGTGCTGACAGCATAGCACCATGTAAGCACCCCCAAAAAAGCCAAGAGAGGCTTTGTGCAGTGGTTTAAATACCTRATGGTTGAGGCAGTGCCTTTTGGCACACTGCCCAATAAGGAACAGATAGATTGTTGACAGACAGATACAGAGACCTATCCATGTCCATGTCCTGGCCCTGAGCCAATCGTAGCTTAGAGTGTAGAGAACTTTCTAGGGCACTTTCCTTTTWAGTCTTATGGTAAAACTAACCATATTTTCCCTAAAAAGAAAATATCTGCCTGGTCTAAAACTGCATTCCTACAATCAACTACTGCTTCATGGAACTGAAGAAAAACAGGCAACAGTTTCATGAACAGTTTCATTTTTTTCATGCAAGTTCAATGAAGTAGAAACCTTTCTTTAAAGAACAGTATTTATCATCCAATCCAATATAATAATTAACATACTGAAACAAATTAAACTTCATGTTTTACTGAGTTCAGTTTAAATGTTAAACATACTTTAAATTCAATGCTTCATAGAAACAGAAAGCTATTCTCCTCACAAGAAGAGCCTGAGAGACAAGTTGGAAACAGTTGCCAAGCTAAAGTGAAGTAACCCTAGATGAAAAGCTTAGTGAAAAAAATACATCTATTAAGCTCTTAAAATTATTTTTTCAAATCAGAAAGTGGCAAAGAATTGAAAGTTTTCTTCATATATTCAAAAAGTATCCAGTCATAACACCAAGGATGCAGAAAAAAATAAGCTAAGTTACCATGTACATAAATTCAAGGAACTTGCACAAAAGAAGCYATTTCAAATCCAGTTTTATGGAATTCCTTTCACAAGAAGATGACATTTTTCTGACTGTACCAAAGAATGCTGTTTCTTGTTAATATACATAAAATATGAAAGCTGCTACATAGCTTATATCATCCTGTCACAAAATTATTCACAAGTGCAAGAATTTGCATCTACTGTTCCTTAYAAAACTTGAGCTTTTTTCCAGAAAAAAACTTGATATGCAAATGTGAAAATTCAAAAAGCCATAAAGGTATCACATATTATAACTCCACTACTAATCTGACTTAGCTATGACACTAAATAAACAAGTTTTTTGTCAAATTACATATCTGCCAATCCATCCAAATAATAGTATCATTAAAATATCACAAGCTATGCTACCTTCAGACATATATCAAATCTCTCAAATCCTATTATTCCAAGAAACACAGTAGAATAAAATTTATACAGATGTACCAGCTGCCCATTGACCTTATGCTTCACTTGTATCTCGCAACTGGTTTAATGTTCTGGTGGAAAATAAGAAATCAGTACCAGTGTTCCTATCAGTAAACAATTAATTCTGTGAGATGTATGTGACAAAGGTTCTTCTAATGGGCATACCAGACAGCAGAGTCAGACTTTACAGAAACTTTAAATGACATGCTATAAACACTCCTTTTCCTTGCTGGAGGTCTAAACCTCATTCATTCTAAGACCAGAACCATATAAGAGATTGATAGAATGGGAAGAATGATAGAAATGTGCTTAAAAACCTTGAAGAACTCTGATTTCAAATAAATAATCTCTTCTCTTTCTGGGACAGAATTTCTGCGCATACATTGYAACACTGGGTATCACCAAGCAGTCATACTGCTCAAATCACTTGGCAGACTGTCTCACAGTACAATAATTTCACCACTCCCCTACCAAAGGCTAAAAAAAGGTAGTAAGAATCCAGACWCTTAAAAGGGAAATGCCCAAATTCCCAAAGATGCATCATTAGACATAACAGAAAAGTATTTAGATGGTGTGATGTGTTCAAATTGACTCCTCAGGAAACCTTGTACCACAAGGTGTATAAACAGAGGCCAAGAAAACTGCAACAGGGTAAGTATATTCTGTAGAAGCTCTCCTACCTGTCAYATGGTCCTCTTGTCATTTATCCAGAGGAAATATCCTCAGGTGGTTTCAAACAAAACAGTAGTGAGTATAACACTCTGAGAAGCTGATAGAGAGAGCACCATATGCCCACCTATTAGACATTCCCACTAAGTGACAAAGAGGCCATTGAATAGTAGAATAATTTTMATTTGGAAGGCACCTACAGAWAGTAATTAGTTCAACYCCTACTCAGATTTAAACAGCTCAGTTGCTCAAGGYAATGTCCAGGTGAATCTTGAACCMTTCCAAGAACACATTTCCACAAAAYCTTGGTTTTGATCACTCTCRATGTAATTAYTTTTTCCCTAATATCTAATCASAATTCCCCATGTTYCAACTTGAGTCTGTTACTTCTCCATCTATTTCTTGGCTCCTCTGAGAAAAGTCAAGCTCCTTCCTTTTCTGTGTCCTCCAAGCAAGCACATAGCAACAGCAATGAATGGAGGAATTTGATAAACTCACTGTCTCCTGGAGGAATGTACTTACTGTATTTCAAGGCCCAAGAAGTGAAGTTTGGCATAAGGTTTTGTGAATATACACATCACACCATGTTTTAGACAGACAGTGATAATTTCATTACAAAGTAGGTTGACAAGCTGTCAGTGATTGAAGAGAAGGTGATAGTGCAATGAATATGTCTGACAAAAAACAGACCTTAACAGATTGASTGTGATTGCTCTCATGAGATCCATGCACTGTTTGGGAATGAAATGCAACTACTTGATGTGAACAAGATGACTGAGGYTATTAACAAGAAAAAGCTTACATTGGAAGGGCAGAGGGAGGTGTTGGAAGGACAGGAGAACYTCAACAGATGTCACAATAAGGAAAYAAAGATATTCCTGTAATTCCYCTCTAGGGAAGGTAAACTRGAACTATTGCCAAAGTCTTAGTAAATACACCAGTCAATACACAGTCATAGCTGCATAATGTTTCTTATGACAGCAACAGTGCCTGACCTTATAGCTCCACAGTTAAAAAGATACCAATCAGCCTCCTTCCAGAACTGCAGGTGGCATGTTAATTGAGACTGGATCCTGAACCTGGACTTCCTCAGCTAATATATCTGCAATATAAGTAAGTAGGTAGCCCATTTTCCCTCGGAGCAAGGAAGTAACTAAGTCTGAATTCTTTGCATGATGTTCTGTTGCCATGAGCTCCAGGGTGTGTAGACAGAAGAACATCAGTTTTGATTTCAGGCCCTTTTGCTTTTCACAGGCCATTCTCATAAGGTTATAACTCACTCTGGCAGGAAAAATAAGGTTAATACAGTGCAGTTGCAACAATAAAGAGACAGAGAAACTTCCACATGAATGAGTCATTGTTTCTGTGCCATTTTTTAAACCATTACAAATAGTTTATATTAAGAAAAATCACAATAGAGAGAGCCAGAAAGTTACTTTGCAATATGGGAATAGAGAGTAATAAATTAAAATTAAAGTATAACATTCTACAGGTAAATATAAGAAGTGCAGCCAGGAAAATAGATACAATCAATTCTTTTACCTGTTTCTCTGTGAGAATGACTCGGCCTAAGAGTTGATTTTCAAGACCTTTCATGGTAACTGTAAAGTCAATGATGGAGGTTTGAGCACTAATTTCAGGAGAGTAACATGGATTTGACAGTTTTGTGGTAATGTAAAGTCTGAAGCCATTCATAACATCTACTTCCTTGTCACCAACTTTCACCTTAAGAAAAATATTAAGAAGTCTTGAAATATCAAGAGCCAAGACACACTTTTTCAGATACTSGGAAAAAGGTTACATTTTTCTGCTTAAAGGCATAAAAATCCAGTTTTACATCATCCACATGATGCAAACAATTTCTTGGGAACAATCAAGGACCACTTCAAATGGCCTATTCAAAAATTATTTCGGTTTCTAAAAATTGTCATAATCAAAGTATAAGAAACTCTATACATTAAATATATTAACCATTTGTGAACTTAAACCCTACCTTAATTTTTCTTTTACAGCATTAATCAARTTTAAATTAGTTTAGTTTTTTATTGTCTAATATTTATTAGGAGTTATTTTGCTAAGGAGAGGGTGAAGGGAGGAAAGGGAAATTTCCACATGTTTGCTCATTTATTTTCTTCTTACCTTGTTGGCTGAACCTGTTTTAATGATATTTCTTTCCAAAACATTATCAAGTGCTGGGTCAAGCTCTTCACCAACATCTTCTACTAAAAGAGGTCTTCCCAAAGAAAGGCTGTCTTCTAAGTGGTTTCTAAAATACTTGTGATTCAAAGAAGTGATCTAAAAACATAGATGCAATATTTTACATCCATTTATCTTTATAAGATCTTCATAGATCTTTATATTTATCCATAATTTATGTCCACAAGCATTTGGCTAGTTTTATATTTATAAGTTATTTCATTTTCTTTAAAGTACTGCCAAAAACAATGACCCTGTGCGTAGACTAGGATTAAGGCAAATATTGTGAGCTCAAGAAAGGGTATCAACATCATCATATTCTATTGCCAAATATCAAGGAATGCAAAGTTCTATTTTTCAGCTGCAAATGTAGAAGCAAAGCAGYGCTGAGCACTTGCAGTTTTGATATCCTATGAGTGCAACTACTCAAGATTTTCACAGGAAAAATTCACAGGAACCTTTTAGCACCTTCAATTTTATCTTGGATAGCATCTCCAAGTCGAACTGCAGCAGGGTCAATTCCAAGATAAGTATTCTTCTAGGGTTTTTTTACCCTTGAAAATCAGAGGTTTAGATGGAAGAGGACCTTAAATAGTCTTTGCTTTAAATAGGCCCTAGTATAACTGGGATTTTCAACATGTTCAAAAAGCACATCCAGCTTAGACTGTAATAAAGCTATTAACAAACTAATAAACATTTTTATCATAACTAAGCAACCATTAAAGGTTTCCACACCTAGATAAAAATCAGCATGAAAGTGGCAGTAATAATCTCAGAGCCACTCTATTATCACACCTCAAACTACTTTTATGRCTTTCAGGGATTTGGCTTTTTTTAAGCTGGTTTATTGGYGTAATCATAATTGTAGCCAGTAAGGACACTCTTCCTCAGATTTTCTTGTTTGAATTGAATTTGTGCTTCAGACTGTACRTTGTAGCACTACATCTTCCCTGTATATTCACAGAGCACTTAGCAGCTGACATCCCTACTAAGACAACAAAAATCAACAATAATTTCTGATTAAAGGTTTAAAAAAGATCTTGCTGTGAATCTTTATTTATAAACACTGACATAAAATTTATATTAGTCAACTAGTTGGTGTTTTTTTCSTAACAATTATATTATTCTAAAAACATGTTTATTACAAGACAATGCCCATCCAGCCTATTTTCCAAAGTTTATGTTTCATTAAAATAAATTCATTATAAACATGGAGTCGCTGGGGTTAAAGGATATATTTCCACCTCTACACAAATCTCAAATCCACTAAAATATATCTGAGATATGCTTGATATTCAAACCAGACTTTTTATATTCATTTGATTTCCTAAGCATTCTAGCATCCTAAGGTGAATCACYGAATTTTAATGCTTTGTAAGATAAGGGTTTTTAGGGATTATAAAAGCACAAACATTTCTATTACCTGAAGGTCATTTCTGCCTTCCTTATTTTTAATCCAAATATTACCCTGTGCTTGTGGATCAATTAATAAAGGATAACGAGATGCTTTAGTGACAATGATTCCATTCTGTATGGATAAGTCATCATTTGGCAATCCTTGCAGGTTCCATTCACTGATAGTTGGAGCATCAGTCAACATTTCTATGAGGTTCAAGTTGTTACAGAAAGGAATYTTTCGGCTTTTCATTTCCTTTTGCCAGTCGTTTAACAGCAGACTGCGGAACTCTTGGTTAAAAGGACCAGAATAGGACAGAAAAGCTGTAGCCAAGAGTACATCACCTCAAAGAGAAAAAAGGAAGAAAAGAAAAAAACCCGAAGCATTACAACTTTTCCAATTCTATTAATGAACAAGGTGTTTCCTTCACTAGTTGCTGCATGTTTTGGCTGGTAACTGAAGAAGACACTTTGACCCATAAAGAAGRCAAATCAATCTTTTTTCCAAGGCTCATTGCATGGCATGACAATGGTACATTTCACTAGAGGCCACATTTACTTTGTTCTTACTATGCAGTTGTAGGAATCGAAGAGATCAGCCTCTGGCAGCTTGTTAAGGTCAACTCAACACACATGTAACGCTATTCCAAACACCAGATCCTGCACAAGCAGGACTCAACAGGGAGAACTCACTCATCAACTTTTAATCCCATAATTTCCTTSTGCATTCATAAGAACAGACTTAAACAATGGTGGGGGCGGGGGGAGGGGGATGGTGGGAAACGTGATGGAACCCCTTACAAGTACTAATTCAATTAAATTATTGAAAATCAATTACAATGAGGAGTACTGGTAATAAAAGCTGTCTCAGATATCATTATGGAGGTATTAAGTGTGAGAGCTTTTAACCTTCCTAAAAGAAGTTCMGTTTCAAAATTTTCCCCCTAAATTTCATAACACCATATTTTTGAGGGGGTTTTGTACTTCTGAAATAAGAATGCAGGATTTAAACTGCAGAAGATCATACTTTTATACTGAGCCCTAATACGTTTGGGTCATTTTCAAGTTACCTATAAAAGAAATAGGATGAATCTGTGGGGAAGATATTCCTCATTTTTAATAAGTTAATACACATGTATATATTATACCAGCAAATAAAATACAACCTAGTTACTATARTACAACCWATACAAAAAGGCTGCTTTTTGCAGCCTTTCAAGGTAAAAGGCAGAGAWGAAACTTCAGCCCACAGTTAATGATGAGATAAATTTCATTTATTGATCTAACTAATGAACCAAATATTYATTACAAACTACTTCAGTTTACAAGTGCAAATTTAAAWAATAATGACCTTCTAAAGAAGCAAATTTTTATGAACATTAGTAACTGCAGTTAAAAATATTGATTTCTACATATAAATGTCAGTGCCTGAGCATCAGTCTTCCTTGTCTCTATATATATTCTCAGTCATASACGTTTTACTGGTGCTTGCTAACATTTGGACTGTTACCTACAAACACCAGTCTAGTCCCAAATATGTGCCACCATGTTCACAGTGCCCATTTTTCTTTTGAAATATGAACTTCAGCCTTATGCTTATTTTTCACCTAACAGGGCTTYAGCAAGGCAATTAAAACAATTACCCTCAWTTTTGAGACAAGGGTCTAAGGATACAAAGGAAAAGCYTGGCATTTCAAAAGTTTTCAGTTTCATTACAACTCAACCARCTTGCTTCCAAGTTCAAAGGTTTGGATGAAAACTTACCAACTAACCTCTTGGTTTGCATGGCAAATTCTTTGCTCTGTTCTGTCCACCTCTCTTTTTCACCTGCTAAACCACTTATAAGACTTGAGGCAGTTTGCATTTTATGTCGGCAACGCTCAGCATCTTCCATCAAAGTCTAGAGAAAACCATGCACCAAGAGAAATWGTTTACAGTCATAYATCTGATAGGCCAGTAAAATCTCTRMATCTCATTAAACCAGTAGATAAACAACAGGTTAGAATTATATTCTCAAACATCTCTATCACTATGCAGAGGAGGGAAAGGGAGATGGAAAAATATATCAGGACAAACTATCAAGATGTCCCATAAACATACATGATACAATATTTCTTTTTAATATTTCTCTTCTCAACTTCTCTTTTGGTGCAGTTGTTGGATAGTATGTAAAATTATTGATACTTATTCATTCTGGGGCATTCTACTCAGAATTTCAAATGCATTATACATATATARCATACATGAAACTTGAAGTTCCAGTAAGAGGCACTGAATAAAGAGGACAAAATAGATTTTGAGGGGGTGGGAGGGAAGAGGGAAGAGGATCATACGCAAAGGAGAGAGGTAGAAAGCAAAGAGGCAGTATTCAAATACTATCTCTTATCTGCTGTCCATCAACATCCTTTTCAAGGAATAATAGTGAAATTGAAATAACACATTAAATGTTCTTTAAAACAAGGGTAGAAACTTCTTTTCTGTGAAGGGCAGTTCACCTGTTTTTCTCTCATTGCATTTTCATACTCTGCCTGCACAATATCTAATTCTTCTTGCTTGGCTCCCAGTTCTTCTTGAGCTTTCTGCAGATCCAGCATAGCACTGGTTAGGCGTTTCTCCTGAATTGCTAAATTAGCCTACAGAGCATAARAACATAAAAGTGTATTCATACACAGAGAGTTTCAAAACATTTGCTATRATATATTTCTGAGAGTTTTCCTGTACCACATTTCCAAATCAAACTCTGCAGTAGAGATTTCATCACTCAGCAAAACCTTTTATTTGAATTTTACAACAAACTAAATTCTTATTTCAGATTGCTGCACTTAAACAGTTGGTTTAATGTCAATTAGAAAAAAAAATTAAAAATACTTCTGGGAATGTCAGTCATTCTTTATGTGACACAAAAGTTAGTCTGACAGGGCTCGCAGAAGAGAATGATACCTCTAGAAGTCCACTTGATTTGTCCAACCAAATGCTAGGTCAAAACACAAATCTTGCTCCCCTCTCAGTTGTTCCTATTATAATACAAGCTATTCTCTGTTAACCATGCTTGACCATATTCTCCCTGACTTTGATTTTAACTATTTAGGCCTATTTTTTTTTTTCTCTACATAACACTGATGATGCCTTCTTATGAAGTGAGATCTGAAACATTAAAAGAACCAGATTTCATGGCTTTTTTCTATTTATTCAAAATTATTGTAGGGAAATTGCAGTAGTGTATTTAAATAGATAATAGATGCTTTAACCCCGTTTCAGTAGGGGTTCAGAGGTGTAAAACCACACCATCTCTTTCATAGTTTTGACAACTTTCAAGTGGAAGTACATTTGAAATATATTTTATTGTAGAATTAGTGTTCAAGACAGTAAATTTCTGGAGAGGGATGCACCAGTTCAAATAAGGCARATGCAAACAGGTGAGGATGAGAAGGAGCAAAGGGTGTCTTTGACTAACAGATGTACCTTTAAAGGTAATACTTCTTTGTTGATGGAAAAAAACACCGCCATAGCTTTGGTCCATGAGCAAAGGCCAGCAACATTCCCACATACTCTCTTAGCTGTCTCAATGTTGTAGTCCACCATTTCAAAATAAGGGCTCAAAAGTTCYACCACTTCTTCATTAATTGTGTCTTTCTGAAATTGCTGAAAAAAATTTTTAAAAG
>CADDXX010000492.1:249956-298941 GCA_902810485.1 Alauda arvensis
AGCTCTCAATTTTCCCCCTCAATTTTATTTACAAAGTATAATAAAACCCTATCCCAAACAAACTTGAAAAATAGCTCTTCTCTGAAGCACAAMTAGGTTTAATTAAGCACAAGCAAAATGAAATGTCGAAGTCCTTTAGAAAATTAAAARCCTTCACAAGTAGATGCAATGTGAATATTACATAAATGACATCCATGCTACTACCAACCATACAAAGCTGGTCAAGCCACCTACTAGACCGGTAACAAATTAAGTAAACTCAAAATGCAGAAATCAGGGACGATAACAGTCAGTGGACCAGAAAAATACTGCATTTTCTCCAACTAAATAAATCATATTATTAATTTTACTTATGAAGAGGGGTTTGTTTACAACATAGTTCCTTTCGATTTCCCTAGACAAATTATGTGAACTAAAAATCTCAAATTTTAAAAAGTTCTGATTGTGTTCATCCCAATAATAATCTATGCTTTTGCAAGCCAGTGCACAAGCTGCAATGTTGAAAATTATTGAAAAATTAAATACCAGAAAGAAAGATATTTGTTATCAGCTTTAATGAAACAGATAAGTAATGGCTATCCAAACCAAATGCTTTRAGTCATTTTTCACCTGAAACAATTTCATCGCCTAACTTAGGAAACATTATACTTGATTTAYAACATGACTTTGCAAGAAGGATTAAAGCTTATTGCATTCTGACATATTTATTCTTAAGCCTTTAACATTTCAGATTTCCCTTTTTTATTTTTAAGCCCTTATCATTGTGTGATTTCCCTGGCACATTTGTTCCCCTATGAACACCAGAGAAAACACTGCCCCTTATTTTCTTACGTTATTAAAAGAAAAACAGAATAAAGGTTGCACAAGCACCTGTAGGCTCTGTAAGAAGTTCCCTGTTGTCATCAGCTTCAGAGATTCTTGCCACGATGGGACAGTACAGTGCTTCTCCAGATCAATTTTCACGTGGTTGACTTTTCTCTGGAAGAGCAGCAGCACACAGTCCATGATGCGCATGATGAGGTGGGGAGGCCGACCCAGTGTGCGCACAGTGGCGATATCTGCAGGTTTGATTGTCTAGGAATTTCAAACAAAGGACACAAACTGTTACTGTTTAGTTAATAAAACACAGAGCATAAGCTCACCAGCTGTATTAATCAATGGGAGAAAAAAATATTTATGTTATTTTTACCTCTAAAAAGCATGAAGCTAGAGGAACCCAACCAGATTTCCATTACTAATTCCTATCAACTTCTAGGAAACCTCAGCACAGCACCTCCACAGCAGCACCTTAAAACTCAAAACTACCAAGAACTGTTTTAACAACAAAAAAGAGCAAAGCAGAAATATCTTGAAATTTTACTTGTTTTTTAAAATGCAGACAACATTGACCAGAAACTGAGTCTAGAAAGGAAATAAATACTTTTTTTTTGTTGACATCCAGCAAATGAAGAAAAATTAAGGAAACTAGTGAGAAGGTCTGGTATATGTATATGTTTGCACCTTCTTATACATCTTACCAGGAATATTCCTGGCAGAAGCAGGCCTGCAAGAAAAATAAATTAAAGTAAGGTATGAAAACCTAGACTCCATTACCTTTCAAGGGTGCAAGTCTAATACTGTAACTCATAACTCTACATCATGAATCAAAGAAGACTTATCAGAAAAGGCTGCTGAATATATCTCTTTAGAGAAGWTTTGATTTGAGCAGTAATGCTTACTGCACCACATGCAGAACTAAAAMACCACTGAACAATGGGAACTGCTGACAGGCAGACCCACTCCTGCAACACACACACCTCTCAGCAGAAGCTTTGCTTATTCACAAGCAGTTTATTCAGTACATGACAGMCCAAACAGTAAGCAACAGATTACTGAGAGTGTTATGACACCTTGTTTCTAGCCCAGCACATGCCTCACTTCATAAAGACAGATTTTAATTATCTGTGTCTGTACTTCAATAAAGGGACTTCMAAGTACTGCAGACTGTCCAGATCACCTTCCCTCTGCCCGCCCTTTATTTCCCTTCAATATTTTACTGCTTGTTGGGTTCAGTGTGCACCAAATATTTCACCAGAGTTTTTCCAGAGGTCTGTGTGAAAACTTCTTAGTAACTATTAGGAAACTGAGTTCAGCCTTTTTTTGCGAACATACAAACTGTGGTAAAATTGTTACATTTAMATTTTATTTATTTATTTACGTGTCTGAAGTTGTACATTTAAGGTGGCATTTTTATTACGGGGCAAAGCACAACAAAGTTTTACTGAACTTTGACAATTCTTACTCAAACTTTAAAAAACCARTCTCACTATATGTTTAGAAATGTTTATAAGAAATTGTGTACTTATCTTAATGTATCATTGATCATTCTTAAAATATTCTTTAAAATTGAGTGAAATAATCACTCTTTTCATCTGGGTAATGACCATTCTATTTATCAAATATTTTAATAGGCATTTATCTACTCTGCAAGCAGAATTCTACTATAGGAATCCCTAGCTTGAATTTGYAAATCTGTAATGATTATGAGATTCATTTTTTTGAAATATGCAGACCCATACAAAGATGATTCTTGCTTAAAAGAGTGAATGAATGAATGCTGAGAATACATATACACATTCTGCTAGGTCTCTTTTTATGATAGTTTGCCTTTCCCCTATATAGGCAAAGCAATTTATTACAGAAAATTTTAAAATTTCAAGATTAAGCCCAAATGCATCTTCCCATTGAGAAATTTTACAATAAGGCCAGCATTGTTTTTACTTGAAATCAGGTTTTCATTTATTAGCACCCTATATTTCAAGAAGAGCAGTATTGTTTTGGTTCAGCCATTTCAGTYAAAAGCAGAAAGTAAGCTTTAATACGATACAGGTCCAGACACAGGACACTGGTGCCCTTTTTGAACTGCAGATGTTGACTAATTAACATTGCTTTTTTCACTTTTCAGAATATTTGCCCACTACCTGGCTTGTTGTTGCTAATTCTTTAACCTTTTTCCTCTGGCTATATATATATATAGTATAATATAAACCTTCTCCCTTATTTCACTCTTCCCAGTTGTCAGTTCACCAACTTTCATTTAGATTTCTGCACTCTGTCCTTTAAGCATCATGGCAGCCAGAGACTGTTAAACATCTCTCACTCAAAGTGAAGTCTTTCATTCAGAAGATCCATAAAAATTTTTCTACACTAGATTTGAAAGCTAATCATGCCATTCCTKCAAATCAGTCTTGAACTCACAACTGCTGGCAGCCTCTCAAATGGAAAGGTACAATTTCCAGTGAATCTACAATAAAACCCTTTGAGGTTTGTCTATCCTTCAGGTTTTTTCTTCATACTTTCCTGTTTCTTGAGATGTGAGCTATCTGCTAGCATCTAACAGGTATATTTCAGATTCCACTATTATTGCTCACAGCAAAATATYTTGAGGCACACCCTCTTATAAAGTCAGCTGAGCAGACATAAAGATTAATATTATGCAAGATCAACTAATATTAATCTTTTTAAATCCTAAATATATGGGCATTCTATAAAAAAAGCTTTACAAGAAAAGTATGGTGAATGAAATGAAGTCTTGGTAGTGCCACAACTCCTAAGAAAATATTTTTTAACGAAGGCAGAAAATAGTGAAATAGAAGAAAATAGAAGACCAGAAAACTTAGTGAAAATACTATTTCTTTGTGAAAGCTGAAAAGAGGAGGTTTGGATTTGGATGGAATTAAAAGTGATTTTACAAGGACAGCACTTCCCTCAAGCTGTATACAGGCTATTTAACAATAGTACCAATACTCAGTTACTAGTTTAACATCAACCTGCAGCCCATGCTATGTCAATTACAGTTTCAAAGAATGTTAGAACTTGCCCTTTTCTGAAAACTAACTATCAGGGGGTTCCTATTCACATGAAACATAAAARTAAAACTGAACCTAAAAAGCCTCAAAATACGTATATTTTTTTTTTCAAGTGAAGAGTTAGGCAATGTGCCTGCAATTTTGTATTTCAAAGACATCCACTTCTCAGTGGTAATGTTATATATGGTCCAAGTACTAACCTGTAAGGCTGCTTCTGCCTCTTCCAAAGCAGGCTTGGCAGCTTCCAACTTCTCTTCAGCAATAGCTTTGTCAACTGTGATACTGTCTACAATAGCTTGGGCTTTGTCTTTCACTTTCTGAACATCACCCTTCACATTCTCAGCAGCCTGTGCTTTTACAGTAACTTCTTTCAACACCTAGAAAGTGAGAAAACCCACATGCCATAGTGAAAAGAGTTTTTGTTGTAAAATCATATCTGTCCAATTCCAGAAAACTCTAAGATAATTTTCTCCAAGATCCTTTCTTTCCAACACTTAATTTTAATTAATATCTTCAAAATAGAAGAAATAGAAGGAGAAAAAAAAATCAAACAGTAATTCACTTTGAAGGCTGTACATACCATGTCAGCTTTTTCATTGGCAATTTGAAGTTCCTTTTCTTTTACCTCCAGTTCTCTGCTTAGAGCAGCCACTGACTCAGAGGCCTCTTTCAGTTTTTCCAGACCAGTATTTATTCTGAAGTCAAAAATCAAAATAAGAAGCATCTCATTCAATGTGCAATTTACACTCTACTTTCCATCTATAGAATGAATCACATCAATTAGAATGAACAATTGCAAGAGTTTTACACAAAAATAAAACTTGGACAAGAACTTTCACCTTTCTGATACCTTCAAAATCAACAAAGTGGACAATAAAGTTCATTAATAAAGATTGTGCCTTGAAATTTTACCCACTTCTAATCAAACAGTATGTCTTTATCATTGCATAAAAATCCTACATGTTGGTTCTATGTCACTGTCTCTCTTGAGCCAATACTCAAAGAACTGAGTTCTGTATAGCAGAAAGCATTTTCTGATTACCAAAATTCTGAAAATTTATAACCAATCAATATTTCTTATTTAWAGTGGACACTGAAAAGAAACCAACACCAAACAAAAGAGTGTAAAAGATAAATAGCATTGAGGTAAGACTTCTCTGATTCAGCATTAAAATGCCCCTTTCAACTGTGCTGTCTTTCTATCAAAAATTCTTCACTTGTTACTTTTCAGACAAATTTAAAGGGCCTCTACAGAGGCTGCTATTGCCAAGGCTATGCAGTACTTGGACAGCTGAACAAAGTGTAAGCCCCAACAAAGCAATTCAGCCAGTTCAACTAAGTTTGACTGTAAGAAATTGAACTTCATGAAATAACTTGGTAAATCTGAAGGTAGAAAACAGGGTGACACCCTTCTGTTTTACCAGCCTTCATCTCTGTCATAACTACAGTTTTGAACTCAATTTGACTTAGAAGACAAAGAACGTTTCAAAGTGAAATAAACAAGTTTAAGGCTTTCTTTAAAAGCCCAGCTCTTTTTGACAACCTTGCAAAACTGAGAAGGCATTTTCTCTTAAGGGTGATACCAACTGATACACTAATTGCTAATTTTGCATTATAGTTGGGTGTTCCTGACAGCAAGATATATCTGCAAATAATTATCATTAGTTTAATAAAGCATCTGAAAATAGAAATAAGCAAATGAAAACCCCTTTTATAGTCTACAAATAAAAAGCTCAGAAGTCTAAGTGAGGCTCTGTGTTCCCAAAACCACTAAGGATATTCTTTATGTGTTTATAATAGGAGGTTACAAGTTTTCAACAAGAAAACAAAAGTTGCTGCCTGACAAATGGAATTCTATTATGTATATATTATGAAATTACATGTAGATGCCTTCTTTTACTGTTTAAAAACACATGGGTATAATTTATGTTCACCTCATATTCCCTCTACCTCTATTTTTCATGCACCACTACTCTTCCCCCCTCAACAAATATACACAGTCTTTAGCTTATATGACAAGAGTGAGTACAATATTTAAATAAGTTCCACTTCAACATAATTCCAGGAGTTAAAAACACCTTTTTATGCTCTACGAGGTGACAAGCCATGCATTAAAATTAAGTGTATCAGAATATACCTACCTGGGGAAGAAAACTACAGAAAAATAGAAATAACCTGAGTAGTTTACCTGTTTGATAAAGTTTGCACTTCAGCCTGCTTTTCTTTGTATGTGGTTTTATATCCCTGAATAAAGGTCAGGTAGGATTTGGGAGTCACATGTGTAGAACGTCTGTATCTTTGAAAGTAATCAGAACACTTTTCTGCCACTCCATCCTGGAATGAGCCCATACACTGCACAATTTCCCTCTTTGTATCAGCAGTGCAGTCCATATCAAATGAGGACAGGAAGTGCTCAGATACTTAGGAAAGAAAGAAAGAAAGCAAGCCTAAATGTAAGTACGTATTTATGAAAGCATCTTATAAACAAGTCACCATAAAACAAGTCAGAATGTATTATTTTGGCTTTCACCCAGCTTCTGAAAACCCAGTCTTCTTTACTTTTCACTATTAAATYCTGAATAATGTTCCACACTTGTCAGTTAAAAGTATAGCCAAGGAYCTGACATTCTTTCCTCTCCAAAGTGTGCAACTGCTTTTTCCCTCTGAACCCATCTGCTGCCTACCAAYGACAAGGTAATCACAGCCTTCCTCTGTATGCCCTATCACAGACACATTTACAAATAATGTCTTTCTTTAGTAGGATCTTTGCCTTCTTTACCAATGCTTTAAAGACATCTTCATGGGGAATTTTTTTTCAAACTGTGTTCAAAACCATTCCWCTGTCAGAAATATTTCAGCAGCTTAATACAACAGGCTTTGGAGAAGAAAATATTCACATCAAATTTCAAATCAAGTAAGTTTCTTTTGGCAAAATTCAAGACAATTAGAACAGATCAGAATATCATGTGTCTGCAGAGATAAAGCCTACACATACCGGCCACCAGAGCATCCTTAGGCCATCGGCTGAACCAGTCTATAGTGCAGCCAGAAATAAGAGCAGGGAACTTCAGGGCCCTATTCCGGAATTTTTCACCTACTGGTGAAAAGCAAAGAACKACGTGGAGGTTCTGGCGGACTCTGGCCATGAAATAGTCATACAGAGCTTCACTGGTTGCAGGTCTTCGTGGATGTTCCTTTTTGAAGGAGGGAACGAGGTCACTAAGGATCTCRTCGACTTCATCACGCGCAAGTAAGTTTGACACCTTTGGGAAGAAGGAAGATTTTTCATGCTYTTGAGAYGATCCAAAACACAGGATATATATASSACAAGGTTCTTTTAACACACASCRTTGTACGAAGGGACATAAATCTTGGACACTRAAGTTATTAGTACACACCAACTCCTTTAAACAAGAAGTCATGTTATGAAGTRATTCCATTAAACAGCCTGAAATCTAACTTGCTGTAAAAATWTAAACCCCAGCCTCCAATGGCTTTGATTCTTTCTCTTTATGTTCCAATAACTAGTAGCAATTACTCTGAAACATAACCCTGAAATAATAAATAAGGAAATAAAATCAATAAAATCCATCCCATCCATTCTGGATGAATTTAGCATACAAAAACTAACTGTACACTAATAATCAATTTAACAGGCAACTTTTTAAAACGTCAGTAATAGTTCCCAAGTCTCAATTTTATTTTTTAAAGTTGTTCTCATGTCCCTTGAGATAGCTTCTCACTATAACCTAAGATTTGTAGTACTTGTAGTACAGACTGCATTCATTTTTAATAATACTCTAATGAMAAAAAGCACTTGAGTTCTAGTCTTTGAAAGTGTACTCTCTGACTTAAAACAAAATCTCCAAATGAATTCTGTTATTTTGCTTCAGAATTATAAATTTTAAAAGAAGAAAATTGATTGTGAGGAGTCATCTTACCTCTCCTGATGACAAAACATTGTTCATGTATTCCAAGAAAGACTCATCTTTGATCTCATTGTCTGTAAAAAGAAAACAGGTGCCTCTGCCTTGCAGTCCTGCTGTTCTGTATAAGAGTTTCAGATCTTCCATCAAGTTTAAAGTGTTGTATGATCTGCAAAAAAAAAAGTTAGTTGAACAAATACTCATCTCTTTTTAAAATAGCCTTCTGACCAAAACGGTAAAAAAACCCAAGCAAATTTAAGTTAGAAACAGTGTCTTGGAACTTAAGGAAAAAAAAGGTGCTTATTTCAGATAGATCTTCTGATGAGACGCACACCAAGGGACCTTCCCACATGTGAATCTACAATTTCTTCTTCAGCCAATAGATATGCAAAAGATTTAAAATTGTTTCACTTCTCAGAAATGACATCTTATTTGAGTGCCAAAACTGACCTGTCCTACAGACAGTTGGGGAGGTATTCATTCTGAGGCATTCAGAAAAGGATTTAAAATTTATTTTTTATCTTTTCTGAGTTATTTCAAAAGAAATCATGTTGGGTTGAACAATATGAAATAAGACAAAAATGTATTTGGAAAATGTTGTCAAAATACTTATATATATATATATATATATATATATATATATATGTAAGATCTATCAAATTAGAGGGCAGGGATAAAGATTCAACCTCCACAGATGACAGCATTTCAAAAATTATAAGATGAATTAAAAGGCCTTTTGGGTAGATAACCACCTGAAAATATTTTCAGTACCATTTAATTTAWTGTGTAAGAACTCAAAGATAACTTGACATCGCCAATATTCTTTCTCCGTCTGTGAAAGAAACAAAATAATTTCCTACTCCAAAGATAATAAAAGTTCACAATTATTGTAGAAAATCAAGCAGATCTAGTAAGTGYCAAGGGATTTTCATGTCCTTCCWCTCTATGTGAYGGTGATCAGACTATGTTAAGCAGAGAATGTGAGCCTGTTTYATTTATAGGAAGAGTTAAAACACAAAGTACAYACTTGGTTAAATTTCAGGTAATGCTCACCTTGTCAACATTATCTGGAATGTGTCATAGCCAGCTATGAAGGATGCCAGTCTTGTCAAGCTCTGCTTTCCTGAGCCACCAACTCCAACTAAGAGAGCATTTCCRCGAGGAGTGCGAATCACACGAGAAATCTGTGTAATACACAGTGATTTATTGCCACAATGTGTACAAGTCACACATCCAGAAACTAGATACTACTGCAGTTATAAARGTATATTAGAAGTGAAGAACAAATGAAAATCTTAAGGTTTAATTAAGGAATTCTATATTAGTACTCATATATTCTGTGGACATTTGTACTTTGCAGTATTTACTRTTGACCTGTCAAATAGTACAGTAACCATTTGATTCCATCACAGTGTCTGTTCAGTTATCAGTAGAATTACATCTCCCACAAAGTACARATAAATCTCAGCTGTGATTTCTCAGTGATGTGCTATCACAGCATGAGGGATTATCAAAATTGGGAAGGAAATAATAATTTCCCCAATACMATGACCTCTGGATAACTTTGGTAAGACTCATCTCACCAGGTCCTTTCATTATGACCCWAAAGGCAGGATGGCCCAGGCATGTTAAATTCAGGACAGAGTTTTCAGTATTCTCTGCAGCAGGTAAGAATACTGCTTTTATAATGAAACTTGTTACATTTCTTATTTACTTGACTGTAAAAATGCACAGTATCAAGTATGAATATTTGATCATAGAAATATCTCCCAATTAAATCTACATTTCTTTCCCACTTCATTATTTATCTTTTAAATCAAAAGGTAGTAGCTTCCTACTGTTCCACATTTCCCTTCAATTCAGGACTCTGCAATGTAAACAGACCCTTTAAAACTAAGAGCAAACAAAAAAACTCAGCAGTAACTGTGAACTGCATACATCACTTGTCCCACTGCCCACAGCCAAAAAAYAGTGCCATGAGACATGCATGCAGGSAGATGTTACCTGATACWGAGAAAACATGTATTTAAGTACAGGAGACAAACTTTCTCCACAGCCTATCAGCTGCAAGWGGGCAGACCCTCACTGTACCCAGAAGAGCCTATATTAACATCCAGAGCAGCACAGAGCCAATTCCCTCTCAAAGACACAATAATACCAGCCAGCTGGTTAGCAGCTGGTCTCCTCCATACAAGCAATGATGCACAGGATTGGCTTCTGTTGCCTTTATTATCTTGAACAGCTCTTTGATGACTCCAGAATTCCATCATGTCAATAAGCAACCTGGGATACTTATTTACTTGCCTTTCCTCTGAGTTACTTCTTTCCAAGCTGTTAAAAAAAAAGTCATGCCAATTTCCTCTAATTTTAAACTTATTTATTTTATCTATTGATTGTAATGTATTTGTWATTTTCCATAGGTTAATGTTTCATAAGACAGATAAAATGAAGTATGAAGGCTTACTCTAAGCTTTTTTATTATTTAAGCAGAGAAAGAAAATATAATTTGCACAACAYCCTTGCAATATCACTGATCATTTCAATAATGGTTATTAGATCTTTTCCAGGCAGAGGCAYACAAGCTGTTAATTGGAAAATTTGTTCTCTATTTAAGATATCCCTCAGCTTTAACTCATTTAAGTCCTATTTTGTCAGCTCAGATTAGGCATTACCTCAACTGTGCCTATCTCACTTTCTCTTAGAAGCTGTCTCAGGTCTACAAAGTTGTTCCTGTTTTCAAGAATTCAGAATCATAGAAGCATTACCTATTCATTTTACCCAAACAAAGACTAATAAAATACTTCAGATATTTACCATCTAGATACCCAAAGAAGATATTCCTCATGACAGGTGGCTGTTCAGTGAAGAAAAAAACACAAAGTACTACATCCTAAACTTATATAGTTTTTTTCCTAGGAATAAATGAGGAACTTATTGGGAAGTGTGATGATTATTTACAATTGTCCTAAGGAAATCCATAGCAGAACATCATTGATTTTGCAGTGAACCTTTGAAAGAAAGGTACTAATTTTGTGAAAGAACAAGAATTCACCCAAAAACCTTTGAAAATTCCAGATGCAATGTGTTTGTCAACTATAATTAAATATAATTTTTTAATATTTAATATTATATTGGGGGTGATGCAATTAAATATTCAATTATCAATAATTTATTATAAGAAATACTGAAAATCTCTGTATTCAACTGAGACAACAGGGGTTCTAGTGTGAAAAAAAAAAAAAAAGACTCTCCTTTGTATGAGGCCTATTCTGTGTGAACAATCATATCAAGCTGTGCTTTGCTAAAAGTTATGGTCAGTTCCAATCCAYACTCAAAAGAACTTTAAAAGCAGAGAACATACTGTGGATCTACAAAAGAATTTTGGACTACATTAATTCCTACTCGGCTGTGCATACTCCTTCAGAAGCAACCAATTATGTCTTAACCTGAATTTCACTTGACTCATTCCAAGGACAGAAAGGGCTCCCAGAAGAATTAAGAAGAAGGAATGTTGAAATAGAATTAAAATAGCTAGCACCATGATCCCACCAAACATAAAAGACAGGTATAAAAGAATAGTTCCATCTGGTGCATTTTCTGAAAAGTTTTTAGTAGGTTTTAATACCCAGTCACAGAGTGRCAGATCAAATATTTGCTAGAAATAAATTAGTTGCTGCAGTTTCAGAAGCAAGTTACCTTGATTCATGCATTCTGCACACCTCTACTCAAAGGAGATGTGGGCAAATGAATAACAACAAATGGCAATCCAGTAAGACTGTACCTTGACTAAATGAACCATAGCATCCTCAAAGAAAACCATGTCCATGCCAGTACCACGAACATTCTCATTGTACATATGTAAAAACTTATTTAAACGATCCCGTAGCTGATGAAATGAGGAGATTGGTTCATAGATTTTGGGAACATCCAAATTAACTTCCTCTGGCTTTTCATCTAGAACAAAAAGCAAGTAATAAAACCTTAACAGTTTAAATAATTGACAAAAGTTTGATGAGGGGATAAGTAAGTGAAGATAACCAGAAGTTTCACCACCCAGAAACAGGTTTATTATCCATAATATTATATATTAGATGTACATATGAGAGTGCTGAATACACCCTACCTGCAAAAAATGGTAATTTCAGCTATGTAATTTTTAAAGACAAAATGAGGAAAAAAACTAAATAGCCTTCTTTCTCTATATCTGAAACTTGAATGATGAAAAACAATACTTGTTTACGTGCTAGGAAAAAAAGTAACACCAGAGAATGAAGGTAAATAAATACTGCAGTTAAAAGTTGTGAATAATCTTTTCTGTAAAAAAAAAAAAGGTCTAAATTGATTAAACAATTGCACTAGGAAAAAAATACTCTTGAAATTTTTAACTGCCACAACAAAAAGATATGTTCACTGTAAATTAGCATACATTTGTTTCCTTAGGTGATACAAAAGGCACAAGTCAACTCTCAAAGAAAGGAGGTCACAGTGCTGCTGCCTCATCTTTCCATTCATAACCTTAAATCATGCTGAAAGGTGACATGCCTTCATTCTTACAGCAAATAAAATTACAGAAAAGTTGAAATTGGCAGGGACCTCTGGAGGTCATCTGGTCCAACCTCTTGCTCAAGATGGGCTACCTACAGCTGGTTCTCCAAGACCATGCTCAGTTGGCTCATGAATACTTCCAATGACACAGACTCTACAACATCTCCAGACAACCTGTACCAGATTATCACAGTGAAAAAAAAAAAAAAGTGATTACTGATGTTCAAGTTCTTCAATAGATTTTAACCAGTATGTATTTCTTGTATTGGGGAACCYAGACCTGGACACAGCATTCCAGGTGTGGCCTTATTAGTGCAGAAAAAAGAGAAAGGAGCACCTTCCTTGGCATGCTGGCTACATTTCCTCTAACACAGCTCAGGATGTCACTAGTTTTTTCTTCCTGCAAGGGTACACTGTTGGYTCATGTTCAGGTGCCAACCAGCACCTCCAGGCCCATTTCTGCAAAGCTGACTTGCAGATGAGTGACCASCAGTATGTACTGGGGCATGGGACCTTTCCTCCTCAGGTCCAGGACTTTTCACTTCTCTTTGTTGAATCTTATGGAGTTCTTGYTAAGGTCCTTCTGGGAGGCAGCAYAAACCTCTGGCATATCAACCACTYCTCCCAGTTTTGTGTCATCTAGGAACTGGCTTGAGGGTGCACTCTGCCCCATCACCCACACCACTAGTGGCAATGCTGAGGATTGACTGAAGCCTGTGTTGACCCCTGGGATACACCATTAGGTACTGGTCTCCAATTAGACTTTGGGCCACTGATCACCACTGTCTGGGCTTGACCATTCAGCCAATTTTCAATCCATTTCACTTCCTATCCAGACCATATTTCGTTAATAAATAAATAAATAAATCTCATTGGAACAGTGCCAGCAGGCAGACATCAGGAGGTTTTTGTTTTGTGGTTTGGATTTCCTCAAAAATAATACCAGTACAATACTAGCACAATTTTGCTCTTATTTACATACATTTAGCTCAAATAGCTTCAGGATTTCATSATCTATATATGCTACAGGATGTATTTTTCCAGTTATCCTAGATCAATCAATTTTGCTAAGCCTCTTCTAACTTGCTGAAGAAATATATCATTCAGAACATTATCTCTAATTGGTAGAATTAAAATCAATTAAATAAGTCATTCCAGTAAAATAAGTATTTCCCTAAGGCTTAGTAAAGCACTAGAAGCCWGTGTGAAGGTAAGGGACAGAATGGTGGGGGAAAAATTCCAACCCCCAACCAAACTCTACTGTATTTAGAATAGTGTCTAACCTTTTTCTTGTTCCAAATTTTTTTCTCAATTTCCTTTCCATTGTACCATTCTAAGACTCATGCAGTTTCAAAGGAAAAAACAACAACAGAAAAACAACTTAAAAAAAAACCCAAAAAATACATCTAGAGAAACATAGTTTAAGAAAATCAAATTTTACCACAGAACCTACTCTCTCAAAATACAGGGATTATTAATTCTTTCAGCTGTCCTTTATATTGTGTTTTTTGTTTACTTGAAGTCACCTTAATCAGAATTCTTAGCTGTATATTGCTTCTTCATATGAACACTCCTCTAGATTAAAACCCAATAAAATCAATTGAYTTCTTATTTTAACCTATAAAAACACTGGTTAAACAAAAGGAGTATTCCAGAAGAAAAAAATTCCTTACAAGTTGAATAAGATATTTAAACTAATTAGCAGCTGAGAAGAAACTAATAAGAAATACATCAAGGAGTTAAACTGCAGTGATACTTTTACAGCTTTGAAACATTTAAAAGAATTACATCATCTTAATTCTGTTCCTACAGTTTTATTATTAATGGCCAAGGACAGTATAATCAAGTACAAAACCTATGAAAGGGCAGGCTTTTCCATCATTTAGAGAGGCAGCTAGAAAAACGTATTATTTTTAAAAGTCCTGTTCAGTCTCAAATTCATAATCACAAGTACTAAATAACAATGTCAAAACCAACTGATAAAAACACCCTTGAATAGGTGGAGGGTCTTGAGAGGACTAGCACCACTAACAATTCCTTTGAAGCTAAGATCTAAAAGTTGACTAAGATCTAAGTCATCATGTATTTCTCTCAGGAGCAAACATATTGTGCTCTTACAACCCAGAGACAAAAAGATTATGTAGCACTAGTAAACATATTACTAATCTGAATAYAGGGCTCTTTGAAGTCAATGTCAGACATCATTTTTTACCTGTTTAAGAGCTCAGAAATCAAGGTCCTGCTCTTACACTTCCACCATAATGGGAAACGCTAAATGTCATTTTAGGAACAAATAAAASAAAATTACTCTTGCTACTCTTTTCATTTAAAGCCAACAACAGAAAGGGGGTTCTCCAGGCTCAGGATTAAGGTTATGTCCACAAATCTATTGAGGACAAAATACAGCCTTTCTATTTGAGAGCCTCCTGCTTTGTATATAGATGAAGATCCATGCTAAAAGGCACATWACAGGATGGTCACATTTCATCTGTCACCATAAAGGCAAATAATTTGGAGAAATACATTTATCATTGTACATTTCTTTTTCATGATGGTTTCAAGTGTGGACTTAAATTTTCCCATTAAAGATCACACTTCACCCTCTCAGTATGCATTCTGACTTACATTTCAGTCTTCTCTGCACTRCTGAAGTTTAGCAAGTTATTTAAGGAGGTAATTATTTCTTTTCTTACACCAGCTCACTTTCACTTCTATTTGATTCCTTCCMATGAAATACATCCTATCCTTTATTCTTCTTTTGTCACTGCCTTCTGTCTACTTGAATTATTCAAGGAGGTTGAAATAGCGTTGACTGTTCATGCCAGTCTCTTATTGCCTCCACTCTCCATCACTGCAGTGATACCAACACAGATAATTGAATCATCCAATGGCCTTCCCCTAAACACAAACAAATGTTCTCTGTTCTTTTGCAACAACTGACAAATATTCACAGGTCATATAGTGAGGTCAGTGACACCATGGGGGTTTTTTTGAAAGACATAAAGGTATTGCCATAAGTCATATGGGTTTCTAAAGAGGTTTAACTAGCATTCAGGAAAATTTTATTAATTAGTAATTTGTTATAAAATCATGTAACAGTCATTTCCTAAAGAGTATTGGATTAGCCCAGAGACAGTATTTTCTTTATCAGATTTCTAGTGCATGTTACCTACATTGCTATCCTTCATCTAGTGCTGCAACCCCACCATTTCAAGTCATTTATAACACACTTCCTTCATCATTTTGCAATATAAAGGCTCACACTCACTATTTGGCAGTTCTATCTTTCTACCACACCAATCTAAATGAAAGTAAGGCTATCCTACACAGACAACCAGGATATCAAWACAGATTTATAAATCCCATTAAGATAAAAATGTGCCACAGCTGGTAACACAGACTACCTTCAAAGCCACTGGACAAAACAGATACTTTTGATGCACAAACTTAGTATGAATTTTTATGACATATTTTTCTTAATACCTATGATTATCATATCCCCTTGCCTATTCTTGTAATTTCCAAGATTATTAGAGTCAATCTTTACCAGTTCTTGCAGGTGCATCCCTTAAGAAGTCAACAAAGAATGCATCTGTTTTACAATTCAGCAAAGCTTTTGGATCTTCAAATTCCTCCYCAATAAGTTTTGCCACAGCTGTGTGAAACCAATTAACATCTTCTGAGGTTGTGAAACGATCAGCAATAACACACTTACATTCATGCTTCCACAGCTTTATCAGCACCTACGTACAGAGAAAGAAAGTAAAAATGAAAAAAAAAGAAAAAACAAAAAGGCATTTCACAGAAGGAGAATAGGTCAGGTTGGAAGGGACCGCAGTGGTTCATCTGGTCCAACCTCCCTGCTTGAGCAGGGTCATCCTGGAGACCATGGCACAGAACTGCATCCAGATGGTTCTTGAATATCTTCAGTAAGGGAGACTCCACAACCTCTCTGGGYAACCTCCACCACCCTCCCAGTAAAGAAATTCTTCCTCACGTTCAGATGGAAATTCCTGTGAATCAGTTTCTGCCTCTTTTCCCGTTGCTTGTTCCCATAAAGCAGAGCCTGGCTCTGTCCTCCTGATGCTCTTCCTTCAGATACTGGCAGACAYCAATGAGGTCTCYCCTCAGTCTTCTCATTTTGAGGCYGAACAGGCCCAGCTCYCTCAGCCTCTCCTCTTGAAAGAGGTGCAAGRGTCCCTTAACTGCCTTTGTATCTCTCTGCTGGACACTCTCCAGGAGCTCTRTGTTTCTCTTGTACTGAGGAATTCATTTGGCTTGCAAAGGAACTATATCAACTTTAAAGCTTTGCCTTCAGTTCTTTATTTAAAAATAACATTAATATTAGAAAAAAATAGTATTTGGGGGGTTCTTCAGAAGAGATACCTTGAGCTTCTAATTCTGSCCAATAGCAATTTAAGATTATATCCAGTTAACTGTGGAAGAAGCCTTAATCTAGCATACCAAAGTGAGGCATATGAAGATCTTACTTCCTCAGCCCTAAAACCATATCCATACCAGTCAACATGTTTATGCATTGATAAAACACTTTTCTAACTGGTCATTAAGTAAAAGATGGGTGAAAATATAAGCATCATGGCACAAATAATTTCATGCCACACACAGATACTACTCTCAGTGCTGCAGCCAAAGTAATTAGAGAATAMCAACAAAGAAAAATGTTTAATTGTTTATATTATCCCTTCTCCAAATTCAATATGCCTTTAAAGTCCCCCAGTTTGGTCACAGGATGAAGAGGGAGAATCTGTCAGGCTGTTAATACTAGCAGCACTGCTTTTAATCCTGTACTATACAGTAGTAGAAAAAAWTCCAGGTACTCCTTGAAGACCTTTTGTTCAGCCTACAGCACTTTGTACAAACAACATACTATGTCAAGTCTCAGAACTAATATGTAAACTCATATAATGGCATTTTGACCAATTGGCTTTTACACTTCAAAAAGACAGTGAGTGTGTGTATACATATATACATATATTAATATTGAAATGTGCAATATTTTTTAGCTCTAGAAATTAAAACCCGTTCTGAAGTTTCAATTTTAGATGCAATAGAATTCAGGAGCTTATCCAATAAACAGAGATGCATGTCGTATGTGAAGCGATTATACAACCCAAATATTTAACAAATTTTTCATGTTTTCTGTAAACATTGCTTTTCCAGCACTACATGTTTCAGAGCTTAAAAGTCTAAATTACTTTTCCCTAAAAAAAAATTAGAAGACAAATGATGGTGGATGGATAATGGAAAAAAAATATTACTAATACTTGTTAATACTTCTTCCTTTTAAACCATAAGCCAGAAACCATTTGTTAGACAGAAATTAGGYTGAGACTGAAAGTCTCAAGACAGTAATGGAGAGGAGGAACTATTCAAATTTTTAATCAATATACAAGCATTTTTATTGGGTTAAAGTAAGTTAATTKCTTGTCACTTATATTCTCATTTCTTTCAGATAAACAGGCATTTRTCAGTAATAGGAAGAGCAGATAGAAGCAAACTGTTGTGAAAAAAGAAGTGGGTTTTGTTATCATTTTGAAACAAAGTTGTCATTTCAGCTGGTACCATAAAAGCTGGGCTAAAACACCTTTGCCTCAAAAAACCCTTTAAAGTTGTATTTTTTAAAAGCAAATTCAAATGCCAAGATAGACTCTTCATCCTCTTTCCTACAGTAATTATAAAAAGGTCACTGATGGGCTGCACTTACCTGTGGCTCATTGATCACYTCCGATGTAGCATTCAGCATCCCTTGCCAAATCCTGGAGAGGTCTCGAAGGTTGAAGACATAATGAAACTTGGCTGGTGTGGGCAACATTTTTAGCTTGGTAATCTGCCACAGCCTGCGTGTCAATGGAACCAATTTGGCTACTGTTCTCTTCACATCATCTGAAAATCCCCGCTCACTACAGTAGTGCCCTTCTCCAATTACACCTGTGGAAAAAAAGATTGCCAAATCAAAGACACSTTAGCACAACACCAAGAGCAATGATCATCTGATGTTTCTGGCTCTTTTTTTTTTCCAATCCCCAAAACCTTTGCAAATTTGTTGAAATGGCTTTCCACTGTTTATTCAAATCTTGATTCAGCCATCCTTAACACCGTTCTGCCACCAGCTCAATGGTTATTGAGCTTTTACTTAACTGCACATTAAAATGTTCTTTTTCTCCCAAAACAGGTTCCACTGGTCCTGAATAGCTAATCTGCTGCTGAAGTCAGTATGATCCTATCCTTTGTGAAAGTCTAGTCTTTAGTCGCTCATTCTTAGCAGCAGTAGCACCTAAGCAACTGCCCAGCATTGTCACTAAAATGACACCTTCATGTCATTCTTATTAATTCTGAGCATACCAAGAGTTTTAAAGATGTGACTGGACCTGAAAAACTTAGAGATTTATGGCGTTGCAGGTGGGGAGAGATTACTGAATGAAAACATGCTGGTAAACAGATCAGAAGGGAATTCACCTCAATTTTAACAATAATGTGTATAAATAGAAGGATAAGGAAAAATCAACTACTATTTTAAAAAATGGGATGGATACAAARATAATTTCCCTTTACCAAAAATTTTGTCAATGGAAGAATTAGAAGGCAGAGTACAGTTGAACACTGAGAATTGTCTCTTCAGCCTCTGTGGAATATCATTGCGACCTCCTCCGGGGTGGATCATGGCAGCCAAAAACTGAATGTCYACAATGTTGGTAAATTCACCAGGTTTTTCCAGGTTATACAATCCTTTCTGTTCCATCAGTTGCCTAACTATCTCATTAGTGACCTGCAAAATGACCAAGTTTTAGATAAGACAATATTATATGTACAATTGAATTAAATACAAAACATATTTGTATGCTTGGAAGACTTAACAAAGAGTATGACACAATTTTGTCACCTAACCCTCTGTTTATTTGCTTCAGGATAAAAGTGCACTGCAAGAAATAAGTACATTTGGTAAAAATCTATCAATAAAAAATCATGGGAGTAGAGGGGTACCCTCGTTTCAAACTAATAATTCACATGACAATTTATTCTCACTTGAATGCCATGATTTCCATTGCTCTTGGAAATACTTYTCACTTTTAACACAAAATTTCCAGTTTGCTCTAATCAAGCCCAAACTAATGCATCGTTGCATGTTGCAAATGATACAAAATATTTGTATTAAGTTTCCTACATAACAATCACAAACATGGTTTTCAAGCTGAAATCATGGAATAAAAAAAAGAATGAAATATCCTTTTGTTTACCCATGAAGAGAAACCCTACATTTCTGTTTGACAAGCTGAAAAACACCCACAAAGAGTACATCATATAGCTATGCTTCTATAGAAATTCTAACATTAGTTTCCAAAGCAAGGTACTTCAGAACAACTTTGTCAATAACAGTAAAGATTACTTCCATTTTGTCTAAAGCAGAGAAAACACTTCTTACCTCTCAGGTTTCACATATTTTAATTATTGCCCACAATGTCAGTTTGCTATCACAATTTGTGTGCCAAATAATTCTTATTTTTAATTATAAAATGAATGTTGTTTAAAAAAAATACTAAAATCATACATGCATGTTCTAAGGAGCACTCARACTGCTTCCTGCAGAAGTTATTGTCAGTTAACTTCTGACAAATTAATATAGACGGATTCTTTAAAAAGACTGCTTGAAGTTAAATACTACATATCAAATTTACCCTATTCTGAATGACTGAGAATCCAATTTTACAGCGTAGCATGAAAACAAAGAAAACTTTTGGTCTTTTTTCTCCTTTTACAAACTAACCTGATCTCCCCACTCATTGATTATGGGCATGTTCACATCATCAATGAAGACTGTCATCTTTTTGCCTGCAGGCGGACCGTAAGTTGTGCCCATGCGCTTATCCACGTAACTTTCTATTGTKCGCTGTCAGAAAGCAATTAGCAGCACGGTTACAAAGAGTACTTCATTTCATGCATGATTCAATCACTTAAACATATTGATGGTTCTGTTACATAGAATTTTACTAAGTGAGGTTTRGAAAAGGCATTTGCTTGAGGTAACTGCACTAGTTCAACTAGAATGTCTGCAATCCCAAGCTATACAGCACCAGGCTGGTGTCTAGAGTAGACAACCATTCCTAACAGTTTCATAAATCTGAACTGGTTTCAAACTTTTATTTTATTCATTTATCAGCAAAACTGATGATTGCTAGCAATAAAGATGAAATGGAAGACATAATTCTGGAACACCTTTCTAGCAGGTATCAATGTACTTCATAAAAGCATACACTGATAATTAAACTCATATATATAAATAAACTTGATAATTTTGCCTAATGGTAGACTTGCCACTACTGTTCTTCCCATCATCTTTCCCTTTCTCTGTTCTTCTTAWGTTCCAGTTTCTATTTACTCTATCGCAAATGAAAGTTCATGTAATGATAAATAATTATTCTTCTATATAAACCTAAATATCTCCATTCTTACACTATGCCTGGGCTCCTGTCTTCTTACACAACTGGCATCAGTTARACCAAGATTTTCAGAAGCTAGAATAATTTCAAAGCGCATGTCAGAACAGAATGTTTTGATGTAGACTGTTAACAGAGAATTGACTTAGTCTTGCACATTTATTTCAGATGTCCTGATCATCAGACTCTTACCTACCACCAATTAAATCTATATTTATTTTTTAAAAATATGTTACTTTTTGTTTCTAGCCCAATAAATAGAAGAAAAAAATCCAAAGGAAATTTAGACCAAAATTACATGTTTGCATATTAAACAACATGTTAGTAGTTTCTGTTGTGCTACACAGGCAGATGATAGGTGATTCATCAAGCTTATAGGCAGCACTTACAGCCCATACTGTGCTTTGGCCGGACATACCAGACTGCCTTAAAAATATTCCCCAAATATGCTGCCAGGAGGTTAAAGACACTTGAAATAATTCAAATTAGTAGAAATTYGGACAGGCAGTACAGTTCAGGATTTAAGCGTCCATAACTGTATGTAGAGCAGTTGCACTGCATGTGTCACTTTTTTAATGAGTAATTGGAATGACTGAAACTTAAATTGCAGACAGCATACTTTTAATGGCAGATTGTTGTGGGTAGCACCTATTTTTACCCATGGTGTTTAGTGAAATCCAACAGCTCTTCCCAGTTAGTGAGAATTGATATATTTGACACAAAAACATAATATGATGAAGGAAGTAATAGACATGGTATTGTAGAAGTCCAAGAACAGCCCAGTAGCTACTGAAAAAGTTGAAAGAAAAAAAWTTTTTAACAGAAGTCTTACATCTTGCAATAGAACACTTGGACCATTTGAACAGGTGCTTTTTTTTATTGTTCAGAATCACTTTCAGAAGCATCCTCCTGGCAAATTATCAGAACATTCTYTGAATCCAACTATCTTGTATGAGAAGATTAATCACTACTATACCTGAAAAATTAATGGGGTCGTTGCAGATGAAAAATTCAAACTCTTTGTCATGTGCCTTTCAGGGTTATATTTTGACATAAAACCTTTGATTGTAACAGTCTTTGCAGTTCCTTGCTCACCAATTAGTAGGACAGCCTAGACAAAGACAACATAGAAATAAGATGAAACACAGGAGCTGTGTGTCTTGGYAAAGGCTCAACAGTCCAATTTAGCTTTTAAACAGAAAAGAAACTAGAAAAGTTATGTACAGTGAACTCTTAACAAGAAACATGTAGAAGTAAAATATTAATGTCTCATGGATTTTTGCAGGCCTGACAAGTTAAAAATATTTGCAGTTAATGGTCATGACAGCCAGCACAATCAAGCTAATAAGGAAATGAGTTAATTATTTGAAAAAGGGTTTAATCATCTAGAGACTCAGTATCTGTAAAATTTCTATTGCTTATGTGACACAGTTTTAGTGAAAAATAGGGTTTCATAACCTAAAGCTACATAAATTCTGTAAATGCCCCAAGCTGGCAGAGTTCAATCACCAGTCATRTATGAGTCTTCTGACCCATGTGCTCCTCCCTCTCCCATCAGTACATGAAAATATTGGTTCCATTCTGGCCTGATCTCAGCTGTAATTACAGTTATTTCCACTACAGAATTAAGGGGTAAGGGGAAAACAAAAAAGTCTGTAAGCAGTGACTATTCAAGAGTTCAAGACTATTTGCATGAAAGTAGCTTCTGGAAACACCATCTTATATCTAAAAAAAAAAATGAAGTTCTTCTTTTTCAGTAACATTTCATTGCTAATCCAAAACTTTCATCATGTGTACTGTTTGCCATGCTTTGATATGAAATATAGAAAAAGTACCTTGCCCTGTTTTGCTATGGTTTCAATAAGGAAATCCRTTCTCACATTGTCAACATTAGGCACAAGAATTGAGCCGTACTCTGGTGTACCACTACTGGGATATACATACTCTTCAACCTGTGTATTCCAGTGCATCCATGTGCCTAATAAAAAAGGAATTAAGTTAATGTCTTAGACATATTAGGCATCATCATTTCCATTATTTCCCATTCAGTTCACTTATCTGTCTGTGCTTCTGTCTCATGTACAGCAATCCCTCTCTGTGTCTTTAGACTAAAATTTATAGAATCATATAATCACAGAATCCCTCAAGTTGTATCTAAGAGGCTTACTCCTCWTTCCTACTGCATAAATTATGACAAAGACAAGGATCATCTGTTTATGTTCACTTGACAATTCATCGCCACAATGTCCATGCGGCTTTTGCAGCAATATATCCACATTCTGACTTCTCACCAGAAACAGGGAAAGAGCTAAACACACTACCGGTAAAGTACATCCATAAAACAAAACTTGCAAAGGGACACAAAAGAAGGTAAGCTACAAAATACCTCCGAATTTATTTTCTTAAAAAAGCACAATTTAAAAATGAATTTTAAATTTTACTCCATATCACCCTTCTGAGTTACTAACCATCAGATGCCACGTAATAATCAAACATTGTATCTTCACTGCCTTCTGGGATACAGGGAAGATCAAGCTTTATTGTTGCATGGTTTCGAAGCCAGTATTCCATTTTGCATCTGTCCTCCAGCTCTAGCAATGCTCCTACACTCCACATGAGAGAGAAGATGTACAGCCTTTCCAAGTATTTTTGAGTCAGTTCCCCACCTTGCTCCTGAAGGATTGAGTCAGGTTTTAATTTTCAACAGCCTGAAAACTCTACTTGATAATCATTAGTAACATGAGGTTAGAAGTCTTCAGTCATATATAAATTTAGAGATGCCTTCAATGATCAGACAGAATCAGTATAAACTGATAACAAATCACCCAAAAATAAAAAAGGAAAACTGCCAGTGCACGCTCCATGTGCTTAATGTAAACCAGAGCTTAACATCAAATCCAAATGTGAGACTGTAAAAGAGGTCTCATCCCAGCTATCACTTTCTAAAGAACTAGAAGATATTCCTTACTAACCTGCATCTCCATTGACATTCCAACTCATCAAAGAATCCCCCTCTACAAAATTTCAMTATTGAAAATTATCTCCAATCTGTTAAGTATATGTAAAAACATTTACACTACCTACTTTAAGTGGGATAAGGCCCTGCAGCATATTAATGCTCTGCATAATCACAAAGGCTTCCAACATCTCACTCTTGCAATGCAGAGACTGCATGCTGAAGTGGTACAAGTCTGGGAACGATGAAGAATACAGCTCACGTAGGATTTCAGCCTCTTGGAAAGAACACTTTTTCAAAAATCCCTGTTGCAAAGCATGTCAATAAAACAAATTCAGTTCCCAATGCAAGTTTCACTAAATCCAACTACAGTAACTCAAAAGGTTAAGGCATGTTGCTTTCTTGGGGCAGAATGGGAGAAGGGGAAGGGGGGGTGGGGCAGGGGGAGGGTGCAGTTAAGTTTTCCTGCCCATTGGGCAGGGTTTAATTAACAGAAGRTCAAATTTTAACCAAGTATGCATAATTCCTACTGGATGTTAAAGATGAAGAGAACTGAAAAGAAAGAACTGTCTCTAATAGCACAAAAACCATTCTTTTCAAATATTTTTAAATCACAACAGCTGTGGGAGGTATCCAAAAGCTCTGCAAAGAAACTAYGCAATTATTCTATACATTATTTCTAACAGGGATAGAGGATAACCTGAAAGATCTGGCAGATGCACAAAAAAAATCAGGCTATCAAAGGGGAGGTCCACTGGTGTGTGCAGTGTTCTTGTTGTGTATCTCAGYATCTGTAATGATGGATAAACAAAACCTAAGTAAAACCACCCATTTCTTAAGATCATAGAATAGGATTCATTCTTTGATGCCTTTAATCCAAAGTTATAACATGATTTTCTTGGGGTTACCTTGAAGTTTTTTCTCATCTGAAGGGAGAATACTTCTCATTTACATCCCATGAGTTTATTTCCTACATAAAATACAATCACCAGCAAAAACACTTGCTATTCTTCCCCAAAACTCAAAAAACAAACTTGGAACAAACTGAAATCAAATAAATTCTCTTTAAACATAGGATGTTGTTCCCTTGTGAGAGCAGTTAAAACTAGAACAGGATTCTCAGTGAGCTCCTGGAGTCTTCATCTCAAAACTAAACCGGACATAGACCTTAGCAACCTCCTCTAGGTTGACTTGACTGTATTCAACAACATCATGTCTTCCAAGCTCAACTATATTGAGCTTCTATGGTTCTTTCTTCTACCTTAATAATATTTTGATATTCTACATTTACTTTCCAAATAAGTGACCTTTCGGACTGGTTACAAATAAGCATATATATGGAAAACCTTTCTAGAAAGAGGTGAGTGGAAAACAAAGTGATAAAGATTAAAAGGAAGAAGTACTTAAAACAGATATCCAGAAATTCACTGATTGTTCCAAAAATATTAGGGGTAAGTGGGAAACCTGATATTCTTTTCCTTTGGAGGAGGCTGATGAGCAATGGATCAAATTTGCAAAGTCTGCTTCAGAAGCACATTACACAAGAACGGCAACATGAAAAGTTTGAGAACTATTTCACTGAACTTGGAAGTTGCACATGTCATAATAATCCATCCCAGTAAGTAGCTATATTTAACTGTTTGCAAATGGTAAGGATTTAGAAATATAAACATATACAACAACTTCCTAAGTTATCCCTATTTGTCTTTAAATATTTTTWAAATTCTTCTGAAATATCAACAAATACTATTTTTCCTTCAGCATCTAAGAATTAGCAAAGTTAGCATCTACCCTGACCCGTTGGAATATGCATTACATTGTGTTCTATAAAATAGATTTAAAGGGAAGCATACTGAAAAAGCCATCAAGATAWTTTATTTATGATGTAAGACTAACCAACCAAACAAACAAARMAAGCTATTGGATCAAATTAGAAATAATTCTAGGCTATAATTATATAGTCTATTTTTTCAAGAAGGAAAGGAAGGGAACTTGGAAAGGTTACTTCATGGTGAAATTAACACAATTTTAGTTTGGTTTATGTAATCCAAAATTCAAAAAAAGAAAAAAGGTTTATTTTCTTTAGTCTGTWTCTATCACAAAAATATACTAAAACCATAAGGCTATGGATTAAGGAAAACTAGTTCCATATAACACTTCAACACAACTAAATTCAGCCTGCATCTCACTTTGAAGTGAGAAGGTAAATCATGAGCGGTATTGCAAAATAAAATGCTTTWCTTTCTGCTGTCTTTGCAGCTGAATCTTTAGCACAATTTTAACATCCAAGAAGYGGCTGTCTGCAAACTAAGCAGCAAGGAGGCAGAGCTGTGAGAACCTAACACCAGTAGGCCCTATAAAGTGTTGTAAGCACAGTAAGGAACAACACAGGTGGAATCTCTGGGGAGCCACTGTCCTAGATGCATAACTTACTCTTTCCCAAGCATCCATATTATTTAAAAAAAAAAAAAAAAAAAAAAAGTAAAGCTTGGCAGTAACATACATAAGGCACTTGTGTTGACTGCATGCATTTGCATTAGTGAAACTTCAGTTTTACCAGCCAATTTTTTAGGAAACTTGTTAAACACTTTTTTCCATAATAATAWATATTTTGGACTTGGCAAAGGAACTCAATGAATTAGCAATGACTCTCAAGCATTCCAGAGAGCTGTGACTGAACACACAGTTYTAATGTGATTTAATAGCTTTTTGAAAAGGAAAAAGCTTCAGACACTACCAGAAAAATATAGTATCAGCCCTCTGCAGCAATACTTAGTTCTTCACAAGCAGCATACCCCTCCAGGTTTGCAATAATTCAACATAACATGGGTGCTTCTGACACAGGAAGGAATATCTCATGACCACCCCACTCCTTTTCCTACTAATGGGTTAAGGCTAAGCAGGATTCTGGTGCCTTCCCCTAGTGGGTCTTGCTGCTCCTCACCTGCATAATATTTGCAGGGCATTATACCTGACCTGCCATTTCAGATCTGCAGGTGGAAAAGAAACCTTGTGTCTGTTGCCTGAAATCACAAGTTCACAGCCTTCCTCACCTTGGTAATTTCTGTTCWCCAAAACACATTTTCTGGCTTCAGTTTTTCCAGAGGGGCTCTACTGTCTCCAGTCCCAAAGAGAGGCACCAGGCACTGCCTGGCACTCAGGGCCTGGACTACAACATACTGTCTTCTTCTSATTTCTGTCTGGGCTGAAACCTCTAATCTGCTAAGGACAGTGATTCCAGGCAGTGCCACAAGCCAATTCCTCCATTGCCAGACAAACCAGGGATTTAGGGACAAGGAACCTGGTTATAAACAAGCAAGCTACAGAAAACTTACAAGCATGAGAACTTTTAGGGTTTCAAAAAATAAGAGAGCCGAGACTAAAACAGAGTAATCACTACAAAAATCTGACACTTGAAAGTTAATGTGAGGCCAACTGTATTTTCATAGGACTAGTTAAGCAACACTAACCAGGTGAGGATTAGTTGCATTTTCCGCTGGTATCCTATTTGATTTGGAAAATGAAATGACTGAATGAGACCGTGAAGCATTAATCTTAAAAAAATATTTTACAAACTTGTTCATTTTGATACATTCTAGAAAGGAGGACAGTAAAATTTAGTCTGTTAGCCCATAGTAGCTGATAAAGTTTTGTTCTTTGAGCCTGAAAAGCAAGGGGACAAATAYACTACAAACACCTGGATGATGTTCCTATTCCATAAAGAGGAAATAATTCCCATCTTAAAATTAAAGCCCATATAAAGGAATTAAATTTGGGATTATACTGAAATATACAAAGTACAACTTGGGTTTCAGGGGAAAGTAATTAAGTAATTATCTGTATGGTCACAGCAATCAGTAGCTTAGCCACACAGGAGAAAGTTTTCATTTTTGATATGCATCAGACAGTCCATGTTTCAACAAAGCAAAATAATCTTAACCAAACATTCTCAACAAGATGGCCTAGACAAGAAGAAATGCAGAGGAAAAAAATATTTATTTTGATTTATTTTTTAAAGCATTGATCCTGAGTAGTGTACTTCACTGATAAATTTCTAAGGCAATATAAGGCTTAAGGGCAAAAAAAAAAGAGAAAACAATTTTTAACTGCTATTGTCTCTCTCGTTTTCTTAAAAGAAAAGAAAACTGGAATTAAATGTTGAAAGCTTTGTTGAAATATATCACTATGGTACATTAGGTAGATTCTTGGGAACCCTCACATTTCATCTTCACCAAGGTTTTTGCTACATGAAAAAAGCCAGTAGGCTCAAGTCTTGGAATTTGTCGTTCCCTGTATTGTTACAAGCATTCTGCCAAGATTAGGCTTTATTTTTCCAGGGTTTTAGATAATGAAAGATGACATATTAAAAGAAACCCAAAACTTTATAAATCACTTTGATATTTCAATATATTATATGCTGGTTTTTGACTCTAAAACACACCTGAAACATGTTCTGTTTTTCTGAATTATTCATTCCATGCCAGAGAGACAGTAACTACTGCCTGGTTCTTCTTTGCTTCTAAGAATGTTAATAGACAACCAAGTAACAATATCAATTTAAAAATTACATGCTTTGATGTTGCATTGACTTTATTTCTGGTTCTAAATCCCAGCTGCAATAGATTTTAAGAAATATTGAGAGAATTTCTGTTTTCAAGTTCCCTGAATCAACTTTACTCTTTTTTTCCTCCTTGCTCTGAAGCTGTACTATGGGCTACCAGGTAGTTCATGCTTTAAAAACAGCCTTGTCCTTCAATTGCACAAAATATTTTTAATTACAAATTTGTCCCAAAGTAAAATAGCCACATTTTTAGAAGTGTAAGATGTTAACTGTGTTCCTTAAAAAAATTACTCACTCCTGTATAAGCTACCAGAAACATTGCTATTTTAAGTACTGACCTAGAAGTTTATACAGAGTAAAAGGGATYTCATAGCAAAAGGCACAAAAATAGGCCCTAAAGCAACAAGAGTGAAGAGTTAAAGAAGTAACCAGTAAAACTTTCAATRCATATACAGAAACTTAGCACTGTACCTCAAGGATAGGACTCCAGGTGAGAACTGATGAGCTCATGAACACCATCCCATTTCTTGAAACTGTTGCTGGAGAAGCATTATCAATGTTGTGAGGCTCAAAGACTATTTTGCAATTTGGTGCCATAGGTATCCGATCACCGTTTGCTAGTGTTAGAGTTCTGTTGTCATCCAGGACTGAATTAAGGTTCTCAATCCAAATAGCATCAACGGGACCATCAAGAACTATCCAGATGTGGTCACCTATAATCCAACATAATAGATAAAAAGGCCATGGATGAAGTGCTAGTTTATTTCAAGGACCAGTTCCYTATGTCWGCAAACAATTTTTTAACTAATTCTGAATTCATGCACASAGCTACAGTCTCARCTTTTAATACAATTACCATTTCCATCACTCAGTTTCAGTTGGGTACTTCATTTTCTCACCTATTGGCAATAATTATCCATTCTTCAGTATAYAAAGTGCCATCAGCATAAGTCACTAGTTTTTAATACTCTGAAAGAGTTTTATGGATCCAGTCTTCAAGACAGTAACAAATTAGGTTTATTTCAAGTCACATAAAACAGCATAAAGAAGAAAGCTACCATAGATATATTTAAATTTAAACACCATTCATTTCCAATTAGTTTTATAAACGTAGAAAAATTAAGTGAAAGGAACACTTGAAAAATCACTCTTTCAAATAGCAAGCACAGTGTCATAAGTAAAAGAGGTCCATTAGGGGAAGAGTCTTATCATTTGTTCTGTCCCTAAACTTGATCCAGTTTCCTTTTAAGYTTTTCCATTTACTGACAGAAATGCATTTTAAAGCCTGCCTCTGTTTCCTAGGAGGGTCYGTGTCTGTTCTTCTTGCCTCACTTGGGTACTGAGCAACAGATCCTGGCTGGAAAGAGATCCCAGCTTGGCTTCTGGCTGCCCACCCTAAAGGGGTGCTAAAGCAGACAGACCCACGGCACATTGCTAGACAGCTCTTTAGCCAGAGATGGTCCAGCTGCCTTCAGAGTCAGGCTTATAATGAAGGCCTAGGTGACTTGGAGCTTTGCTAGCATTAAACCAAGGAGATATGTTGAAAAAAGGAGATATAATGAAACAGATTATAAACTTTTTAYATGTGGAAGGTTTTTATAGCCATAGTGCAGGTATCTCAAGCATGAGATGGTCTGGAGCCTGACAAATAAAGACATTACAGAACACTTACAGAATAAATCTGAGGAAGTCATATGAGTGTGCCAATATATATTTTATCTTGAAGGAAAATATTGAAAAAATCAATAGTTAATGCTATGCTACATTCTCAAGGGTGTGACATTTCTAGATTTGAAACAAGACTACGAAAATTAAATTGAAAAGCATTTTCTATTTTAAAAGTATCTTGATTTCTGAAAGCTAAAAATTTTTTTTTGAAAATATTGCAACAAGTGTTAGGACTTTCTCTTTTTTTTCTTTTAAGGCATAACAATAAGATCACATACTAATTTTCAGACAAAAAAAAGGAACCATCTAGTATCAAACTATCAAGGCCACTCTTCGAGTTAATATAGCAGTCTAAGAATATGTGTCAGCATAATTTTAGGCAGAAATTGGCTGCCTAAACAGAATTATCTAGTGCCATTTGAGATGGAGTATGATATGTGGAGGGTTAGTTTGTATAACACAATTAAGGAGATAAATTTCCTTTTAATATGGCAGCTGGAGAACAGGTATAAATTCTGACACCACCAAGAAGTTTTATAGGATACCACTACTGGGGTAAGTGACTTTYACTTTCCACTTTCCTTCCATATGAGGGCCTAATATACAAAAAGAGTATTCAGTAAATGCAGTAAAGTATTATTTGTTACACTACACTGTTTGAACAAAAAGCATTTAGAATAGAGACTGTAAAAGGGACAGAAGTTCTTCCAGCAATTTGCCAACACTTCCATGTAAGAAAAAAAATCTGCTTATGTGCTTTATTAGTTTTCCTGATGCTTGAGGTTTTTTCTTCTTTGAATGGAAGTCTTTTTCGTTAAACCTCTGTTGGGTCTGGCTGAGCTGGAGTTCCTCTCCCCACAGCACCCCCCACAGTGCTGTGCTCTGCATTGGTGGCTGGAAAGGTGTTGATCACACACCAGAGACTGGGTACTGCTGAGCAGCACTGGCACAGCATCAGCACTGTCTCTCAGCATTCCCCAAATCAAGGAGCTGAGGCTGGGCGAGATCCTGGAAGGGGACACAGCCAGGCCAGGTGACTCAAAGTAGCCAAAGGGATAATCCATGCCATACAGCATCTGCTCAGATACAAAAGCTAAAGAAAGGAGGAGGCTGGGGCATCTGCTATTTACAATGCTTGCTTTCTGGAGCAACCTCCATTTGTGCTGAAGCCCTTGCCTCCTGGAAATGGCTGAACATGGCTTGCTGAGAGGAAGTAGAGAACAAACCCTTTTTTCTCTTTGCTTGTGTTCACACAAATTTTTGCTTTAACTTTAGTAAACTGCCTTATCTAGACCCTGTAAGTTGTTTGCCATTTATTTTCTCTCCCCTATCCAGCTGGGCAAAGGAGTGGTRGAGTGCAACTTGGTGGGCACATGGAGTCAAGGCCAATCCACTACAATACCTTTTTTTGCTCTTAAAGTTTTTCTCCAGAGTGTTGAAAATATTCCATCTGTCCARTCATTTGTTGCCACATCAAGGCGTCCAAACATTTGTGGAGCAGTTATAGCTTTAGGATTCATTCTCATTTCACGATGTGGCTGTCCACAATCTATGAAGGCAGACCACCAGTTAGTTTCTACATTTCTTTTCAGCAGTAAGAGAACTTTGACAAATTCACATTCATTGCACCCAAATGCATGYTTTAATATGCATTCATAATTATAAGAATGTGTGTATTGACTTGAAAGACTTCTCTTACTACATAAAATTCATTAATTGGAGACACCAAAATAGTAGAATGAAGTTCTGAAACTTTTGAATATTCAATTCACAWTTCATAGCTTCACTGGGAACAAAAAAGCAGCAAGATAAAATTTATTCAAGGTATAGTTTGATATTTTGAAGGCTTATCAAACAAAAGAGCTTTAAAACATTTGGTTTGGATGCACATTTTAAAAACCCAATTAATAAATACAGACAGATGATTGATTGTTTTGCTCTTCTGTGCACCTGTATACATCTTAAAATAGGTAAAGTATACAATATTGGCATAATCTTGTGAATTCTCTCAGACAAATAAATTCTATCTACCATACCATGATCATATAACCTTTGCTTTTTATCTCATTAGCAACAGCTTAAAAATTACCATGCCAGAAATCTTTTTAAAGACCCAATATTAAAACATAACCAGGAGCCAGTAGTAAGATGTTGAAAGAAAAAGCTGAAAAAATTACTTATTTTTAAAAAATTTACTATAATCAGATTTCACTGACAAGCAAGATAGAAGCCTGACAGATCAAGTAGYTAAACATTTCATGAGGTTGTGTGAGAAGATCAGCTTTGTAAAAGGTAGTGAGAYGGCTTTATCTTGGTAGTAGTTCACATCTCAGTGCTAGGAAGAAAAATGGGAAAACAGTGCAATGCAACTTTKTTCTTTCTGCTTTTTTTCCTRAATGGAACACTCATTTCCACTGCAATGTAGAGCTTACAGTGTTTCTTAAGCACAGCACACTACTGTATGTATGAGAGACTTGCTGAACTATTTGGCACTGAAATTATTCACTTCTGGAAAATCATAAGCAACTTGAGAAATGGGGTAATACAARCCTACCACAAAAGAAATGTTTTCCTCCCCAAGCTATGACCTTTTATTTTAATAAGATCAAGCAGACATTCTTCAACTAATRTTTTTGTTTAGAAACACAGATGACAAAAAAAAAAACACAGTCTTCAAGCCTCCAGCCAGGACACAAAATTAATACCCTTGAAGACTTTTGTCAGTGTATAAACCAGGAATTTATGGTTATAAAACCTGTTATTTTGTATTACAAAGACCCTGCCTTGTGCATTGTGTTCAAAAAAGACCTAAATACCTATGACTAGCAAAAGGTTTCAGCATTACCTCAGCAAAACCCAGGAGATGCTTTAATCACTTGTCTGAGCTGCCTACCTAGACTGCATTCCTCTTTCTTAATCCATCTAGAATAAGAACTTCTGATAAAAGTATAATAATATGGAAAAAAGGAAGTGAAGCATATGGCTTTGAATGTCAGATATTTTTAAGCCACTAGAATAATTAGTATCTCAACATACATACTCATTCTCCCAGTAATATATTCTCACAGTGGACCAATTGAGGTTTTCTGAGAAGAAACAAAGGGATTTGCAGTTTACAGTGTAACAGTTCAGTAACAGTTTAAAATATAAGTACTACCATACCTGTCATTGCTTTCATTAAGGTGTGGATGCAAGTAGTTTTTCCAGCACCACTAGGTCCCAGTGTCATCAATCCATGCCTTACTCTCTGGGTTTCAAAAAGCTGGATAACTTTCAGTTTCCAAGGAGGATGACAAACAAGGCCAGATTGCTCCACCTAAGAGACAGAAYACCAAATTACTATTATTTTATAGCACAAAATATATTTTTATGCCTTTAGATATAGATATATCAGCAACAGATTACTATACTCTTTGTAAAGGCTTTATGTATATTAAAAAAAACTGAAAAAGAAGGTATATTTAGTATTCAAACATGCATTAAGAAAAATAAGGTAAACCAGCCTCTATCTWCATTTTGATCTGTCAGATATACATATATTTATTTTATATATACATTATATTCTTAAGTTGGCCCTTAAAAACTCCTAATGAGAAATGAAATAAATAAATTTTAAGTAAAACTTTTCTCAAACTAATATTTTAATTGTCAAGACTTGAGACAAATATTAGATCCCGGGTCACGTAACACAAGCTTATATACGTGCCTTTTTCAAGCTGGACCCCAGTAACCATGACTCAAGAAAACCCACAGGACACTATAATCACAATTCAATGACCTCCTGAAGAATAAGCTTAACATTCTTATTACAGTGGTAAAGATTTGTGGAAAAGCCTATGTTTCCTTTAAACAGCAAAATATAGTATTGCCAGCTGGATAGACTCTGCAACAATGATTTTCTTAGTTGTCACATGACAATTATGCCACMGCACCACAGCTAAGGAGAAACATCACCTGTTTGTCAATGGCTGCTTCAAGTTCAGGATAGCCTCCTTTATCAAGCTGGATATCTGGAAACAGATCTTCAATTAGACTCAGAAATAAGGGTTCATCTTCATCAATCTAGTGAAAATGAGGGAAAACAAAAATCCACACAGATTAAACCGGTTCTATTTATTTTATCAACTTTAAAAAGAACAATCCCTGAGTCCTGAAGTGCTAAAGAAATTTTTGAGAACATAAGGAACCATCTTTAATAGTCCTCWAGGCACTAAACATCAGAAGCAGAAAAACATCATGTTATCTACTAGTCAAAATAAACCACTAATATGCAGACTGAATTTCTTATGGTAGATTTTATTCCAATACCATTTGGAAAATTATTTGTCTATTTTATTCGGTGTAAAAAAAAAAAGATTATGTATCACAGCAACAGAACAGGGTTGTTAGCTATTTAGACAGGTGAGATGGTWTTCATTACTATTAATAACAGATTCTTTCAAAAGAGTGAGTAAATATTTAAGCAAAAAGTTTCTAAAGAAGTTACTGCATAGACACCTATTTTTTCACTTATTTCTAAAGGTAGCAGGGAAAATATGGACAAAAATCTGAAAAATTCAAAGTTCAATCCCTGTAGAAAGCCAAGCAACAGACAGCTCACTCCCTCCTCAGCTCCACACAGGGTACTACAAAAAAATTTATCTCTATTCCAGTCAAAATCTTCCACTCCAAGAACGAAACATTCCAAGCTAGCTTCAGTGTAAAGGTCACACGCAATCTTCTAGCGATCACGTAGCTCCAAAGTGCAGTTTAAATTATTTATCAGGCCCTCAGCACTTACTAGTTTAGACAGGTTCATATCTCTCAGCACACGCATGACAATGGTAGATTCAGTATCTGTGGGATTTGCTCTTTTTGCTGCTCCCAGTGTACGCAGCACAGACAATATATTCCGCAAGCCAAAATCATAATGCACCTAGAACATACATGAAGTTTGGGAAAATTTTCCCCAAGTTAATAGGGATGAAACWGTTCTTAATTACTCTAAGACATATATGGATATGTAGGAGAAGATGTACATGCGTTTCAAAAGCCTCCAAACATCCACCAAGTATTCTTCGGTTGGGTGACTGTGGGTGACTTCACTTTCTAAATCTACCATCTATTAAAATTAAAGGTGTGACAGAAAAAAAAAAGTGTAATCATAAGTCATTGAATCAAGACAGGGCTCCCAAGGACTATTGAGAATTACTTTATCAGTATAATTTTCAATTCTCTGTGGCCCTTGTACAARCACAGGCAGCACAAACCAAATACTTCTCAACCCACTCCGTAAGACCAACAAAGGCTTTAATAAAGCCTTTATTTTTCTCAGCCATCACTATTCATTAAAGCTAAATCTTTAAAATAAGCAGTGCTCCAAATGAAAGCCCCATCCTTGCACCAACAACCTGCAGCAGGAGTTAATCTTCCAGGACAGCAGAGGGCTGCATTACTACACTGCAAGTGTCTCTTAGCTTACTTAGTGAACATGAACCTTTCCTTATTCTTCACATGAATATTTTGTGGCTTCATAGACAGCTTTTCCCTAAAAGAATCAGGTTTCATCATATGAATATAATCACCTGCTTTGACAGTTGTTCTTCACACAGCTTGTACAGTGTAAAGAATTTCCTTGCCAACACAACATTATCAATGAAACCACAACTAGCCAGTTTAACACGSATTATGATTTGACGATCAGGAACCATCATAGCCACTGAACGGAAATTGATCTTCAAGTTTTCGGGAAGTTCTTGCCGTCCAGCATATCCTGGATTCTGGAGAGGTAAAACAGGTGTTGAAGTTGAGTGTACCTTGCACAAATACAAGAATCAGCAAAGGAGCGTGCTTTTACCCACCATCTTGGTAGGCAAAAATTATTTCTTGGCTTTAAGTCACATATCAAAATCAATTGCCATGTAGACTAATCACCATATCTCTACAGAATTTTTGCCTCTTTTATATCCATAAGATATGAAAAAAGTTCCACCTAAGCATTTGTCTTGTAGGTCCTATTTTTACTGGCTACTCCTACCTATATCTCTAAGGAAGTTTTTCAGTAATTGTAGCAAAAAGCATACTTTGGGAGCCAGAATTTGTCATGTAGAAGCCATCTGAAATTGAGATAACTTGTATTTATGGTGCTGCCTGCATTTCTTAGTTGCATGTGCTTGATGTCATTAAAACAAGACCCTGTAAACTGTGTTTGCAGCAATGCTCAATGTTCCCAAACTATCAGAGTTAGTTCTAAGAACTGAATGACATAAGAGTTRGCAAGCACACTTAACATACCAAGTTAGACTCAATTATTGTACAATCATCACTGGCATATTAAAAACTAACTGAATACTTACCATGGTAAGAAAGATGCCAAATTCTGGGTTCATTTCTACATTGTCTCCATCAGTAAAAATAAACTTTTTTTTACGTTTCTTCTTACATGTCAACACAATTGCTATTTGCTGTGCAGCTACTGATAGCACTGGTAAATCAATACGGTTGAATTCATCAAAGCAACCCCAGGAGCCAGACTGAGCAAGACCTTCAAAGAGAAAAGCAACTAAGCATGTGACCATAATGTTTTTAACCCTTTTTTGGTGCAATTCACGAGCCAAAAATTAGGTTAATCTACCTCAGGGGTTGAAGAAAAATGTGCTTATTTTTAGGGTTGTGAAAGGAACAAATAGAAAAATTTTCGTTCCTTTTCAAGCAAGAATATACAAGTTCCCACAGTCTTAAGATTTTCTAGGATGCTATGTTCTTTGATTTCTTCTCCTTTTCTTATATCTTGTATGTTTTTCATCCCTCTTTACCCTCCAAGAAAACTTTCTGCAGTAATTCTATGAAAATGTGACAGGTTGTCAATAGCTTATTACACATATTAAAATRAACAGCACAGTTCCATTTGCTGGTAAAGAAGCTGGAGGTCAGTCTATGCCAGAACCRCATTTTTCCTTGGATTTTTTAAGGAAAACAAACAGAATCATAGATACAGTCACTTGCAAAAATACAATAGTCAAGAACCTCCATGTGATGTCTAATTTTACATCTGCCATGACTGACAGGTATCAATTTCAGATGCCTAAGAAAATGTCATCCGCACTTAATTTCAGYGAGCTCTGCAAATTGTTTTTAACATATATAGCACTATCCATGCATTTCCTTCTACTGATAGAAACGTCAATATTTGAATGAGATAAAATATTGAAAYCAAAATTCAGCATGTCCCACCAGTTCAGCAATAAATTTCACAGCATTTTCTCTTCGTAGCAGCAGATCTTCTTGTGACGTTTTAAGTGACTTTATCTATTCTTTCAACTTTATTTATCCTTATAAACTGTGTCCTGTTCTCAGACATGTCTTTTTCTTGAAGACAGTGTTGCAACTTCATTTTATACTCCTAACAAAATATTAATTACTTGCATTTATGAAAAGGCGGAAACCATCTGCCGGTTATGTGTCACCCTTGTTTCATAGAGATGTCCTCTTACCATTTGAAACTGTCACATAGTTCATAAAATCATATAATCTCAGAATATAAAGGACTGACTTATTAAGGACTTAAAAAGGACTCATGGGGATCAAGAAGTAGAACTCTTGACTYCACAAGGGTGTATCTACAAGTTAAACCAGATATATATAAGATGGTTGTCTAAGCACTGTTTGGACACTAACAGGCTTGAGACCCCAATTACTTCCTTGGAGAGTTTGTTGCAGTGCTTGACCACACTCTCAGTGACTAACTAGCTTGAATTTTGTTCAATGCAGCTTCAAGCCATTCCCCCATGTCCCATTATCAGTCATCAGAGATCAGCACCTCCATCTCCACTCACCCTCATTAGGGAGCTATAAACAGCAAGGAGGGTACCCCTCAGTGTCTCTCTCTACCAAAGCAAAAYCAACCTACTATATTCAGCTGTTCCTCTTAAGTCATGTCATCTCTTTCACCATCTTTTTGTGGTGTCATTTGGATACATTCCAGTATTTTTATATGCTATTGTATTGTTGACTCCAGAACCGCAAAGAGTAGTTGAGATGAGGCCACTCCAAAGCTGAGTACAGTGGAACCATCACTTTCTCTGCCCAGTTAGTTATACTGTGCTTTGTGCACCCCAGAAAATAATAAACTGTTTGGCCAACAGCTTACTTTGTCCCCACCTTACCTTTGAAGATCCTCCCAAGTCCTCGGAAATCCATCTGGTCTGAACAGTTGAAGACCACTACGTATTTTCCAAGGCACCGTCCCATATCTTTCACRGTTTCAGTTTTTCCAGTTCCTGCAGGTCCCACAGGTGCTCCACCCATGTTCATGCCCAAAGCTTGAGCCAAAGTGATGTAACATCTAAAAGGCAACAATCAATCAGGCTGCAACAGGTAGTTTTTCTGTGTAGTGCCAGAGGTAAGTACACAAGGTCTGACTTAAGGAGAAAAGGGAAGCACTGAAATTATATTCCACTAACTACAATTTGGATCAGTAAGGACAAAACTCCTTCCCTCAGTCTCTAATGCAGGGAATATTAAGGTTCGTTTCATCGCACATAAAGAAGAGATAATCCTCAATTATCAGCAATCTGAAAGATCAGAAGAAGGGAAGAAAACAGAWAAAGAGATGCTGCCTAATCTTACTTTGAATAGCTTGGGTACTGAGTTATTTTATCTGGAGTAGTTTTGAAAAACATTAAACTGTGGAATCTAATAATGAAAGACATCTTTCCTTTCTCATCCATCTTTAAAATTTGATTACACAGTGTATTCCATTTTCATAAATGAAACATCTATGCATAATGCAGCAAAACACCAGCTAATAATTATATATCAAGACTAGCTCCAGATTTTTTTTTGTATAGAATACTTTAAAAAACCAAACAAAGCAAAACCAAACAATGTCCTTATTTTGCCAATGATAGGYTATAAAGCATTCTTCATGCTATTTGAGTTTGGCAGGTAGATCTCTCTGTTAATAGGATTACAATTCTTTCAACATCCTTTTAGATCAAAGATTTACAAACTACTGCAACTGAATAAAAATTGGTTTTCCTGTCTGTTCTACCTTAGCTCTTTTCATTAGATTGTCTGTAAAYACCTACTYYTGTCCTGTATCTCTACATATTTTATCTGTTGGATATATCAGCTGCTCAGATATGTTGGCTTCACATATATAAGTATGAAGGTCAGATACATCATGTATGGGGGACCAATGCAAGTATGTGGCAGAAAACAAGTTGGAAATTGTTCAYATTATAGGGCACAGAAACAAAAATATTGAAGCATTCCATATGAAGCTACTGACTTTGACAAGACCATGAAGGATAAACTCTGCAGAGATCAATGTTGCATCCAACAAGAATGATTAAATCACTYTTCTAAAAGCTGAGGTTTGGCAGCAAAGAATAAAGGAATAAAATTAGTCTTCTTCACCTGTCTGTAAGAGGTGTTATTACAAGCCTGTCAGTACAGCCCAAGAATTCGTTCTGGTATGTGAAGCTCACATCAGTGATCTTAATCACCATTTTATCAGARTCTTCATTGAAATAAAATCTGCATTGTTTCAGCCACTCAAAGTCTGTAGGGCTCTTGATATGCATGCAGCACTAAGAAGAGAGGGAAGACAAAGCTGTGGCATTCTAGGTTAACATTTACTTTCACATTTATATTATGGTATCTAAGTAAGAGATGCAAAGGCAGCACTGCAAACATAAAAAAGCTAATAACAAAAGAATAGTGGAGAACCTATCTGGATTTTTATCACAAAAATTGCTAATGCATTACTGCTCAACCACATACTTAGGCAGAGGAACTTCAGTCTTTAGACAAGTGTGTCAAAATTCTAAATACAAGTGAACAGTCCATAAGCCTCAAACAAGAGCCATTTCAGTTTAACCTTAAAACTGGCATTCCTTTTTGTCCTCTCWACCACTTCAGTTTTACATGAGTCAGAAGTACATAATGTGATATTTGATTTTATAAGCTGCTATAAGAATTGCATGAAACCACATGGGTATTGGGAAAAACAGTATTTCAAGGCAGTGTCATGGTACTGACACTATCTAAGTGCTGATACTATCTCAGGACTTCAGTAGAGCTGGAAATAAGTCACAGTTGCTCCATTGAATATTAAAACAAGATTTTAAAAATCTTATAAATTTTAGTTTGTATCTAAAAATTACACATTGCAAAAATTATTATAACTAGAAATAAATGACTCTACAATGAAAAGATAAATGTCTTCCTATCAATAATGGACCAAAACTCAATAATTCTTTTCTTGGACAGCCTAGTTTCAGAATCAGGTCCAGKACTTCCTATAGGTAAAAGGGTGTGATAGCTTTAAGTTTAATTAAGCTAAATGCTTTAATTTTCGCTATTTTAGYATCCTGTGTCAGCATGAGAAGATGYAAAGYGAATAAAGAAATCCCTAAGTAATAATTARGTATGCTATTGAAACTAGAAGAGAGGATATCGGCTTCAACCAGCTTCAAACTTTTTCTAGTACTATAACTCTATATTCATTTCATTTACTTGTATAATAATACATAATGCAATCAGTCCAGGAAAAGGACCATTACTTKCAACAAAATGTGTTAGGAAAAAGAAGTCCCTAACTGATCACTCAACAGAGGCATTTAACTTTAGTGGACCAACAKGAAGCATTAYAAAATGCTGTTACTGCTTSGGCAGAGGAATACCCACTGAATTAYTTAAAAGRRAACTAAGAAGACATGGTTGAAGCAACATCAGCATTTTTATAATATTCCAGGACACATAATAATTACAGTCATGAAACTAAATGTTTGTCTTATGAGGCAAGAGTTCATAGGTACCATATTTTCTTATCATTTCACATTGTTTTATGAGGAAAACCCCTCATAATTGTTAATTTTTTAATACTTACAAGACCATCAAAAATGTCCCTCTGATGCACATGAATAGTGATTAATGTCTCGTATTTAACTCGCTCAACTGGGCTGAGGTCTTTTGTTGTCATATCTATCAATGTGTTCAGGAGATCCAGGAAAGACTGGTTGGTCTTGCGCATAACTTTTTTATCCTGCTTKGCAAGAGCCAAAGCTTCTTCTGAGTCTCTTGTCCAAATCATTTGGATCCCCAATAACCCAACCTTAGGAAACATAGAAGTATATGCTTCATAATCTTTTCTCTTTCACCTAAAATGTACATTCACAGACATWGAAAAACTAAAGAAATGGTTCTCCTACTATATATATAAAATTACTTCACATGCATTCATACAGAGGTCATATTTTGTGTGTCCCAACTGCATTCATAAATGCATAGTTAAGCCTGTACTTCATGCTTGTAGATACTGTCTACAGTGCAGAGCTTATACAATTGCTCAATATAATTTACAGTATATATAAAAATACTATACTTAAATATACTTTATATAAATAGTAACTAACCGGTAAATAATTCGTGCTTCAATTTGAAATATTCTTCTATATTCTTCTATATTCTTCTATATTCTGTAATTTACAAAGTCTTTATCTCCAACAAAATTCCTAATCACAAATTAAGCTTCTACTAAAAAAATAATTTTCCCTCAACACTATCCTCAATTTCAAATCTTTAGCAATACATAGCAATATCCTGAATATATGAACAAACACACTATTTTAGTACTTTTCCTCCAGTAGTCAATTAYTAAGCTTATAAAGAAATAGYGTTAACTTAATTCCATTAATTTATTGCATTCAGCATACTTTTTAAACAGGAACTATTGTTAGCTTCTTTTGGCTTCAGCTATGTGAAGCTGAAACTTAAAGGACTGAGATGATTCAAATAAAATTAAAGCTAGTTTTGTACTTCACACTAGCTGCAACTTTGAATGCAAAGAAAAAACCTATCTGTGAATAATTCTTCATTTAACAATGATATTACCTGGGCTGGATAAGTAGAAAGAAATTCAGTAATCTGGAAAYTTGTTTCCTGGATGTCCATAGCTGCCTGGCGAATAACTTGATGCAGTGAGAGCTGGGATTCCTTCAGCAGAGAGCTGAGCCAAACTTCCACATTACCTTCAGCCATTACAGGTCTAATCAGCTCTACAGTCTCACCCTCTCGTGAACTAATTGAYAATATACGATCATAAATCTAATAAAAGCAACAATACYTTGTGTTATTTATATTACAATAATTTGTATTTTTCTGCAATCATGCCATTACACTGATTAAAGTGACCAATAAATTATATCAATCTGGTCAATGAAATGTAGATTATTAAATCATTACTTTGCCATGCAGAAAGACTTTAAACAAAACACTGTCATGAAAAAGGAAACAAGCCCAAATATATTGACAATTCCTGAATCTCACWAARGTTGCAATGGCAATCCTGWGCCATGTGTTCTAGGATGAYCYYGCTCGAGCYRGGATGTTGGACCAGATGACCCACTGTGGTCCCTTGCAACCYGACCCATWCTGTGATTCTGTGACAAGATCCSYTTTCCAGTCACARYAAAGGAAATCTTCCCCCATTACTGGTGGGTTAAMAGCCTAACAAAATGTACAGCCTTAGAAAAAAAAATAATGCAAACAGAAAAGTTACAGAACATGGACAATTAAAGGAATTTCAAAAGCATGGGGAGGTAATTAGTTTCTAAAAAAATGCATACATAAGGAAAAAATATTGCTATCTGTTCTTGYAAAAGGTATAAGAAAAGTGTTCTTCAAACACTTTGTCTGGAGGCATAGTAAGGACAGCTCAGAAATAGGAAAGACAATAGATTTTTTTTTTTCCTTACAGTCAAAAAATGAAAAAATACAAATACAGGCAATGTAAAGATACAAATAATCTCAAAAATACTCAAAAGCTTATTTGAGAGGGAGCCACAGAAAAAAGTCCCGTACATGGGCGGATTTTTCTGAAATTTAACCACTGGTGCAAACTTATGTTATTTTACATGAAGGTTTTACTACATCATAAAAAAGGATATGAAGCAAAACTTAAATGAACAAAGCCTACTCAGCACCAAGTAGTTGGTGATTAAACAGTAGAATGCCTTATGCAACCAAGTAGCTCTTTAATTTAGCAAGTATCACACATTGTTAATGAGAAGGAATGTAACACTGAGGTGTGGGCAGTACATACCCTTTCATGGAACCTGACTGTTTTAATGTTGTCAAACACGTTCAGCAGATGTGACTGTATATTGTGAGAGTTGGATGCCTGGCCTAGAATTTCTAAGAGAGCAGGATCTGACACAAAGAAGAATCGTGGAAATAGAAGGCGCTTTTTCTCCAGGTACCTGCATTTTTAAAAAATTGGTAGAGAAGCCAGGAGGGGGTGGATGGTAAGTGATTTGGGTTAATTTATACATCCTTTTCTCTTTAAAAGTGGCATTTCTCACTATTTATTAYACAATTTTTAGCTGTAGCAATGACAATTTTTATCCATCATACATTCATGTTAAGCATCTGCTTTAAAGCTATTCTCTYAGTATCAGAAATCATTTCATGGAAAAAACTTTTATTATTTGCTACAATCTAAACACCAGTAAAAACAAAAGACACTACACTGAAATTAAATGTTTTTACATTAACTCTTCTACTTGCTATTTACATCTCTCAGGGTGAATGTTTCCCAGATCTGYGAAAAGTGTGAATGGGACACACAAATCCAGACTTGCCTCTGGATTGAAACCAGGCTTAAAACAGCTTTGGTTTCAACAGAGATAGGCAGTGAGTGACACCTTTGCCACAAATGAAATACTTATTCATAAGTTGGTAGAAATTTCCTTGGAAACTTCTTTGCTCAGTTCAATTGAACTCATAGTAGAATAACAACACAATCTTTTCAAAGTTCACGAAACAGTACTTGAGCAAAACTTCCCCTAGTTGCACAACGCAAAACCATTGGCCAAGAATGGGGTCTCACAGTGATCTTACCCCGTGAGCGATTTCTGACACATTTCAAGCTGTTCCAGTAAATGTGGCAATAACTGTCCCATTATTTCATCTCCAACACAGCACTGAACAACRTGGGGCGTTTCATGAGCTCGGGTCATGATCCTTACCCAGGATTTATCAATGTTAGAGAAACGCTTTGCTTCCTGTTGAAACATGACAATGAATGTGGAATGGAAGAAATGGAGGAAGGAAGAGAAAAGAGGGAAAAGGAACCTGCTTCTAGAACCAACACCTAGTAATCTCAACAGCAATCTTCTCACTACTSATCACATGACTTCTAGAAATTTTTCAGCTTAGACACAATTCTTTCTGCTTTCACAATAGAGYTTATTTGATACTTGGCTGTCAAGCCTGCTATGTACTTTCTCTTATATTTCTAGGGAAAAAGACAGGAAACTCATTATACTTGAACTGAAGTTTCAAATCTGAAGATGTTTTTTCTAAAACTAGAGTTCATTTTTAATTTGAAAAGCCATGCAGGAAAGTTTAAGATAAGGATTCCTAGGTACTACTATGCTAGTGGTATGTACAACTAGACAAGGCTACTGCTAGGCACAATGTTTAAATACATATTAGTTAACAGTTTTACAATCTAGAAAYCAAAAGATCAAACAGACTACATGATTTTATTATTCTCACATCATGTATTCCATTGGCACTGCTAACCTAATTTCCTAACAAGACCRGTTTTGTTAAATACTAAAAGAAATTATGCTACTGTATCAATTATAACATCACAGTTAAGTTTTACTCTTAAAATGTTGATAAGCAAACTGAAAAAAGGCACATCTAGAAACCTTTGGAAGCTGTCTTGCTATATCACCACCAATAAAAACAGCTTCTAAATAAATCCACAAGTTCTGCACAGTCAGCCAGTTCTCAATTATATCCGTTGTGCTGGAAAGATAGTGCACCCATTTCTGAATCTGTGACTTGAATGGTGTGTTGTATCTACAATTCAAAGAAAATTTAAAAAAGAAAAAAGAGAGGCATTTCCTTATTTCAAGAAGAAAACAAGACTCTTGAAAAGMAACATGTAAGGATGAGGATTAGTTTTTATGCTCAAAATTTTTCAAGTGAAAGCATAAAAACTTAATTCAGCTAGTTGGCAGCTCTAAAATCAAATCAGCTCTAATCTGCTGCTGTGTACACAAGGTGCATAGTACAGCTCTGATCCAATGGAAGCAGGATGGGGGTAAGGCTTCAATTTCACCCTAAAGGTAAAGGGACTAAACATCTTGAAAGCTGTAAAYTCACAGAGTTTCTGGACTCTTCTAAACTCCTGTTTTTGAGCATCTGCCTGATGATCAGATCAGGTTCTGTGTTCCTTATTTTATCTATGTCTTTTGGCACATGAAACCAGACAAACTGAAGCCCTCTTTAACTGGGATTTCCAGCASCTTTGGCATGAGGCAATGACCTATCACAGGGGCAGAGTAGCAGTGCCTGTAATGCCTGCCATAGCCAGGCAGTGTTCTCTTTCGTGTCTTCACTTTCTTGCATCAATGAAAACTTTTCAGTTGTTTATTCAGGAAATYTCAGCTGCATCTACGTGTTTTCAAAAGAACTTACTGGGGTGACACACTAGATACAGYAAGAACTAGCCCAAGAACAGTTCAAGAACAAGCAAGATCTAAGGCTTTATCTAGATGTTTATTTACCTTCTTTTCTGTGATAGATTTGTTCACTAAAACAAAGCCTTTTGGCAAATTTTTATCTCTCCCCCTATTCCCTCCCTCCCTTTTCTGTTACCTGTTACTCATGAGAGAACCAAGAATCATCAAGCTGTCCTCTAGGGTAGCAATTGTTTCTGACGTGCTGTCACCTCTTAAAAGAAGTTCCCCACGAGTTTTAAAGTTTGCAAAGATAAACATCTTGTTATCCCATTCAGCTATCACTTGCTTCAACTTCTGCTCAATGTCTCTCTCCTTCACAGCACTTATGCAGATWTCCTTTTAAATAAACAAGAAGTCACAACAAGCTATGAATCCTTCAAGTCCCTGGTATACTAATCCAGCTCTTACTTCTTTTAACACTAGGTAACGTTGGACTCATGAACGGCTATTTCGTTGGAAGGTCTACAGCTATACAAACACAATAGCTAATAATCTGTATACCACATCMCAATTTATTCAACTCTGGGTGAAATAAAATAATAACATAGCAATTACTTTTCATATGTTTAATGTCACAAAGCAAGGTACCCTCACAAATTAACGTCWGGGTCAAATGGCATGATTTTAAAAAAAGTTGACACCACAATGTATTTTTGTCATTATTTTATACAAAAACCCTGAAGTAATAGTCCATTTTTCTGTTGTTTCTAGAGAAATGTTTTCATTTCCTTCTTGCTACTGTTACTCCTATACTATACAAGCASATTGCTGGTTTCATGTATCCATATTTCTTTTTTCACAATACCTCTATTTCCTCTTTATATCTTAATAGTGGAGCTTCCATTACATTCCTCAGTTTGAATGTTTCCTTCTCCACGTCAAATCTGTGTTCAGTGAGATCCGAAATCTGCTGCCAGTGCCGAGGCATCATTGCTTTACTTGACATCTGCTCAAGCAATGGGCAACATTCACTGAAGTCCTCTATGGTCTCCTTTAGGTCAAGAAAAGGCTGCCATTCCTTTACAGCACGAGGGAGCTTATGGCACCTGCATTGAGATAAAGCAAGCTTTTTCAAAAAGTTTCAAAAAYCCTTTCTTTAAAGCCACAGCATATGGTTTTAACAGCAGAACACATAACCTGAATTTGGAAGGTATCTRTAATTTGGAGCTTATGTATGTGCTTCTCCATGTGAGAAAATCTGTTTCCAGTCTATTTCAATGACTGATAGCTGRGTAGGCACCTACGGCCTCCCCTTAAGGACTGTAGCCACATAATTTTAATAACTCTGTGCAAGGGATCTTCAAAACCCACTGAAATATTCTACATCTTGATTTTATTGAACTGATGGYATGCACTGCTCTGAGCTCTAGAAAATATCTGTTCCTCAAGGTTTAATTCTTTAAATTTTTTSATTGCCAGTTTGATGAAAAGTTCAGCTTCTATGCATGCAATATAACCCATTCTGTAGAAAAACTTGAGCAATTCACTAACTCACCTCTGACATCTAGCATAAACCTGTCTCTCATGAACAATAATACTACAACATAAAACTTTCCTTCATGAACAAAATAARTAACAATTTTAACATATATTCCAAGCTTATTAAAAAAGATAGCCAAGAATCTGTCTAGGGAACAATAACGCTCAACATTTAGAATCTAAACTTTTCTTGATTTTTGATTTTGCTAATGGATATAATTTTCCAATTTAAATTCCCATTTTTCATGCCTCAATAAATAAATACATGCTCATATGTGATTATTGCTGCCAACCAATTTTAATCATATTCAAGAAGTACTTCAGGCAACTTTGGCACAGCAGCAGTTTCTCACCTCTTCTGAAATTCCATAAGTTCACTGTTAAYTTTTTCAATGTCTAATTCCGACCACAGAATATCATAGTAGCCACTGATTGTGTCAATGACACTGTTATATAGATTATAGAGTTTCTGCAACAGATTCAGCTGCTTCTTTATTTCAAGCAGTTGAGGACACTGAGTAACTGGCAAACCAAAAAGATCTTCTCCACCTGCACAAGTAATATATTTCTGAAAGAGATTATCACATCGATTCTGAGAAAGAAAAAGAAAAAAAAGTTAAATAAAATAACTAAATAATAATAAATAAAAAGTTAATAAGAGTAACTAAATATTCAAATATTTAGAGTAACTAAATATTCAAACTAAATAATGATCCTAAATCATTATTAAGAGCTGAATCAGGAGAGAATCTAGGAAATAATAGAAAGCTATAGAGAGATAGTAACAGCTTACGCTGTCAACAGTTTCATCAACAATTTTCTTCAGAAAAGTAACTTTTAGCTAGCTTAGAGGCACTTCTTTAGAAGCTGACAGGAAAGCCATTTACTTTGTGTGGCACAGTGACAGAACAATAAATGCTATGATTGTGCTTGAAAGAGGTGAAGCATGACACACAAAGCAAAAAAAGGTGGATACAGCAAAYTCTACCTATCCAAGTATGCTGTGCATACTTTTATTGACTGTTGAAGGAAGAATTGCTGCCATTAAAGCAACAAAGAAAGCATAATTTAATTGTCAATTGCAATATAACTCAGGGAACATAGTAGGAAGTCAAATGAATAGCAGTATGGGCAAAGGAAAAGCATTAAAAATTGTTGTTGCAGGAATAGACATTAATAATGGTACAAAGACAGACTTCAGCCAAAAAAATAAAACACAATAACGACCAGGAGAATAACCTATAGCAAAATACAATACATTTGTGGAAAGGCTCTTATCAGGATACTGTATCTACTAATAATTACTCATTATCTCTACAGCCTTTCTGTTAACTATTTAAAATTTAGATTTAAACAGTATTCCTTGCAAATGCATAGAAAAATTCCAACTCAGCTTTCACTAAGACAAAACAGACTTTGTCAAATCAGTAACCCTGTCTGTCAATGGAAGTTCATTCAACTACTGAGATTCCTTCTCAGAGACTTTAGGTGTCAACTTAATACTTCCTACAAGTGAGCTATGTCTTAGAATTAACAGTACCTGGAATATAGAAAGCCTGTCACTGGCTTCCTGAGGTGTTAAACCAACCACCATTGGCCCATTCTAAAAGGGGGGGGGGGAAAAAGACATTAATTTAGAGCGTGAGAATGACCACAACTTTTCTAATCAGCATTTTCTAAATGCTAACCTCCAACAATTCTGCAGCCTCCAGATCCCCTCCCCAGATCAGATAACAAATGAACCATGAGATGACAGTTAACCTACTAGAACATTTTTTAAAAAAGGATTTAAAAAAAATTCAAAGAAGGCAACTAATTGTAGTTTTAATGCAGAAATTTTTCATTACACTGTAAAAGCTAGGAAAYCATAGCTCATTTATTGAGTAAAAGTCAGCATTACTTAAAAGATGATGGAAGATTAGTTCAGCTTCATTCATTTATATTCTAAYGAAAAAGAATGTGAGACYTTAAGTCACTTGTACATATACCCAGCATCAGAAAATTCTCCTWRCWWAMWTWATYKWTMAT
>CADDXX010000492.1:299042-323077 GCA_902810485.1 Alauda arvensis
TTACTWCAGTCAYATACAAAGCATTAACCAAACCTGCCCTGCACTGAAACTCAAATCCAAAAACTTTTCCCTGTTCCCACTGCTCCTTAAAAATTTCTCTAATACAATAAAAKAGAAACACCTGCCTGATCATAATCTGAATAGAACTGTGCACAGTCTTCAGTAAAACTCTTCACAGCACTAATAAGCTCTCCTCTGAAGTTTGGCTGCAAAGCAACGAGCTCAYTCTGCACTTCATTTGCTCGGATTAGCAGTTTTTCCCAAGTGTAGTGCAACGTGTCCACCTTCTCTGTGTCTTCCTTGGCAACAAGCAGATCATATTTGTTCAACATAGCATAGGACTCCTGMCAGAAATTTGGATCAAGATAAATAAAACAGTAACTTCAGTTAACTTTGTGAACACATATGTGTGCTAACATTTCAAATTTAAAGAAAGGAGAATGGTTTGTTAGAAATTCAGTTCTTCTTGCATAGCCATTATCAAAATCTGGCAAACCAATATGAAACTTGAAGAAACATCTGAATGTTTTCTCTCAGACCATTGATTTCCACTTGCACCACCAACACAGGAACAGTCCACATACTGAAAACCCTTAGTGAATTTTCACTAAAATACAACTGAAATTCACTTTCTCTAAATTAGCACAGGGTAGGGTAGCAATGAACCTGTGGCACAACAGTTTTATTTGAAAATTTTTGTATGAAGTAAAATTATTTCCATTCATGCTTTTTGGTTTGACCAAATTGAGGCAAATTGCAAAAATGGAAATGTACAATCTGCCTTCTACAACACTATGTGGAAAATAAGCCAACCCCCCTTTCAAAAACCTGAAGCATCACTTCTTGTGCCTAGGGAGTCAAGGCTCCTGCCTGCAGAATTGGAAGCTTATAATGAAATTATGGGCAACCAAAAATCATGAATATGTCTCAGAAAAAAGAATTCTACTGAAAAATCAATGGTGCATTTTGCTATATTATAGTATTCTTAAATAAACACTCTGGTCAGGAATGCAGAGAAACAGTWACCATCTGTTTTTAAGTCTGCTGTTTGTCAGATGTTCAGTAAATGCATTCTATCACATTAACTTCTTAAAGAACATCAGTTGCTTTTGTTTATTTTAACCTGTATAGCTGATAAAAACAATCAATATAGTCTGTTTAATATTAGCTTTTTATTCCTCCTTAGGCTTAGCTAAAAAAAAAAAAAAAACTAGGAATCTCATTCCTTTTCATACATAGAGTTCTTCCACACAGTATGAAAATATTTCTTGCATTAAATACCTATGTTCTCATCTTCCTCTTACCTGCATCACTCAATTTCTGCGCTGTTCACTAGACCACCTCACACCTCACCAAGTTTACCTTTGCCCAAATCAGAATTTCACACAAAAAAATTTACAGGAACACAACAGGCCTGTCACTCAACATTCAACACATATTAAAACATACATTTTTAAAGTTGGCTGTTAAAGTTTGTTTTAACCCAGAAAATAACTGCTCTCTAGAAACAGTACCCATAACATGCAACATTCCCACTAGCTACCTCAATGGGGCCAATCTGGGAGTCAATAGAGTTCTGCAGTTCTCTGATCTCTTTTAAAGCTGACATGGCTAWTCTGATATCATCCAGGTCCGTGATGCTGCGATTTAACTTCTTGCCAGTTTCCTCTATAAAAGTCAAAATTGCTTCCATCTGTGCTCTGTACTTCTTATTGCAATGACGCCCCAGCAAAGTCATCCAGGCTTTGGTTTCTGATCTCAGTGCTAGCTTCAGATCAGCTAAAAATATTGAACAATTAGTAAATATTAGATATTATAGATATTTTTAAAGATGCACTTTTAATCTTTTTATTACATGTGTTCTCTTGGTGCCCGTTCCGGTTTTTTTTGTCTAATCTTTCACATGCAGAGATGATGAAATTACATGGGCACCTTGAAGTGGTTTATAAATTGATGGCAATTCATTATTTCTTTCCTCCTATTCTTCTCCGAATTTATTATCTTTTCTACTGGAAATGAACACCTAAAAATGTTGAACAACTAACAGGTATTAGATATCATAGATATTTTTAGGATGCAGTACTGGAAAGATGAATGCTGGACTCCATACTTGCCATCATGTTCACTTACCTTTATACAAACTTCTGTCCTATACATCACTAATGAATTGGTTAATATTCTCCTCTAAGCCTAAAATCTCTTCAAAAATTAATATCTAAAAAAATAATGTGGGGAGGAAATCAGGAGTCTAATTGAGAAAGCTGAGGAAACAAAGTTTGATCACAGCATCGGTGGAATTGTCAGATAGAAGGGGGTTCAGCTGTCTCACTGCATGCAGCCAGGMAAGGACAAAAGTAACATAAACTTATCATCTTACTCCCAGGAAATATGTACCCCTGGGAATCAGTGACAGAAGGATGGGCAAACATCCACCATGCACCCCATAAATGAGCATAAATGTCCAGGTGAGGTAATAAACTCCAGCTGAGCCTCACAGATACTCTCGTGTTAGTGTTTTGTTTTCATGCATTTACAGCCAAAACAAGACAGTYCTTTTCTGTCCCTTTCATCCACTTCACCCATCTGAAACTGTCACATCTCTCCCTCCTACTGGAGTCAGAAAGTGCATGCCTCTGGAGAGAAGCTGAACTCTACCAGTGTACAGTGCAATAGCTCCCACGCAGATGTATTCAGGCTCAGAATTGATTTTCAGGTCCAGGTCTTGGAAATGCAGAATTTCAGAYTCAAATTCAGAGAGTAATGGGTTTCCCACCATTAATTTATCAATGGTTTCCTCCTTGTCCCTCTGCCATATATGGTGGTAACAACTAAAACTCTCCAAAGCTGTAAGAACTTCCTGAAAGACATTTACAAGTTCAAAGAATGATTCTCAGCATCATGTATATAGCATACATATAATTTCTTAGCAGCTGCTCAATAGAGAACATTACAAACACCATAGTGGAGCAGGTTGGACCACCTCACTAAACAAAGGGTTGCTGGTAAATTTATGCTAAAGCAAATTCCATTACTGATCACACATTGTGCCAAAAACTCTATGTGAATCACATCCAATTTGTCAGATTAGTTTAAACATTTGCCAATTAAGTAAATCTTCAGTCAATAAAATCATTGGAATCAGTGGGAAGTTTAAACCTAGGATACAGTACACTTGTCATTTCCTGCCATTTCTTGGGCTAGAAACTGAAACCTGACCTCCAGGGCCCAACATAACAAGAAAAATACATTCTGAAATAATGAAACTATGAGACAATTTTTTTATCATTAAAGTCTACACTCAATTCARGTCTCTTTGATTTGAATATCACTTAATAAGTATACAAGAGAATACACTTCTTTGTTCTCAGGAGTTCAGAAAAATGTGAGCAAGTTCAAGTTAAATCATAACYGCATCTAATTAAACAAGTAAATGAGAGATAACTGCTACGAGAGATAATCCACAYCATGACTTATGATAAATATAGTACATGCAGGCATTTAAAGCTAGCTAAATGATAAAAGTTAGCAATATTACAAAATGYCATGATAACCATCTACCATTATCAACTACTCAGCACCAGCCTGGTAGGTWTGCTTTAGTACCACTGAAGTTGCAAGGCCTTGAGTCAAAGAGTTTCACACGGCAAGACTCTTAAAAGATTGGAGCAGCCCCAGAAAAAACTCATGCAGAGCTTCCTCAAGAAATACAGTTTACTAAAGAGTGCATAGAATAAGAACAAGGCAAAGAAGTCATGCATATCCTTTAAGATAAATCCAAACCCACACTAGCAAATCATATGCAGCACTTTACAAATGCCAACTGACAGCCAGTTTTCTTTTAAAAACCTTCATAACCTCCTCCTAATGTGACAGAAATCATGCTGGCTTCATTAGCTACACACAACACAACTACACTTAGAGTTTTTATGATGTTTTAATTTATGCAATATTAAACCCTCTTGGAGCAGAGTACACTTAATCCACGTTACACTTTTAAAGCATATTTGCAAATTTTCAGCCACATGTTTTCCATYCACTAGCCTAAACCTTTTCATTATTACATTTAATCACAGCTTTAAATGCCTACCCTTATTACCCAAGGATATTAAAAGTAATGCATTAATATCCCTCAGATAGTGATATTAAATTAATATTTCAATTGTCTTACCCCTTTYGTAGACTTGATGGCACGGCTGAGTAAAGATACTAATTTAATAATTTCTTTGTTCTCTGAAACATTCTTGAAGTAGTTCTGGCTTTCTCCTGGATCAGATGAACTGAGTGACGCTGCATCTGATACACTGTCTATAAAAGAAGATTCAAATATAGAAGCAGGCTTAGGACAGATGTACTGGTTTGGAGAAATAAATTCCTACAGAGAAAACCAAATGACACATTTTTTCAGTAAGCATGCATTTTAAAGTTAGGTGTTCTTAAAGGCAACTAGAAGTCWAGGAGGTCAACATAAATTCATAAATATCTCCATTTTTAGTAAAATCCCTCCATCTAGGCATCCTGTCAAATCTGGAATGAGTTCCACTCCAATCTTTCAAATAGAATCTTTCCTCTTCTCCCCTCTCTCCACAAGGTTTATTTTGTATGCCTCATCTAAGTGATTTATTTCTATATCAGCATTTGCTTACTTCTATATCAGCACTAAGCATTTTATTTTCTGAAATAACAGAATTGACAATTGACAATTTGAAATTCAAATTAGCCTTAACTCTGAGAAGATGACCATAAGCAGTCCCCAAGAAAGCAATAAAGGTTAAAAAAASTCCATCAGTTAGCAAATATCCACAAGTTTTATCATCATTTTTTATCTCATCTCTTGCAAGCTAAATTCTTAGTTTTTAAAGAAYAATTTAACTTCTTAACCAGTTCAAGTATTACTGTCCTACTTTTTAGGTGCCTAAGAGTGAGCTAACCTAAAAAGACTTAAAACTATTTTTAAGTAACTTGGGTACAATGTAGAACAATTAACTTGGCTTGATTTGAAACCATTTCAGAGAAGAGAAACCAAATCAAAGATACCATCTCAAATTTCCTTGAACTAATGTCTTCAATAACCTAATGTTTGGTCACAAACAGAATAATGAATATCCTTTTAGAAGTTCTAGTCTATTCAATCTTTTACACAATCCTCTCTACACCAATATTGTAATTTACATAGACATTTTTATTAATACCAGGTATTGTGAAAGTTCAACTTACCCCTCTTAAAGGATAAGCACAAGTTCTAAGATGCCATTGAACATGCCAAATTACAAGCCATACTGGCAAMTCATGAAAGGTTACTCTGTAGGAAAAGTGTAACGCATATGTGTGCTATAACCCAAAGCAGTAAAACTCACCAAGAAGCACAAAAAAAATCCCTTACTCAAGTCCACAGAAGGACAAGTGACAAACCTGATTTCTAATGAGAAAGAGATTTCTTCTCTGCGGCAATTTAAAATATATGCGGTTGTTTAAAATCTATCAAGTCTACTGTTGTGATTTTTTTTGTAGTTAACATCTTCCAATACATTCTGTATAAATCACATGTATCAAACATTCAAATTTAGTGATGTCAGAGTTTATCATTACCATAGATGTTATTCTTTCCAGTCTCTTTCATTCCATCATCAGAATCCCTTTCACCGCTCCCACAACGCAACAGAACAACTTTTCTCTCTAACACTTTGCTCTGAAGAGAGAATAAGGTTTATTTTTYATTTGCWGCAGTTTTGCACCATTAGTTCTAAGTAAGGCTGCTAAAGACACCAACCTTGGATATTCTCTCCTTACTCCACTGTYGAACTCCTTTCATTACTTTCACAATACAATCTACAGCTTTATTAAGTGTCTGCTGTACCTCATCCAAAGAGGGTGTCATGATGATATTAGGGATAGACAGGTTAATATTAGTCCTAATTATAGGATGAGCACCTTTTTTCTGYTTAGACATACTGTGATTTTCTAATTAAAAAAACAAAAACAAGACAAAAATAAAAACACTGTTCATATTTTTTTCAAGACGTTGAACTAGGCATTRATAMAAATAAATAAATATAAATRTTATATACATTTATATAGCAATAAATATATCTCCTAATGTAGAGTATTGAGTGTAATTTCTGAAGGGAAAAATAATTCCTGAGTAGTTTATAAGATGTACTGCTAAACTCTACAGCAGCACAAGTGAAAAGTGCAAAGCTATTTTTCTCCATGAAGATCCYCTTTGACTTGTTCTGTGCAGCTAAACTCTGTTTAGCAGACAGTTTTGTTATCTGGCTGGTACTCCCAGTCAGCATATTAAATTGGGCACATAASCTCCTTAGAGTCTCAAAGTATTGTATGCCTTATAAACCATAGAGACCAAAGACAACTGCCCTTATTTTCATTTTTTAAAGGCACATAACAATAAAACACTTCAAAACAGTGTTCCATCACYATGTATGGAAATATCTGAAGGCAATTAGTAAGAGAAAAAAGACATCTCTGGTTTTTTTTTTTCACACAGCTTTATGTAAAAGGCAAGGTCAAACAGATCTTGTCAAGTTATCAAGGTCTTAACTTGTCAAGTTTATAATTGATAAATTTTAACTTAAGTGATAACTTATCAAGTTATCAAAGTCWTATCAGAAACTTATCAATCAAGTCCAGCTCCAAATATAATATTGGCTTCAGAACAGTACAGTGAGTCCTAAGAGAAACAGCATTGTCATGACACTTTCCTACCGCCACAAGATAAAAATACCTTTGGAAATACACAGTGTTMTCAATTGTTACTTAACAAAACAGCTTAATCAAAATCCATTCGTTTTCCCTTCTTTTACGCTTGCTAATCTTATTTATGCAGTTATGGGGTATTATATTTACATTTTTCTTTATATAGCTTAAAAGAGCAATGCACTACAGTGCAGCCACCTAAGAAGCTGATGGTGGAAGATGCGTGAATGCGCTTGCGGATGGTCTCCAGAGTGTTTCGAATGACTTTCAAAAGGGCATCAATGTTACGATCATTGAAGTAAGAAAGCACTTCATTGGCTTCTTCCTCTAACTTTTCTAAATCCATTTTCTTCCTCTTTGCTGTAGGAGACAGGCCAGCCCACATCTCACTGMAATTTTGTGAGGAAGTCAAGCTTTTTGGTCTTCTTTCCTCTCCTGTTGTTAAAACATCACAAATCCAGTTAGTTAAATTTACTTAAGKGACTTGAAAATACCATAAAGCAACAGCTCCACAGGTGTCTAAAATAATTTTAAGGAAGTGCAGAATTACTCATTTGTAATCTGCACCTGAATGTAACAGGCCTTTTATTCCTATCTGCCTTCTTCATCAGTACAAACTGGCATACTTATCATAAAAAATTTAGATATTATTTTTTATTCTCTTCCTCTAGGAAGTCTAGCAATTAACCAAGGCTACTAAGTAGTTGGCACAAACCTTTCAACACCCAGGTTAGTTAAATAATACTGACCTATTTTGTAGATGAGAAATGAATGTTAGATTATTCATTATCCAGGCAAATTTAAAGAAAAGTCTTTAGATATCAGATACTATTCAGTCACCCAGGCTACAATGTTCCCCAACACACATTTTCAGCATGAAAAAGAAACAAACACCAAGCAATACAGCACAATCTTCTTACCTGTATTTTTGTCCCTTTTTTCACCACTGGCTACAATTGACTTCTCATCTTCTTTACTGACCTGCTCCTCAGTGTCAAGTAACATGTTAATCAGATCAYGAGCAGAGGCTTCCACCAGTGAGCTTTTTAAGTGTAAAGTCTGAGAACCTTTTATACAGAGCTCCTGTTATCAAAAYAAAACAATGTGCTCTTACTGTCACAATTCTCATGTGAATTTCACAGTCAGAGCAGGCTTTATTAACACAAAAGCCAAGGCCTAAGATTTGTGAAAAACCAGCTCTATATACAACATTMATTTTAAATTGGTTTGCTCCAAAATATTAGGTACCGACAAGGCATCAWAAATGTCTTTCAACATTGTTTGGGCTTCTTTCTCAAATCACATGATTCATTAATTAATATCATGAATCAATGTTTATAATGCATAGTTGCACTAAAAGGCTCCCAAAAGGGCTTCTTTATTTTCTTAACTTTCCAGTGTAGACATGGGAGATTCAACACTTCTTTTAATCATTGCCAGTTTACATTAATTGGTTGTGTCATGAGTATTAGCCAATCATATTTCCCAGTTGGAGCTAAACAGAAGATAAAATCTACACAAGCTGTATTTACCCTTAAAATAAACATTAAAATTATCAGCTGGAGAGAGAAGAAATCAAAGAATTAGATTAAATAATATTCAGAAATTTAATACAGTATTTTGCATCTCTTTTCTCCAATACTTTTAATAAAATCAAGTATGCTTCAGCCAACTATAATTTTTGTCTATAATGGCCTTTTAATTTTTTACWTTCTTATATTTCATTCAGCTTAAACAAAGATGACTACCTTTTTTTAATTAAAAAATAGTAATTGGAAATATTCGGCCATTTCCAAATTTTAAGAAAATCTTTGGGCCTTCCTAATGGTTCTGTTGAGTTGAGAGAGAAGGCAGATGAGATTTGTAGTATCACAGCAACACTAAACAATGGACTCTGGGATTTTTCCACTGGGTAATTATTCTTGTTGCAGCAATTTCTTTAGAAACTTTAAGACACCTGTTAGGAGACAGAAGTTTTTTCTAGTCCCCTCTAATTAAAAATTACAATAAGCTTACAAACTGTTACTATTTTCTTTGTACCCATAGCTGGGGTTCTCATACCACTCACTCTGCTAACTCAAGTGTAATTGCTATGTGTGTAATTGCTATGCAGCAGTTCAAGTTTTCAAGTTACCTTACTGTGCAGAGAAGTTTTTGTGCTCACTCTCACATATTTTTATCTTAGTGAATATACATTTTAGTACCTGCCCAATCAGGAAGGTAGCAGCAGGATCAGCAAATACAACTATGGATTGAGAGGCTTACAAACTACTACTATTCCATCTGATATTATTTTAAACTTTACTCTGTATTTAACARCAAGGTGAGTTGTTACACTGGCCAAAAGAGAAAAGGCCAAAGAGTTAAATACACTAAGATAATCAGAACTTTCATTTGTAATATTTATTGCTACAAGAGAAAAGGAATGGGGATTATCTACTCGATTTTCTACAGTCTTTATCGAACCAAAGTTTTTTACAGGAGAAAACACATTAGACATTAAACCTAAAATGCAACACCTTACTATTGCCTCACAAAATTATTCTGAGACTCAATTTAATTATGACCTAATCAGTTTTCTAACAATTTATATGTTTATAGTTAATTRCCCTCAACATAAAAGTACTTTGATGGGGTGAAGGAAGGGTCTTTTCCCAGAACACCTTCACCCACGTACTTCTGTATCTATTTTCCACATCCCATTTCCAATTCAGTAGAGTTTGAAATACTCATTACACAATCCTTTCCATAGTATTTACTCTCCTCAGGCAATTGCTGGAGAATTTCCTTATTTAAACAGGAATAGTGGCAAAAAGAAAAGATACTATCGTGGAGGTAAGATTTTTGAGTGATATGAAAGCATATRAGAAATATYRTACACTATCTGTGTATGATARTTAATAATGAATAGAAAAGAACCTYTYAATTGAAATCTCTCTGCATTTGRTACTTTTGTTCCTTTTTAAGGTCTCAGCCAAGCAAATGGGGATTTCCATGTGTATCCCATGCGTGMTTCATTAATTCTGCATTCAGAAATTTTTATCTCATAAAAAAGAAAAACAACTCAAAGTCATCAATTGCTTCTTCATGAAACTTTTATCTACTGACTTTAGTCTTTTGAAGGAATTCCTCACAGCTCTGTGGTTCATCTTCTGGCAACATACAGAGTGGCACTCTACTCATGTCTTGAAGGACAGCATCAATACGAAATTCAACCAAGTCATTCACTTGATCAAGCAATAACTCCACCTCCACTTTTGAAGAAAACAGAAAAGTCAAGACAAGCTTAAAAGTTTGAGTCAACAGCCTTTGCAGAGTCATGTTTAAATTTTTACTTCAACAAACCATCATATTCAATTGCAAATGAATTCTGCCCCTTAACCAATTTCCTTAAAGCATCCAAACTTTTATGGCCAGCTTCACCACAAGAATCATAATTAACTTTTTGCACAAGAGATACATATCCCTGGCATATGCCATCTACATGCTAAAAGATAACTATATTTTATATAAATATAAGCTATAGTACAAATATTTATCATACAGGTTTTGATAAAAAATACAGTATCTATTATAAATCTATATAAGATTAAATTATAGGATACATATTTCAAACGTGAAGACATTAACATTTAATTGAGGGCCAACAATATTTCAGCTTTTTTTATAGCTTGAACTAGGTACAACTGGGAGAATCTGCTAGAAAAAGAAACTTCCAGCAAATAAAATCTCTATGCTTCAAACAAATGTTAGAGACYAAACAATAGTTAACAGAAAACAATCACTAGAATTTTCAGAATTTAATAACAATCTGCTCTCAATGCTTAAGCTGAAATAGCAGCAAGGTGCCTGATCCAGAGTCAAATTACTTGTATTATTCAAAATTAAATTAAGCATAATGTCAGGCAAGCACCCAAAATGCACTTTAATCTGCCATTTCAATTGAAGAAAATTTCCACTATAACTATTTATGCAATTTCAAGAAACAAAATCAGTTTGCTGTATTAATTAAGCAGAAGAAAAAGGAATATGGTATCTTGAGAAAAAAAAATGCATCTCAGTGCAAACCTTGTTCTAATCTTTTAAAAACACTACAGGCTCATTTGTTTTCTAAATCTGTTGTCTACGATGTGTGCTGCATTAGTTTCAAAGGGATTGATGTTTAAAAAATAAATTATCTGAAATGCTATTGAGCAATGACAGTGCCAACTGAGTCAGGTTTTTATTCCCTGAGAAGTTGTTTTGCACATTATTGAAACAAAAAAGCAGGACTAGGAAAAGTCTGAAACCTACAAGCTCTMTTAAAAAGTAGCTATCATTCTTTAAATTCAGAATACACTGGGCCTTTYGCACCATACTTTATGTTTGGTGTAATCCCAACTCCTAACATAATATATTAATCAAAATTTGATGAATGTACATGGCAAAAAGAAGGTGGTGTTATRAAACAAATGTTTCATGAAATACAGGACAGGTGAAAATTCTGATATYTTTTATATTTAAATCAATTAASTGCAAATCATGTAAAGAACTGTAATCTCATAATATAACTTGCATTTGTGTAGAACAAATAACCAGAGGTTAATGGAAAGAGGCAAGYGACCAACCTAGCTTAGAAAAAACTGTATTAATATATTTGTCAATATTCGAGGATGTCCAGTTCAGTAACATTAGACCTGGCCAGATAGCATCCTCTACATTTACAAATTGAGGAGCCATCAGTTGTTCAAAAGGATGTTGTATTTTCAGTTTAATTCTTTTGTATTCYGCCAGCATCACCTGAAATAAATAGAGAATGAAAACATTAGTTAGAATACATTGATTTGAAACTCGTCATGTACACATATTTATAACTATTTAAACCAAGAAAATTAATCTTTACGTACATTACTTAAATCGTTAAGAAGTTACAATTAATAGCTTGGGAAAGGTTTTCATTTTTTTGGCAGAAGCTCATTATTTGTTGCTCTGTGTGAAGGACTGCTTCAYGTGGAAATCAATCTTTGATTGCCCTGGTGCTGTGATGGAGTTAATTTCTTTCTCAATGGCTCACATCATGCCATGTTTTAGATTTGWGACCACAACTGTGGTACTAACACACTGATATTTTGGGTATTGCTAAACCTGCTCATACAGCATTGAGCCCTTTTCTGCTTCTCACACTACTCTGCTGGAGTCTGGGGACACACAGATGCTGGGAAGGAAAGTAGACAGGATCCAAACCCTATGGCATCATGCTTAAAAATGAAAGCTGGGGGAAGAAGGAAGGAGGGAGACACTCAGAGTTATGGGGTGTTTATCTTACCAAGTAGCTGTGATATTGCCTAGTTTTACTAGACTAATTCCTTATTTTTTCCCTTCCCTATTAGATTGTCTTTATCTCAACTCACATGTTTTACATTTTAACCTTCAGATTCTCTCCCCCATTCCAAGRAGGGGAGTAAGGGAGCAACTGTGTGATGCTTTATTGTCTTGATGTTGATTGATGCTTGATTATGGGCTTAAACCACATAATAGGAAAAAAAAAAATCTTGCAGATTTCACTCTGTAAATGAGTGTTACAAAAGACAAAAAGCCCAAGGAGAAAAATATATCATTTCCAGCAATTCTAATAARATCAGTCTTACTAGGACTTTTTAATACTATTTTCTTTCTAATGCYTCTTTAACCCACTGATCTAGTTTCACATGTTTGATGATAACATTATGACTAAGTCATAAAGATTTTATAACTTATATTTGTTGGGGTTTTTTTCATTTCAGCATCAAGTAGTCCTTTAAAGCAATAGGTTTCTGGACACCTATTTTTGAATCCCCATCTTGRGTCATTGAGAATCTTGTCTATTCATAGGCAGGAAAATGGTCCAAAGGACTTAAAAGATGAGAGAACAGAAAGTTTCAGCTTCTCTTTTTAAATTGTTCCACAGACATCTGTGTAAAACACCACTGACAGAGAAAAAAAGCTGCTACCTGCTGTATGCTTTACACTTTTTAAAAACAGACCACRTGTTCCTCCCTCCCAGGTATCCTCTCAAAAGAAATGCTGTCCAGTGTTGATTTCATTATTGGATGAGAGATAAATTGCTTATCATTTAGAAAGCAAGCAACAGCATAAGGCATTTTGTAAGCCTCCTTTCCTCCCCATTCTCATCTCTGTCCCAGACTCTGCAGATATTCCCCAAACCCATGCATCTGCAAAGTAACTACACAGATAACATAAAGCCAAGAAGAAATGTCAAGTGCCTCAAGGGAGTCATACAAATAAGAAAATAGATTTGCAAATGTTTTCTTAGTGCATAATGGTTGATCTTCATTCATCCTCTTCCATACATATTGAACCCAGGCATCTTAATGTACAGYACACATACAAAAAATAACTAAAGGAAACCCACGTGCAAATTGTTGACAATCTTCTTGTACCACTCTTTCTGCTGTTGAATAACACTTGCAAATGGTGGAATTTCAAGGCACATGCGAGCCATGCAATCTGTTTCTCTGATTAGAGTCAATATTTGAGGGTCAAAATTTACAAWTAATTCTCCTGTTTCTGGAGCTTTTACCAAGAGAGTTGCTTGAAGTCCTCTTTTAGTTAATTCAATCTGCAGGATATAAAGTCATCATTCCTGATCAGACARGCCACTACAACAAAATACTTTGGTTTGCACATAAATATCACTTTGGCAGATACTAAAATCAGGTACTGCTGACAAAGATTGATGTGCTATATAAATCCAAAACAAAACTTTATTAATACAAAGTGTATGGACCCAAATGCTAAATAATCAAATTGCTATTTTTCTGACAGATATTTTTCTGTTGGGTCTTGGATGTTATAAGCTGCATTCCACAGTCCAAAATCAAATCAGAGCCATAGATTTTCTTGCTTCAATCATCTTAAACCTCAACCCTCATCTCCTTMGAAGTTATTGCATATTCTGCAATAAGGCTGCACACAACCTCCTCAAATGAATTAAAGTATTCTTGGATAACCTCTTCACATATGTTTTGAATAAACTTATCCCCATTTCTCCTTTTGCTTGTTTTCCAATWGCTAACAGATATAACCAATTTAATGGTACTGACAATTACAGCCAACATCTGCGAAAATCTTTTAAAATACTAAAATAATGYTTATTATAGATTTTATTTCTTTTAATTTTTAAAGGGAAAGCCTATTCACACAATTGGTTTCACTGCCTTATTTAAATAGTAAAAGACTATTTGTTCTCTATGTCATTAGAAAGGACATCGTTCCTTAGATTACCACACACTGAAAATGTCTGACATCAAAAACAGTCCTGCCTTAGGCACACAAATTTTTCCTACATTAAAAACTTTGCTGCTATTCTTATTTTGTTKATGTCACTTTATTGTTCTTTATTCACTCCTCAAATTTCATGTATYACATTACATTGAGATGGACCCATTTCTAGGCCACAGTTTCAGAACCCATTGATATCTTTCAATGCACTTTTTTTTTATTTTTTTAGGAAGACAGAAAATTTGCACCACCTTTCAACGTCTAAAATATAGTGGAATACACTGCTTGCTTCAGCAATATCATGTACTATCAAGACATTTTACACAGCATTTTTCAAGAAATAATCCAATCAATTTTTGTCAATGAAGATGTCAYGCTCTCACCACTATCATCAGTCTTCAAAAAAAAAAGCTCATGTGCCTTAAAGAGAAGCTGATTTTTTTTTTCTGTAAAGTTCAACAGCAAATCTTACTGTAATAATTTCTGAGCTTCATACTTATTATTCCCACTCAAGTCTTGCTCTCCCATTTATGTTTTCTTCTTGTGCAGTTTTCATTGTTAAGGTAACAGAAAATGGCAATAGAAATAAGGGGTACATAGAAGGCACAAATCTTACACTGCCAAATAATTATAGTAACTTTTACAGTTTCAGGTAATTATTTTAATATATCCAAGTTGAACATCATTTGCTATAGAAAAAACATATAATTAAATCTTTTGCTATTAAAAAAGAAAAAAACAAAAAACAAACTAGATTAATAAGATGTCAAACATCCAGCAACAAGTAGAAAAAAGAGGGGCAAAAATGTTCGGAAAACTCAGAAAGCAACACTAAGCTTAACATTTACATTGTACGGAAGAATAAAAAGTGGTAGGAGCTACAGCCCTATTCGTGTTCCATTTGTATTCCCCACAGGACACTCTGGCATGTTTCTTTTGTTCAGGAGTAGAGCAGGAGCTCCACCTTGTGTTCTGTGACACGTCCACACCCGTGTGCTCTCGTCTTGCCTCCAGAGAAGAGACTTCAGAGCAATAGTCACTTTTCTTTGCCGTACCTGGTAGACAAGTGCAAGTATGTTACAGTGAATATACTTTTCATGTATTTTCAAGGCAAGTGTGTATGTYCCAAACATGAAATGTTGTTCACATCCATCTGCCTTTGTTCCCACCTAATGAGTACAAAGCTGGAGCAGGGTCAGGAAGTTTATGTAGCTGCCAAGTGTGATTTGACTGCTATACGAGAAAACAGACAGGTTGTTTTAGTACAGAGCAGAAACAGAAGACAGATGATTTGGACCTCATAAAGGAAGGCACCACTTCAGGGGAGATGCCTGGAATGTTATAGTTATTTTACAAAAGATGAAAGGCAAATGTACTTGACTGCTCCATCAAGGCACAGTACATGTCAGAAAATCTCATCACCAGATCATCTAGCCAAAGGGGGAGATGTAGCCCCACAAGAATCATACATTCTCTTTAGTCTTTATAGATGAGACAAGGCAGTGAAAACTCATCAGTATACTTTGAATGATGCAAGTATCCAGCTCAGTACTGGAATCAAAAAAGAAACAGATCCCAAGAYAGAAACACTAAACAAATGCAGAAGGCTTCCTGAAGCACTACAATTCATTTCATAAAAAATGAGGGATATGCACCAGCTCCCTGTGAAGAGCACATAAAAGCAAATATGAACTTCCTATGTTAGCAGAATTAGCACTGAAGTTAAAGACCTTTTAAGTACAATAGCAATTTTCATTACTGCCTGGAAGCAGGAATAACTATATGGAGGTTAATGGTGCCAAATTTGGATATGATGTACCTGAAATGTAATGTATAATGAAACAACAATTGAGGTACTACTGTGCAGGTTCCTTGATTCCCAACTTGCACTCAACTCCAGATCAATCATCAAAAACATATATTCAGCACTAAGTCTCAATACAGCATCTTTTATGTACCCTAATATTGCAATCATTTCTCCTGGCTTAGTATTCCAAATTGACACAAAAAATTCTCACTTACAGTACCAGACAATCAAATCTGGTGACTCTTCAAACACATTTCACACCACATGTCAAAYACAAGTGTGAAAAAGGAAGGATCAGGAAAGCTTAATATATTCAGACCGGAGAAAAGGTAGCTGGTACCTCTGGTCCCAGATCTGGTCTAAGACTACCTTTTGAGAAAATTGATGTTTATCAGCACCAGAGATTTCCACAGTGTACAAAAGCTGAGCCTGAGTTCCAAAARCAACAGGCAAATGCATAGACAGGTGTCACACTATCTTCAAAACGGCAATTTGGAGATTCTGAGCCCTTTTTTTTTGGCTTTGTAAGGCTGAGGCCATTTTTTCTATAAGATGCTCTTTGGCCAGGCAACAAAAAAGTGCGGATGAAAAATATGCCAAAACAATAGTAGAAACTTGCAGATATTTCAAGGCTTTAAGGTAGTCCCTGCAGAAGCCATCTGATAATATAATGGCAGGCAGAGGTTCTTTGTACAAGACCCAAAAGGGCAAAATGAGTCAAATGAGATTTAGAATTTMAGATAAACCATGTTCTCTGAGGAATAATCAGGGTACAAAGTATTCTGCCTGTAAGGCCCCAAAGAACTCCTTCAACGAGACACAAAAAGGGCTTATGGTTGTTCATGTACTCAGAGTACAATGCATGAGAGAAACATGAGATATTCTCAAGAGATCCAAACAACAAAAAAGACTTTACTGGTAACTCTAGAAAATCATAGAACTTGGGCAAAAGGTTTAGTACAATGYTCAGTCAACATTAAACACTCCTAAAAGCATTACCTTAGCCCATCCAACCTTGCAAACTCTAAGCCRACTTGATTTTAAGTTACTTTAAAAAATCCAAGAAGAGGGAATCAGAAGAAAGATAAAGAGAGAAAGACAGAAAATATATAGAATAGCACACATATAGCTATCAACTCCTGGCTTCYAGCAGTGTTCAGATAGAAATTCCAAGAGGAGGTAGAATCAAGACATTAGATAGCCTCAAATCCAGCTTTAAATACCCTTCGGCTTTCCTAGGCCTTTCCCCTAGGGAAGGTGGGACTTCCAGTCATTTGGCCACTCAGGAGCTGGGTTAGGGGCTCCAGAGGAGTGTGGATCAGAGCCTCTGGTGTGCCAGGGATTGGCAGTCACTGGGATACAGGCTCTAGGGGTGGGGTGTGGGACAGTGCGCTGCTTCACCAGGGCAGGGCCCAAGCTGCCCCTTCCCCCATACACACAGACCTYAAAACTGTCAGTAGGAAATGAAATCACTTTGTACTGGTTCTGACTGGGTTGATTTTCTCTGTCAGCATTTAATTTTCTTCATAGCAGCTTACATGGTGTCATCAGATTTGTTATCAAAACAAAGCTGATAACACACGAGTGTTTCAGTTGAACAGTGCCTGCACAGCATCAAGGCCTTCTCTTGTTCTCACTCTGTCCACAGAGGGAGTGGATTGGGGATGAARGATGCAAAAGAGGCTGTGAGGTGACAAAACCAGGCAGATGTCATGAAAAAACAAAAGTATGGTACATAATAAGCAAAGGTATATTTCTAGCCGTGTAATATCATGCTCAGCAATAAAAAGGGAAAGGCAAGGGTTGAACAGGTTAGCCACTCTCTGCTCTGGAATTGGTTAGACATTGTTTGACCCATGAGAGATGGTAAGAAATTGCCTCTGCAGCACTTTCCTTTTCTTTCTCTTTCTTTCTCCATTTCTCCTCCACTAACTAAACAACTTAGCTTGAACCACAAGTTTTCTTGCTTTTKCTTTTCCTTTCCTCTTCCCTGTCTCACTGGGGGTGCATGGGTGGAAGTGAATGAGCATTTGTGTGGTGCTTGGCAGCCTATTAACACATAACTGGCTAAAAGCCCACTTTTGCACTGAGTATGCTATTATCTGTTCAGACTGGATGCTTTTAACATATATATTTACAGAGTGTACCCATGGATTATCACTCAAAGTAAAATTTCTATTGTCCAGAGCAGAGGAAACCTGTGTGTCTGCTTTCACCTTAAACTGATCAGCTGACAAAACTCCTCTCCCCACCCATAACAATCTTGCACCAGTTGGAAGAATATGGCAGACACAGAGGGGCAGCTAAGCCTACCACTGGATGTTCTTTTTTGGTTTTTTTTTTCTATTTTCTATTTTTTTTTGTTTGCTTTCTAACTTCTTAGTTATAATGAAGGTCTTTCAGTTGTTCCTAAATTTCAGCTACAGGTACTACAGGCCCTATTTTTTTTAACAGGAACACTTTCTTGTAAAAGAACTTTTCTTATTCCATCCCTCATTTGAGAGTCAATAGTTAAGCATACCTGATGACTGCTACTAACCAGGGATTCCACCGATTCTTACTTTTTTCATTGAGGAATACCTTTATCCAAATCAGCTGGCTCACCTGCTGAAGCCATTCCCTGTAGTAGATCACCTCAAATTTCATAAGAACTTTTGCTACTTTGTTGTAACTGCGGATTATGCTCTTGCCATCTGGTGTTTGCAGAACTGCTGGATGTCTCTGGAAAGTCTCCATGGGCTCCTTGATCCTATGGAATAGGTGGCGTGCCCACAAGATCTTGCCAGCTATTGGAGGCAGGTTACGAGCCAGTGGAGGGTCCTTCTTGTGCTTAGTGTAGATCTTGCAAACAGTTTCTATGTCATGGCCATAGTTTTGAAATATTTTCTGATACTTTTCATCAATGCCAAGATTCGGRATTTGCAATCTGCTTAGAAAAATAATGATTACGAAAAAATTCCTTCAACACTTCTGAAATCCTTCTAATGCATTGTTGTTCCAGATTCCCTTGCATGCTTTAGAAAATAACTACTTTAGCAGCAGAGTTTTCAGCTTGAACAAATGCTGTGACAACCTGATTCCAAGCAACAAAGATTTAGACCAGATGATAAAAGTTTCCAAGTAAGCCTACACATTTTCTGTTTTGTCACTGTTTTCAAACACTGGGCTGAAATTATGTGCAGCAAACTGCAACCAATTCACCACTAGCTGTCTATTTTATTAAASAGATTATAATACAAAAACTGACAGAATAAAGTGAGGCTGTTTTTGCAACAATGTTAATTCATAAAGACAAATTTTCACTGTTTCTTAATAAAAGCATTTTACTCTCTTCTAACTGCATTGTGGTAACAAATTAATGTCATTTTTCAAGCACAAAGCTAAGGCAAATATGCTAACAGACAAAGTTTTCCTGYACTTAAGCTGATTTTGAAAGATGAAGTTCAAAGTCCACTTATATTTGGCATTTTCTGACACAAAAAATATGGCTTTTATTTATTCAAGCTACTAAGACAACTCTTAACAGGGCTGAACAGCTGAGAGTAAAKAGGTTGAGTTGGTTTTGTTTGTATTTAAGAAAATGCCTCCTTCCTCTACTCCCCCCTCCCTCCCCCCTGCCTTTTCCACCATCCTCAATGTCTTATTTCTATCACCTGGCAGAGTTTTAGCAATCTGAATAAGACATATTACCTTTCAAATTTCTGCAACATACTCAGTGCTCTTTCAGTGTTCAGAATATTTTCAAAGGTGATGTCCATGAAGCTCCTCAATTGAGCCTGAAGAATAGTAAATAATTCTACATTGGAGAAGTCCATAAAGAACATACATCAAATATGCCAGGTATTATTTGACAGGATTTAATATGCAATATAACAGAAGATACTTTGTTTATTGAAACTAATCTCAATAAGTATTAATTTTCCCTTTCTTCYTTCCCACAATAATTAAACAAAACACAGCCAACTTTTGACACATTTTCTTTCCAAGTTCCCTCTGTAGCTGTGCAACCAACAAAAGCTTCTGTACTCTTCARTGTTTCACCATGCTGAGAACCTCAAAGAATGCGTGCTTACCTCTTTGGCAGCCAAAGCAAGAAAAGCATTGATTTTTTAATTTTTTTTTTCTTCTGCAGATACCCTTTCCTTTCAGCAACTTGTGATTTCAGAACTATTGAAAAGYTAATTATCTGACTTATTTGTACTACACTCCTATTCACTCAATGAAATCACCCATTTTTGTTATTCTTGCCAGCATGCAGTAATGAAAAATCCTTTTGTTGGAGGCCCTCAATGGCCCATTCCATTAAACTAGTCTGAAAGATAATAAATGGAAGCTTTAAAGTGAAAATATATTAGAATAATTTTTCAATTCCGTAACACCGACTTTGAGATTTACATAATTTCTTTGGTGGTAACTCAGAGAGGATAATAAGGATTCATCAGTAAATTAAATTCTTAATTGTATCATAAAACCTACATGAAGATCATTTATGTCTCTGCAGAACTCTTCATAGTCTTGGTCAAARTCAGTCTTCCGCTGATCCAAGAAATCATAATGCTTACTCTTCATGTTGTCAACAATGCTCTAAACAGTTTCACAGAAAAATAAAACTATTAACAAAAAATGTCTTATGAAAAAGGCTTATCACACCAAACATTCAGCACAACAGGATGTGCATGTTCACATTTTACCTTTGTTAATAGCYCCCAGTACTTACTGAGCAAGATAAGCAAACCCCTGAAAAGAAATATTTGCAGGAATCAAGTTGGCATAATGTACATTCAAATTTCATTTCTATTGTTTATTTCAAGTCAATTAGAACTGACAGAAAATTCAGACTTGCTTTTCATCCAAGACATTTGTTACTCATTAAACATTCTGTCATGCAGATGTTAATTTCTATTCAAAACTTAAAGTTCAACAGAGAATAATATTTTCACATAATTATTTTCCATGTCCTTTAAACAACTGATTCCATTATAAACAGACTATTCAAAAAGCACAGTAAGATGCAGCACATCACCAGCCCACAACTTAGTATTCCTGGCTTCTCTTACACAGCTGCTGTCCACACACATGAAAGTATATCCTAATCAGCATCTCCCTTGAGCTGTAAACACAGATAAAGGATTTCTAGTGATAAACTACTGTTCAGCATCCTAGTAGTTTACCACAGTACAACCATGAAACTCAGCATATTTTCAGCTCAGCTGACTTCCATCATTTTATGGTAARTCAACTGAAATTCAAGAAAATGAATTGCATTTTCAAGTTTCATTGCATTGCTGTAAATAAAAATTTCATCTTTTCATCTAACAATAAGCAAATCCTATATAGGGACTAAATGTTAAAGCATAAAAAACAGCAAAATAATAAACTCCTATTGTAAAAAATGTCAACACATATAATCAGTCACGTACTAACTACAGCTATGGTCCATGTCAAACACTTTCATATCTCAATTTTGTCACTTTAAAAAGAAGTGTGATCCCTTTTCTGCCCTTTTCTGGATAGGTTTATCCAGAACCTTCCATGTAGCATTTTTTACCCAARCATTCTTCTTCCTGAAATACAATTGACTTTACAAAGCTCTTGTTTAAGGACTTGGGTGCTGTAATGGATATCAAGGTGTATCTGCACAGAGTTTGCATSACAGCCTGTGCTGATGGTCACAAGCACCTTTTCAAACACAAATGCCCCAAACAAATTAGATTCCTGTGTTCCAGCCTACCAAAATAAAACCTCATTGCATGATCTGAAAATTCTCAGCAACCTGGGTTGYTGAGAAGCCTGGTGGCTCAGCTTTGGAGATCAGCTTTTGGAAAYAAAATTTAGAGCAGTCTACGCCTGTCCTGCCCACATGGGAGAGTCTTGGACTAAGMTATCCTTACAGCTGTGCCCAGGCTATCTCCAGGGCAAAGTGGAAAACTGGGGGCTGTGAAGGATGTACTCAAGGAAGCAAAACCCCAGACTACAGAGGGAGTAAATCAAACAAGGGAGGACCAYGGAATGGTCACATTTTACACTACAGTTATTTCACTAAAACAAACTGATTGACTCCTGACCATAACAAAAAGGCAAAGGACAGAGTAAAGCAAACTAGAATGCCATATTTGCTTGTACAGCCACTGTATGTGATCTCAAAAAGCTCTCCACAAAGTCCACACATTGAATACYTCTGATTTATTTTAATATTTACAAGTGCCATAATTATGATCCTGCACTAATAAAGTTACATAATAGAGTAAGCTAACTCAGAATCAGTAAAAGCAGGAAAGACTCCATTTGGTAGAAAAGAAAGCTGTCTGAGAAAGCAGGAAAGAAAAGAACATGACAACATATTTCTATTCTTAGAAGCCTTGTTGCTCAAGTCACACTTCTCTTAAAAAATAAAAATCAGAAAACTGCATAGTAATATTAATGAGCAAAGGGGCACTCACAGCTAGCCCAACATTTGTAGAGACAGAAATGTAGCACTTCTCACTCTTCCTCCTGATCAAAGCACAAAACCATGCTCTTATTACTCCTTTTACAGAGTCACTTTGTTGCTTTTTTCAATCAGCTTTGATTTTAGCATACTTTTTTCACATGTCCACTTGCACCTTTTGTTTCATCTCATCTGCTCATTTCCCCAGCAATCACATATTTACATTGCTATTACCAAATATTTTTTGCACAATTAAAGAGTTAATTTTTCTGTCAATAAACACCTAATTTTCATAATTTTCTTTTAAAGGTTCAAGTTAGACTGATACAATATACAAAATCTAATGTGTACCTGATATTTTGTGATCATTTCTTCCAATCCCTCTATCTTAGATTCTTGTAGAACTGAGTAGGTTCTCATAGTATTGAAAACATCTATTATCTTTACCAGACGACGATGAAAGGCTTCAAATTTTCCAAATATATAWATCTCACTAAAGTCAAATTGTCTTTCAGCTGGATTTTGTTCCAAATTCTCTTTTATCTTGTGGAAGCAATTTTGATACTCCTTAAAACAAAGAATTTAAAAGGGTATAACAAAAGGCACTGTCTTCAGCTAGAACAAAATTTACACAGRCAGGTATTATCCTAACCTGAGAGCAAGTAGAAGTTTCATCAATAAATAATCATGAACACTATAAAGACAGTAACAGAATTTGCCTCTGAAAACTAACCCATCAATGCCATTACAGGATTACACACTTCGGCAAACGACTGAACTGCTTATATATGAATTTGTACATATCCTTAGCTAGTATGAAATTCTGTTCTCTCCATTTCATAGCAGGGTTTGATGTGTTTTCTGAATAACAAAGATGACAACCCAGTTCCCAGAGACKGAAAATGTTTGCATGCTGAGCAGTTTTACTAAGTAATCGAGGTTCAAAAACCACTTKCAAGAATTAATCACTTCCTGAAGTTTTAGTGCTGCTCCATAGCAGCTTCCACTCTTCAGTCTGCATTCATAACAAGGCACAAACCTTACTCCAAACTTGCTCAATTCTTCACAAAGTCAAAGYACATAGTCAACAGATTTGCTTGGAATGGTTTCTTTCAATAGTGGTTTCCTTTACAATAAGAAGTTCTTTCTTTTTATCACATTTATGTATGGATAATCCCACTTGGAGATATCAATACAAAGGGTCCAGATTTTGCTATGTTGTTAGTGATTCCAATTGTAAATTTTAATCAATTGAATTTCTGAAAGCTTCTGGAACTAATAAGACTCAAATGAATACCTAATTTTTCAACATGTTTTAATGCAGCAACTGGACAATTTGATATATCTTTATAGAAAAATACAAGTGTAGTGCTCTTGCTGATCGTAAGAGGTCATGCAAATTTACACTAATTTATGCCAGAACTAGTCAAGATTTGTTGCTTCAGGAGGTATTAGGATAAAGATGYAGTCCTGCAAGCACATATTAGGAATGGGAAAAAAAAAATGCTGAAAGCCTGCATGAAGCTCCCAATATGTACAGGGAGGTTACCAAAGAGAGAGTCAGGCTCTTCACAGTTACATGTGGACAGAAGCCAAGAAGCAAAAGGCATMAATTGAAATGCATGAGGTTCTGAGTGGATATAAGGAGAGAATCTTTCATCCCAAGGACAGTGAAACAGTGAAAGAGGCTGCCTAAAACAGGCTGTGCAATCTCTCCATCCTTGGAGAACTTCAAGACAGGACTGGATAACAGATTGGGAAACCAATTTTGTTCTCATACAGCCCCTGCTTTAGCTTTGAGCAGAAGACTGGACCAGATATCTGCTGAGG
>CADDXX010000492.1:323098-342475 GCA_902810485.1 Alauda arvensis
AAAAATTATCACAGAAGTGTACTCAAAAAAATCTTCCTGGCAAGTCTAGGCCAACTGAACAGCTGTACTTTTTTAAGTCACTAAATTGCCCTTTCTAAATGTATAGCTTGTCCACACATCTTCGGAATTTATTCAATTCAGTAACTCTCCTTGTTTGAATTTCTATTTCATAATTCTCCACCATCAAGTTAGAAGACTACCTAGAGAAACATAAGCATGAAAATCCAAGCAATTCTCTTATAAGCATAGTTAAGATAGACTAAGCATAAAAATTATGTTTCCAGAAAATCAACAGACAACAGACTAAATTCCTTGTGAGCTCTAGCATAAACATTCCAGTTTYAGTGGATAATTTTCAGTTAACTCATTTTTCTTCACTATAACAGCACTTTCTCACAAACTTTTCCTATTCATGCCCTCCTAAATATCACATTATAATCTGTTTTCTATATATTCTTCCCACCTACCTGCTTTAGTCTAATAGCTGCTTGTAGCTTTTCCACAACTCTCTCCTGTGGTTGATTCCAGATAGTGGCTGTGTCKTTGTTTGCAATGTAAGATTTACATGCTGTGATCATCTGATTGGTCACCTAAAAGCAGTTTTAACTTCATGAAAAARACAGCATTTCAAGACAAAGCAGGTCTTGCCATTCTCTCAGTCTCATCCTACTCCTCTGACTCCACTGMCCTAAAGCCTGACTAAGAGCAATACCAAATACCAGCTACATCGAGGGACCGTCCTYTTGGCAACACCCAGCCTCCAGAATATAACATAACAAAAATGTTGTTGATTAGTTATGCTTATCCTAAATCTATACATCTTGTACCAATCTTGAAATAACATTGAGGGCTACAAAGTCATAAGGTTTTGTCTCTTCTGAAGGCAAAGATAAAATCAAGAGCCCATGAGAGTACAAATGGGAGAGAACAGGTTGTCCTTCCAACCCATTTCCTTCTTTATGCAAACATGGAGATTTAAGGACAATCCAAATTTAACATATTTGGTTCTGTTAAAAAAACAAACCATCCATAACAGGCAAAACTTGTAACAAGAAAGCTACTTTATATACATCAGAGGTGAGATTTAAGTCTGAAAATGTTTCTACAACTCCAAATTACAGGCAGTAAAATAAATCCTAAATTTGAAATAGTTTATCRCTATTTCYAATTCTTTRTATGTTCAAAAAGYAGCATTAAARTGACTGAAGTGCTGCCTCTCCAAATTGCTTGGTTCCTTTGTGTTTTCTCTTGCACTCAAGCAACATCACAGAAGACAATCTGAGATTATTTCTTTTCCYACTGAGCACCAACCTTCACAAAAAGTGAGGAGATCTTTTCAGAAGTGTTGTAATACCGAGAGATACTCTGAATCATTTTAATTGCATTTATAAGTCCTGGAATAGCATCCAGCATGGACAYCTGGAAAGAAACACACAGTCAGAACTCTGCTAAGTACCTCTGTTACCACACATTAGCACAACACATCTAATTAGTGAATGCAGGAGAATTATGATCTTTGGAATGGTTCTGCCTATGTCTACCTGGGCCTCTCCTGCAGAGCTGCCTGTCCAACATCATTCCCAAAGCGCCACCATTTAATTCTGGGGAAAAATTTTCACTAGAGTCTTGATTAGAAAAATTCAGATTAGTGAGTGAAATGTGGTAGAAGTAAAGGCCTCTTCAAAAGAACCATTTTTTTCACAAGAAGAGTATGCTTATATGCTCAGTTGCTAAAGCTGATGTAAGCTTGCATGTAAAGAGAACTCCTTCACCACTTGGAGAGAGGAGGAAGAGAAAGGGGGACTGAAGGGGTGAGGCTGAGCCTGGTGGTGCAGAGATGTGGCTTTAATTTCTGATTTTGTTTGTCACTACCCAAATGTATTTTCACTGTCAATAAAGACATTTTTCCTCAAGCTGAGTCTGTTTTGCCTGTGATTATAAAAAGTGATGTTCCTGTCATGGAAAAATACATGAACCTTTTCATATTATATTCTCATCCCGTCCTGTTGAGGATGGGGATAGAGAGAATGCTTGATGCACAGCCAAAGTCACACCATCACATCCATTTAAAGTCTCCTCATCCCTTATGGTCTTCAGTAAGTTTTGTGTACAAGAAAAACACCTTTTACTAAATACTTTTGAGAAAAGTATCATTTCAAAATGGAGCAGTCCTGTCTTCAGTCCAGAAGTGGACCAGACAAAGATTTTGCAGACAGTTCTTTGTCACATCCGAATTTCCAAAACCATGACAGTTTTACTGTTGACAAACTCATTCTCAAAATTGTACAGGTAAATATCAGCTTCACACTCCATGCCTTTATGGCTTTCATCCCAAGTGCTACACCATTGCAAAACTAAACTTCTCCAAAGTGGGCACCCCTTTCTCCTTGGAGAAAACCTGCATGGCAAGCACAAAGCTGGCGAGTTCAACAGACCCTGCATAGTGCCAGTAGCAAGCACAGTCACTCTTACTCTGGGGTTTTATGGGTATCATAACCCAATAACCTTTCAATAGAGAAACTCAAACAGCAGATTGGAAACACCGGGAGAATGCACTGTTTTATTATCAATCTGTAAACAGAAACAAACATGGCTGGCCAGAGCACTCTTTGGAAGCAATTTTCTTTTGGGATAAGTTTGAGAGGAAAGAGAGGAATCTAGGACAGGTCAAAATTATGAGTCTTCATGGCTACTAGTCATATTTTTTTGACTAGCAAGACACATACAGCCAGTTGCAAAACCAGTTTTAATAAAAGCAATTGTTTGCCACCTATTTTAGCGGATAATGGGAGAGGGAGACTCCTCCAATCCTGTACTTGAGGGTGGCTGGTTTTGTTTATTTCATGTTATGCTTGCATCATCCTATGCATTCTCACACTATAGTATGAGAAAGTGGTCTCTAACTATGTCTTAATCATCCTGTTTATCTTTTGCCAACCAAAGAAGCTGAAAATTGCCCTATAAATGTTAGTCTAACAATGACCTGGCTACCAACACAAAAGATCAAACATTGTCTTTAACATAGCATTAGGTTTACTTTTCTATTTTTTAATCTTAAGGAATTCACTTTCTCCCACAGCAGAGAATCCAGTCTCTTCATCAGAACAAAAGCTTTACAGATACTGAGGTATGAAAACAGCAAGTAGTTTATTTTGTACCCAGAAATTCCCATTAAGCCTCTTTAACCACAACTGCACAAATTCTCAAACTGAAGTTGCATATGTAAAATTTTCTGTTTCATTTCCAAAYCCATCCTACAGAATATATTCACGTTGCTTGTCTCAAGACATTTGTGTTGAGAATTTAGAAGTWCTGCTTACAGGATCACTATTGTATAATGGGTCATAATATTTTTCCAGAGAATAAAGATACTTCACGTTATCCTTAGCTTCATTTGCTGCGTCTGTGATGCGAATATCCAACGCTCGCCACTTCTAAGAACAGAAAGTTGAAAAAAACAAATAAAAGTATGCATTTCAGAAAAAAATGGTCTTGAGATAATTCTGGTTTGTCATTAGCTTCTAAAGACATTTGAAAGCACAGATCTTTTACTTCAGAGTTCTACTTGTTCACCCAAGATGAGGTCCTTGTCTTGTTTCAGTAACTTGACATACATGTGAACATACAGCTGGTTTAGACCACTCGGCCAAATAGTCAGTGGTAGAGTGCAGTCAAGCTGCTGTAAAATACATGAAATATGGATATATAGCTATGTGTTTGTTCACATCTCATTTTGATGAGACAAGATGCTTTGTTTTATTTAATTAATTTCTRTTGGTGATGGGACTTTAAATTTGTTATGTCAGTGCAAGAAGTTATGATTCCATAAACAATTTTGACAGGCATTGTAACAATATAAAAAGTGGCTTAAAAACAGGGGGATTAATTTTCTTGTCATTAAATATCCTGTTCATTAATTCAATATTCTGATTTAATAATAAACTTCTTCAATATATTTTTAATTATTTATTTCTGTTGAGACAGGTGGATGAATATATTATCAGCCTTTAGATTGAGGGGATTCCTAGTCTTTTTCAATAAGATTGAAAATAAATTGAACTAGATTTAAACTTTATCTACTCAAGCTAACAARTAGAGAAGGAAAAAAGTCAAAAGCCAAAGATGTTTCAATGTTTTCCCTACCAGCATTGTTACATGCATTATCAAAATGAGCTAGAGTATAAAGAGCATTTCTAGTCTTTATATCTGCCATAATTTAAAATAAAAACCTTCAGCAGTTTGGATTTAGCAGCAGTGAGYACTCCAAGCACTGCCTTCACATCTGGGCTCTTCAGCTGCTCCATAAGGTAGTTGAATTTTGACAATTTCCTTTTCCAATAATCAAGCTCTGCTCGTGGTCCAAGGTCATCTGCTTCCTTTCTCAACTGGTCATTTTCTGCAAGAACCTTTTATCAYACAGTAATGTGAGTCATGCTCATATTTTTCATTTGCAAAGGTAGCATGGATAAATTCTACATTTAACACATAGTGTTAACTTTGCCTGATAAATTACCTAACTTAGCTTCCACCTCATATAAGAATCTTGATTTTGCTTGGTCCTTTTATTTCCAGGTTAAAGAAGAGATTCTGTTCCACCTCTTCTAAGAGCACTGTTACAGACTGTTACATTTTCTGCAAATAACCCTCAARGCATGATTCAAAGTACAAATGTGACCACTGAAAATAGTGTTCACTCAGTTTCTGTGGTTTTTGTTTTCATTAAATCCACTGAGAACCACTGTTTTGTACTTTAATAACAGGTAATTATCAAAGACAGGAGGAATAGGCTTCCCAAACTGCGTATCCTTTGTTAACTAGCAGATGGAAAAAGCTCTCYGTAATATTCCCACAGAGAACTAAAAGCACAAAAAATACACCAACAGTACTTTAAGAGATTGAACTCATCTAAATTTATAGAAAGGGAACTATGACACCAACAGGATTAAATGTATCTGCCAAGACGTAGATGATGTCGTATTTCACATTTGTCCCATGTATCACCTGTTCAATTTGTTGAGTCCATTCTTTCATGCAGACTTCTATTTTTTCAAGAGTCTCTGAGCTGTTAGCAACCATCAAGTAATCTGAAGGTCCTCTCAGAGTTTCCAGGTCATACGTTTCACATTTTTTCAGGCTGACCTAAAAGATAAATTTAAAAAAAAAAAAAATTAAATGCTGAAGGTTTATGACAAATAATCTAGGAATTTTAAAGACTAACTTATTTTTCTAGTCTAAATTAAACTGGTTTGAGCCAGAAGTAGACTCCAGACCCTGGAGAATTCTCCAGCAAGCAAGTCATGCTCTCATGCCCTTTCCTTCACAAAAGCTGAGTAGAAACCAACCAGTTAGAGTAACAGTTTATCATGCATTAATCATTCAACATTTAAGAGTGACCACAGCCACTGGAGAGTCAAGAAGTTAACAGCTCTAAAGAACTGGCCCCAGAATAAACAAGAACAGAAGCATCTACAGAACTGTTAAAACCACAGATCAAAGTATAATGAATTACTGATGACAACAAACAGAAGTGCTGGGTTATTCTCCAGTTTAACAAAAGCAGTTTTTATGAGTAATCTACAACAGCAGTTAATTCAAAAGGTCCCGAGCTAGAGACATTCTACAGCTAGCTCACGTTCTATTTGCCATGTGAACATACTACCTTTTCCASCAGACTCTGCTGAGTTCCTGATAGGACACTAACAAATGCTTCAAGGGCACGAAGGAAGTCCTGCTTAATATTGGGAACTTGTTGAGGTTCAACCCAGCCATGGTCCATAGTCTGTAAGGCTGGAATGAATATTTCTGATATCAACTGCTCAACACTTTTTAATAAGCCATCTCGACCTATATCCATCATATYAAAATTTACTTCCTGTAAAAGAGACACAACACAAGGGGTCTTTCACCAGCAAAAACTTAGTTATATGCTATTTTCATATACGCTGTCAAAAGTAAAGTAAGTTTTGTTTTTCTAATGAATTTGCTAGCGTTTTTTGAAATTTAACACCTCAGTATTTAAGTATTGACTAATTACTCTGTCATTACAGATTTTCTCAAATTTTCTTCCTTAGCATCCTTTTTTCATTACAAATACATACATATCTGCCACGAGATAATATCTGTATTCCATTCCCTTCCCTTTTTGTCCCATTTCATTTAATCCATCTGTGTCCTTCTACTCATTCTTCCATGTCAAGAGCTATCAAATTATATGCTGAGAGCAGATGCCCCATGGAAAAAAACAACTTTTAAACAAGATTATGTRCAGAGATGAGCAGTCACCAACTTACTTGATAGATATTCTCAGTTGTGATGGGTCTAGAAAAATTAGATCTAATGAAGAAAATGCAGACACCAGTTAAAGCAACTTCTTTTCCCTCTGTCACAAATACTTTAAGTTTCTTCTTCTTGGTCAAATGAGAGTTTGTTCCTATTCCTGGAAGGCCAAAGTACTCTACAGATTCAAAGACACAATTAAGACCCATTAATTATTTATTCCAAGAAAAGTTTTCTACACAAACATTTCAGTCATTATTTGTGCCTCTCTGAGTCCCAGTCTCCTGGCGGCACCCCACAGAACTATCCACAGAAAGTATGCAGTGTTCAGAGTCTTTATGGCACAGACAGAAATATTTCATCTAGTTTTGCCATTCTTGCATCAAAAGCCTTTCAATTCTATTCATTTACTTGTTTTCCATTCCTTCTAAATAAAGGCTCAGGCTCAAGGTATTTTTATAGGCTCTATCATGCAGTTGTAGATAATACCCTCCTGCTTGAAAAAGAAAAATGAAATAAAAATCAGAAACTATAGTGATGTAGATAATAGCTCCTCTAAGGAGTTATCAACTGTCCTTTCCTAAAAACATGTAAACATAAGGGAAAAAAAAGAGGTAGGGCTCTTCTGAAAACAAGGAAAAAGAGGCCACAGCAGATTCTTTGGGGAGAAAGCAAACAAACAAACAAAAACCAGWAAGGGAAGAGGGACTTCCTTGTCATTTCTTCTTCCCCCAACATGGATATACTGCTCCCATGTTCAGGCTGCTGGCAACACTTGTAAAGRGTCACTAAGATGAAGCAATGTCTTTGGGGGTAAAATATTTCTCATATGTTTTTGGTCACAATTCCCCTTTGTTACTAGCTTTTCAATATTACCTCAGAGTAAAACTGCATGCATACACATCTCAGTTAGGCACTACAGCAATAAGAAGATGAAAAAGTAAATTGTCAATACAATGTTGCTAAAGGACAACATCCAAAAAGTGATAAACACCTTTGTACATTTTTTTTCTTCAGGTACATGACCATCTGCCTGCCCCAGGGATCARGTGGCCACCATAAGTTCCCTCCCCACCCTTCTGTTCACAGCATCTTTCCCTCTCTCCTTTTTCACCACAGCTCTGAAGAAATCTCCTTTTTATACACCTCARAAGTACAAAAAGGGCTCTGTCACCAGCAAAAGACCCGACTCTGTAAATGTTATTAGTTAGATTTATTGCATGCTAACAAACTTCCATTATCTCAGTACTGCAGTAATGTTTCGGTTTTGCATGGCTCTTTGTAGTGAGGGGGGCCACAGAGGTGGCTTCTGCGAGAAGCTGCTGGAAGCTTCCACAATGTCCAGCAGAGCCAATCCCTGATGGACATGCTGCTGGCCAAGGCTGGGCCTATTAGAGATGGTGGTAACACCATTGTGATAACATACTTAAGAAAAAAATCAAAACAAAGTTTGGGGGACAGTTTTGCATCCAGCCAAAGGAGGAGGTGAGAACATGTGGGAGGTGCCCATGCCAGAGCAGGTGGATGCCTGGAGGAGGCTGTGGTCCCATGGGAGACCTGGTGGAGAGAGAGGGCCCTGCTTCCAGGCTGGAACAGCCTGTCCTTGGAAGACTGCACCCCCATGGAAAGAGAGTCTCTCATCACAGCGGTTTTGGGAGGACTGTCTGCCCATGTGTGGTCTCACATTGCAACGGTTTTGGGAGGACCGCGGCTCATGAGAGTGGAGCCACACCAGAGAATTTCACAGAGAATTGCCTTCTGTTGGAGGGACCCCAGAGCCTCACAGGGGAAGGACTCCTCTCCCAGAGCAGCAGGAGCAAATCTCAGTGATGAACTGACCCAACCCCCCATTCCCTGTTTCCCTGTGCTGTCGGTGGGAAGGAGGGAAGGGCTGGGAGAAGAAAAGGTGTTTTTCAGGGCTTATTTTACTTCTCATTATCCTGCTCTGATTTAGTTGGTAATAAATTCACTTCATATCTTTAAGCTGAGCCTGTTTTGCCCTTGGAGTGTTTTCTCCCAGTCCTTATCTCAACTCATGAAATCTTCAATAAATTTTCTCTCCTCTGTCCAGCTATAGCAGGGGAGGATGAGTGAGCAGCTTTCATGCATGCCTGGCACCCAGCCAAGTCAAAGTGCCACAAGTAATTACAGAGGCAACACCAGTGTAAGTCATCAGTTTTCCCACAATCTGAGAAGATGAAGTAAGTAGTATAACCTGCAGTCTCTTTAGAAAAGATGTACTCTTACTTAAAAGGGTGCTAGAAGTTTTTAAAATGCACATGAATAGTGATCTTCAAAACACTGCAAGAAATCAAACTTTCAAATGACACCTTAAGACTCTGAAGTAGATCTTCCTGAACTCACAGATACAGTCTCCTGCTCTACAGAGACACAAAATTTCTTGTATGCTCCCTTCATGGAATGCCCTAACAGAAGKGTTGGTTGATGYACATCATGGCAAGAAAACCAGCTTGTGTATGAGGTGGCCATAGTAAGTGCCCTTGCCAAGAAAGTKCATGTGATGCCACAAAAATTCACTTAGTTTTACCAATTAGTAACCACTACCACAACTGAGATTTTTGCTTTGACAGCCTGTGAACCACAGCCCTAAACAATCAACACAGATAATTCTTTTATAAACTCTGCTCCACTCCAAAGTGAAAATGTACAGCAGAAGTTTTACTGTCTGATGGTATTAACTCAATACCCACTGTCTTCTCCATCACTAGGGTTTTTTTTGTTTGTTTGTTTGTTTTTCTTTACTTTTTTCCTCCTGTGTATGATGTTCTAGGGCTTTTGCTTATTCACCCAGTGCATGCCTTACTGTGAATTCATTTGGGTTTTGCTTGTGTGTTTTTTTCCTACTGCTTTCCATATTGCCTACATGTAGCACCACACCCTGAAAGRTTACCTAAGTCATACCATACTGTATTGTGATCTGATTGGTTTGGGGGTGGGCATGGGCAACTCTCCTTAGATTCCTARGCTTTGACCCTTGCCTCACACTCCCTTCGTCATACTTCCACCACTTCATCTCAGGCATGTTGAAACTTGCTCATCTGATCTCTAAATTAGTGGTTGGGTTTGCATTTTCATTTAACTATTTCTATGTGCATTGAMACTTTTTTTATTAAAGATCCTTATATTAAATAGCCTTTTCATCCCTTTTAGATATATACAAATATACTGAAGAAAATACATACACATATATACTGAAAATGCATGAAATATAAATCCAGATTTGTACATTTATTTAGGTAAATGTTTGCCTGTGTATATACACATTTATACAGCTATACACAGAGAAGTCTTAGAGCACCTGGCCAGTCCCAACAGCAGCAGCACTGGAAGCTCTGAGAAAGAAGCCATGGGYAAATGGGGGATGTCCTTGTCCCAGGGGTCCTGAGCTACCTCCAGGGTAAGGGAGAAAGAGGCTTCCCACAGAAGTGTGGAACATGGGGGAGCTTGGTAAAGTCTATGTGCAGAAGGGACTTCTGGGGTAACACCCCTTCTACCCATAATGTGGGCCTCATGAARGCATTTGTAACAGGACCACCTGGAGGGATGGTCACGCGCCAAGAAATGTGGATGGCTTCTAGGGCCAACTTCTAGGTGGTGTGATTGAAGGGGAGGAGGAAGGGTATCTGTCACTGCTCACCCTGTGTGAAAGTCACCTTTTAATTATCAAAAACAAATTCCCACAGGCAAGAGCAGCTGAACTCACAAGTGCTTTGCTGCTTCATAGTAGCAATCTGCAGAAGTGCACTAATAAGTTTGGCAATTTYATCAATCGTTGTTTCATGAGCAGGGTCTACGCCTTGGTATGACCAAACCTTTAAGTCCCAGTTTACAAGAACTTGACTTTCTTTTGCCTTGCACATTTGCTCAGCACAACTACAACACGTTGCAGGAGACTCTAAGTTGCTTTACCTGTATCCATTACTTCCACGTCTTGATAGTAGAACATCAGATGACGCAGACCTCCAGGGGCCAGGAATCTGTCAATGCGCTCTATCTGTTTGAAATCATGTTCAGATCAYGTCATTSATWTGATTTATATCACAGCAAGTGAGAAGGCTTTGCTTATTTACTTATTTATAAGCATCAGGACAATTTCACAGTTCTTCATCAATTCAAGGCTGCCATCAAGCATCACTGAAGCATGTATTGGTAGTGCAGTCCACAAATCTCATGTAAAGGCTGCAAAGGCTGAGGAAGAAACTGAGCTGCTTAATGCTAATATGCTGACCCATGTCTCAGCACTTGAAAGTCTGGCCTCATCCGTTATTTTTCTAGATCTGAGTCACTCTTCTGTGTAGTCCCTAACTATATAGCTGTCTTTAGCAGAAAAGACTCCTTCAAGTTCATCTTCTGAAACATTAGGTGGTACCATTTGTGCTTTCTTGTGCAGAAAAAAAGGCTAAAAGATCACCAGATGCTGGAAGAAAGCCACAATTATACCTCTTCCACTAATAACAAGCCTCAGTTACACCAAGATAACAAACTGCTATTCCAGAAAACCTTGGCTGAGCCMTCCAAAATGAGGTCAAAACAACTATTACACTTTTCTTTTTCCAAGTACAGAAAATGCCAATATTTTCCTCATCTGACAGCTATTCTTAGGCAGTATAGTTTGCCAGGAAACCCATCTAGRGACAGAATGCACAAAGGCTGAAATRAATTCTGCTTTTTAATGYGCATGACAGTGTTCTACACTGCTCATTTGCTACCTCATGAAGTCACAGAAACACTGGAAGGGACCATTGGGAGGTCTTGAGGCCAGCTTCCTGTGCCACCAACAACAGCCAAGATCATCTACAGCTTTTCCTAGGCTGACTCTCAAAAATCCCAAGRACAGAAACTCCACAACTGCTCAAAGTAACCTATTGCCATGCTGCATTACCCTCCTGGTGGAGAAGGGTCTCTTGGTGGCCATTTTGCAAAATGTGGCTTTATCTTTGGAGTTATCATCTGCACCCACTGAGAATAGTTCAGCTCTATCATCTTGGCAACCACTCTTCAAGCAGCTGCAGGTTCCTATATCTCATACTTCATATGCCCTGTGCCCCTCTCTCTCTTACTGGTCTTCCACTGGACTTCAGTTTCCCAACAATATTAGMACTGAAATGGGAATGCATAAATTGAAGGCATGCAGATGAAAAGAGAATACAAAAGAAAACAAASCATAAAAACCCAAACACAGCCATGTTTACTTTACTGTCAGGAACTAAAACATCTACTTCTGTCTACCCAGGCTTTTTTTTTAAGTGATATTTTTAAATGTCTCAATATATGAATTTGTATTAGCCCTCATGCAGTCACAGCCAGATRACATAAGCCATTCTATTTTGTCAAGTAATTTCTACCTATTTTAATGTGTTAAACTAGATCACAATGAAGTCTCACAAATGCTGCTGGCAGCCTTACAGAAASAGCAACCTGTTATGGACAGGACTCTTGAACCTCTGTGTGCTGTGTACTCAAAGACTGGAAGACTTCACGCTGTGGTTTCACTATGAAATACAGTGACAAGTTTTCAGCTATAAAAAATATTTTTTTTTAATCTATTATCACAGCATATTATCTGTAACCACTGGAAAGGAGAAAGTCTAATCCATTTAAAAATCAATACTGTTACAATTGGTCCTGGAATTAAGGACACTTTTGTTCAAGTTAATTAAAAATGCTAAGTAATATTTTTTCAAGGAGAAGACTTGAGTAATCTCAGGCGTGAAGTCTGAAAACTATCTCACCAACAATATTACTTCCAAAGTGTACCATGAGCTTCAGTTTCAAATTCATCAGATTACCTGGTTACCATCAAGAATATCATCTTCTACTTCTGCTTTCTCCAGATTCACACAAGAGGCAACGATATCCAGTAAGTAATCATGCCTGCCATCCAGCCGAGCACGTTTAGCCTCCCTCTCTTCCTTGAGCTTTTGCTGTTATAATATAAAAGATGGACAATGAAAAATTAATGCACTAATTTGAAGACAAAAAATTAAAAAGTAAAAAAAAATTTWAACCAATTATTTTTAAAAGTAAGATTAATACGTTATTCCACACCTACAATTTATGTTTTTCTGTGGCTCAAATGAAAATTTTAGACGCAGCCCTTGTTATAATTTTACAGTTTGTTTCTGGTCTTCTATTTTCAGATTTATCTCAACATTTTTRTCATAAATAATGCTGTTCAGAAAGCTAATTTGTTGAAAGGCTTTGAAGAGGAAAAAAAAAGTACTTTATATGTACAGCTCCATTATTCTGCAAGATACTTTCAACACCCTAAGTCCTTCGTCTCAGCTTTTCAGTCTAGTCACGTATGACCATCAAGTCAAGACAGGATTCTGACAGATCTTTGTTATTTGTGGAAGATATTGTAAACATTCTCTAATAAAGACAGATGCTGCTGGAGGAAGCTAGAGTTTTATATATTATCTCTTTAATATAATGAGAAGTAAAACAAACCACAAGCCTCAAGGTACACAAGTGTTTACAAATGTGCTTAACTATAGCCATTATACCATTCTTCAAGCAGTAAGCCTACTCTTCTAATTAAATTGAAATCCCATATGTAACACACCTCATTACATTATAGACAAAATAGCCTTCTGGAATAGTTACTGGTATTATTGTGCTTGCGGGTTACAAGATTCAATATAATTTCATTTTCAAAAGAAATTTAGAATTATGTTTCATTGGTGGTAAATTCAATCTTTATTTCCCCGGTGATTAGGAGAAAACTAGCAACTTTATGAAGTATGCAGAAGTGATTTATCCACAAGCTTTTGCAGAGCCAAAAGGACCTGCATAACATATTTTATACCCTTATGTAAATACCTTTTTTACTTTCTGAAGGAATTTTTAAATACCTGGTAAACTTGTAACTACTACCACGCCTTCATAAATGCTGAAAGCATTTGAAATATTTTTCCATATAAAAGACAAACATACAAATCTTATTCTTTATAGAGATGTCTGAAGAACACAGTAGCAGATTAATTTGTACATGTACTTTATGTTATTTTACCTCTCTCATACCCTAATATTCTCTCCAGTTTCCTGAAAGTGAAGTGTCATCACAGGATTGTCTTTTCCTACATGCTTGAAACATGARTAGAAATTTTCTTCCTTGTTAGACATGCAAAAAGCAACCATTTTGTCTGAATCAGCTTCATTCACAYTAGATTATAACAATAGAATCCTCAAAACTACTGCTCCAGTAAACTGAACACAACTGATAGGGCATCTTGAACAAAAAAAAAAAAATTACCTTCTACTTAATACAGAAAGAACATTTTTGTTTTATCTAAACTACAGACATACTACTTTTCTACTTTTGTACTCTGCCTGTGTTTCCAAGACTGAGCTCCAGATTTATTGCTATAAAACTACATCTTACACTGCTTTTGAGTCACCAGCTCCATCTATACAGATGCTCTTGACACATTCATAGCCTCCATTTCTTCTGCACGTTGCTGTTTATGTAGACTGAAATCATGAGTACCTTCTTCTCAAACTGAGAAATCATGCCCCAATGTTTGTTTCCAGGTTTTAAAACTTTTTTTGATTGCTGCGTCTCAAGCCCTATAACAAACATACAAGCTACTGTGCACAGCTGTTCATGCAGCACTGGGCAATATTTGATGTCTAAGAGAATATTMATTTTATTTAATGAATGATACCTAGAGAAACAGGAATCTATTAACTAAAGAGTAAAGCTACAGTTTTATGAGGATTAAGACTTGGACTTGTATTTATCACATGTCACTGCTGGAAGGCATTTGCATTGGTATGTTGGATTTCTATTACTAATGCAAGTGCCACACATTTCCTGACAGTTGCTGCAATGCAAGAACACTCAACACAACTCAAGTTGTCATGCTTCCATATTTTGATGAGTTATCATTTCTACAAACTTCCTCCCCAAATGAAGTGTTGCTCAATCACAAACTTGCACAGTAATTGTTGCTGTCATTAGAAGAGACTTCTGCCTCGCTTTTTAGGATTAGGTTGTACACAGGAWAGTAGAGGAAACCTAACTTCACTGCTTTCAATAGCAAGTCACTAATTTAYGTATTTAAAAACACTAAGAGGCTAGGCTGGAAATTGTCTTCCAGTCTAGCTTCTAAGCTTCTRTTTGCATACTACAAAAATAATGAATTTTTAAGATATTATTTACTTAGGATTAAGAATCTCAGGGAATTAACTACAAGAAAATGCAGAGCTTTCTAGCTCTCATTCTTCCTTTTTCCCTTTAGCTACCCTCACATCTCACTTCAAATCATGGCCTAAGTTTTTGTAATTTTATATCCTGCAATATTCACTACAGAAGTACATAGACCTAAACAGAATCTCTAAACAAAAAAAATTACCCAAGAATAGGCAGCTCTATGTAATTCAGAATTACGTAGAACACTGAAAGACTAAGATTGGAAGATGGAAAGATGCTGAAACACACACASTATCATTTATGTAGGTAAGAGAAATTGTTACATACAGCAACACTGACATGCAAATCCTGAAAAGTATCAGCAGCAACTCTGACAAGATCATACATCAAAGCCTCTTCCTAATGTCCCATGATGTAGGAGGATGCAGCATTCACAAGAGATAAACAGCCTCACTGGAAGGATTGTCCAAGTTTTTTTATGGTACACCTTCAGCCCAGTTTTTCACATAAAGAGCAACACAGGTAACACGGCCAAGTTTAGTTTTGGGCTTCTTTTACCACTCTTGGTTATGAAGGTAAGARAGGCCATGTGACACAGTCCCACAACAGATGAAGGTCCAAAGCTAAASTGATTAACTGAAAAGTCCTTTTCTGATTATTAGTCCAGTTATAACATGTAGCTTGTTTTACATTACATAAAACCTTAAAATTCTTAATACCTAAATACTAACAATTTGTCACAGGAATCTAATGTCAATAGACATCTTCTCCTGAAGCAAGAAAAGGGCAAGATTCCTAAATCTATCTTTCATATACCTAAAATAACCCATAAACATCTCACCATCAGTCTGAAGAAATAATTGGGAGATWAAATTAAATTCTTTAAAGTTTCCTAGCTGCTACAAAAGTATATACATTTAAGCAGCAGGTACTAAAAGAGCACAAATCAGAGATTCAAGGGGTTCTTTTTTTGAAACAACAGCTCAGAAACCAGCTATTGACTATTKCCAGCTTCTCCATTACAGACTGTAGCTGCTGATGCAGACACCCTGAAYAGACTTAGCAAGAATGTTGTTTAGTATGCAAGTCATATGTACACAAGATAAAACTTGTTCTGAACACTCTTTATGCAGCAAATGATGCATTTTGTTGTCAGAATACCATGCATCACTGAATACAGACATGCTGAAATCAAAGCCTTATGGATGAGCAAGACTTTACAGGGAAGTTCAATAGTGAAAGAGTCAAAATGTAAGAATGTTCAATTGTTTATTTACTGTCTTATCCAAAATTTATTTAACCAACATGRAATTCCTTTGTCTGTCCTTTAACTTGCTAAAATGTTTTCCAYTACATAAGTCTTGCTCATCARTTTCCCTTCAAAAGTAAACTGCAAACCATTTTGCACATTTTCAAGCACCCTGAGTTTTCAGTTTTCAAGTTTCAATGTTTTTATTTCCTTGTTCCAAAAAACTACAAACCCTAAAGAATTAGGGCATTTTCCTTAGCTAACTCTTAAATCTCAAAAATCAGAACTCTGCACATGTGTTACCACATTTCATTAACTCAGGAACAGTTTGCTTAAACTACCAGAATTTAAAGTGAGTGTAAGTATCCTATTCTATTGTACTTTCTCAATGTTAAGTGTTGCCTTCAAAATTCTATTCCCATCATACAAGTATGGTGAAAGTGAAGTTACATTTCTATTTTCTTTCATGGCAGAGTCAACCCCCATTTTGTTGCCACATCTAACATCAAACATTTTAGTGTACCAATATAGCATTTTGGAAATTATACCATTACCAGACCACTGCAACAATCTGGGCAAGATACAAGTGACACTAGCCAAATGTATAAACACCTCCCAGTGCAAATTTACCTTTCAAAACAAATTGTGCAATTAACATCATCCACTTCCACCTATATTAAAACACACGTTTCTCTATGCCCTCCCCCATCAATAACAAACCTTTATTCAAATTATGTATTTATTAGTCTAAACCCAGCTCAAAATTCAGTTTTCCTTACCTTTATCACTCTGCCAATGCTCCGTTTCCAAAGTTGCTTTCTTCCAGCTCTAAACATTGTACTATTCAACATAAGTATCAAACACTGTTTTTCAGGAACAAGCCCTAATCCTTGGGGAAAGCTTCTACAGTCATCATTTTATACTCCCCCCCCAACCTTTTGTTGGCACTTGTTTCTTTCCTTTCAGTAGAAATGCCAGAATAAGTCTGGAAAATAGAGTAAGGACCTAAAAAAAACCAGCACCTATTAACCTTATCTCTGTATTTAAAATTCAGCTCTAGTGTGCATACARATTGCTGGAAAATTAAATTGCATTGCCACAGAAACAAGAGGTCTCTAGCCACCAGAATTTACTGCCTTTAGATTAGGCCTTGAAAGTTGCTGCTACCAACCCCGGTGTTGTTAAGGTGATCCTGTTTACATACAAACACGGCTGGATACAATTCATCATACTCAAGGGCACCATAACAATTTGCARAAGTCAATTTCATAACTGCTTCTCTGATTTGTGTTTCGCCTTCTGAAGCAATCCTTGTGTCAACAGGCATCTTTGTTTCCTTGTCACAGGTGACTGTTTAAATATACAGCAACAGTCAAGTAACTTTCAAATATCTCTTACCTACAGACTTGTAAATTACTGAGTTTTCTATTCATGTTTTTCATACAAGTATGTTCAGCCACATTTATTTTTCAGTTGTTCAATGGCTGCTTAATACAGAAATTTTTCTTCAGCAGGAAATGTTAGGTTTTTTTCTTCCTAAAAGAGCCTTAATTTTTTTCCACTTCAGTGACTGAATATAATCCAATGTCCTCTTGAAAATGCCAAGAAAAACAATCTAATTATCCAGYATTAGCAACAAGAAAACAGACTTTTTACAGCTATTTCTGGCTTAAAATGTTCCTAAATATTTCTGCTTCCACTCATATCAATGTGAGTAATGTCTAAAAGCACTTGACAACCTTAGTGTTGATAAAAATCGCATGAGTAAAAACCATTTTCCCTGCATTACCTACATTTTCCCCACCTACTGTAGTCAAATCCAGTTGTGCAGACACATGTGAAAGAGAGAGACTGAAAAATTGCATTTAAGGTAAAAGTAAACATCCATAGATTTCTCTGAACCCTTTACAGAGTTATCATTTAAAATTAAACATGCTATTMAATATTACGTATAAAGTTAATTCCTGTGGATATATTCAAACCACTGAGAAATTAATTATTTACATTCTGTTGGAAGGAGCCCAGAGGAGAGCCACTGAGTTGCTGACTGGAGCAGCTCTCTTGTAAAGACAGGCTGARAGGSTCAGAGCTGGTCTGCCTGGACAAGAGCAGGCTGGGGAGTCCTTCCAGTCCAGTCCAGTCCTTCCAGCACCTACCATTTCCTAAAGGGGGCCTGAAAGAAGGATGGAGGGATTTTCACAAGGGCACAGGAGTGATAGGACAAGGGAGAATGGCCTTAAGCTGCAGGACAGCAGGCTCTTCACTMTGAGGGTGGTGAGGAACTGGCACAGGTTGCCCCAGGGAAGCTCTGGATGCCCCCAGTCCTGCATGTGTTCAGGGCTGGCTGGATGGGGCTCTGAACAATCTGGTCGAGTGGAAGGTGTCCCTGCCCATGGCAGAGGGGTGGAAATCAGCTGATCTTTGAGGTTCCTTCTAAGCAAAACCATTCTATGACTCTAGTTCTTTGCATGATGTATGATCTCTAAAGTAAAACCTCAGCCCAACAGGCTTAACCTTGCCATGCAGCAGTGAAAGTTCTTTTTTAAAAAAATAAGGAGAAGAAAACCCTTTATTTAAATCTCTTGAAAAACCAGCTAGAAATCATGGMTCTTTTTCCTAAAATGCATAGCAAATAACTTACAGAATCACAAAATTATGAGAATTTTAAAAAATCTCCAGAAGTCATCTAGACCAGTCTTTGGCTCAGAGCAGGTCCAATTTGAGTGGGTTGTCCAGAGATGTTTGCAGATTGAATATCTCTAAGGGTGGAAATTCTGCAGCCTCTGGGGTTATATAATTGTGCCCAACATAACGTGACCATCCAGCATAAAGCCTGTTCCCATCTAGCTGAAATCTGCCACGTTCTAATTTGTGCGTGTTGGCTCTCATTACCGCACACCTCAATGAAGCATTAATGACAGGTTCAGCTCTGTTCTCTCTCTACCCTCTCATTAGACAATTGCAGGTTGAAACAAGATCTCCCCCTAGCCTCTTCTTCCTGTGGCCAAATGAGCAGAGTTCTCTCACTACCCACCASTGCTGCTTCCTGTTTGTCTACACAGCCATCCATCTCGCCACAGAGGGCAATCAGGCTGATCATGAAGAATGTGACACTGGTAAATCTACGATGGCTGCTCACAATCAGCTTCTTGGTGCTTCATATGCCATGAAATGACTTCCAGAACAGCTTGACCCACAACCTCACCAGGAGCAGCTGATTGGTGTGTCATTCCCAGGATCACACCTTTTCACCTCTTGGAAGACAAGAGGACACAGTCTTGAGCTGCACCAGGGGAGGTTCAGGTGGGATATTAGGAAGAATTTCTTCACAGAAAGGATGACTAGACATGGGAAGGGGCTGCCCAGGGAGGTGATGGAGTCACTGTCCCTGGAGGTGTTTAAGAAAGACTGCACCTGGCACTGAGTGYCATGATCTAGTTGACACTGTGGTGTTGAGTCATAGGTTGGACTTGGTGATCTCAAAGATCTTTTCCAACCCAATTGGTTATGTGACAGGTGTAACATTTGTCTTTTTCCAGTTACCAGGAGCCCCYCCAGATCATCATGGCCTTTCAAAGAGAGATGGGCTTCAAAATGACATTGGTTGCCTCTCTCAAGRCCCTCAGATGTATCTTATCTGCTCCCATGGACTTCTATACAACCAATTGGCTTAAGT
>CADDXX010000492.1:343372-363365 GCA_902810485.1 Alauda arvensis
AAGTCACTAAAAATTTCAGCCTTCCCATGTTCTTTGCTCCTGAGTCCCCTGTTCCCCTGCACAGCAGACCTACATTTTCTTGTGCTGTCAGTGTACTTAAAAATGGTATTGTCATTCCCCTTTGCCCTCCTCAGAAGTTTGAACTCCAGCTGAACTTCTTAACTCTATCTCTGTGAACYCAGGCATTGTGTCTATAACCTTCTGGGGTTGCCCATCCCTGATTCTACTTCATCCCAAGCTTCTAAKGAAGCTTGCATATTTGAATTCATAYCCTCTATGTTCATCCATGCTGGCCTCCTGAAAGGTCTTCTCTTCCTTCTGAACATTGAATGGTCTGTCTGTGTTCCAACAATGTKGTACTTGCAGGTCACAAAGTTTTCCTCAGCCCTGTTTCCCACTAGGGAAGTCCTCCATGGGTTCCCACTAAGAAGATTCCCTGAAGGAGTCAAAAATCTGATGTTCTAAAGTTCTTTCAGTGTTTTAAGCTGCATAATCTCATGATCCCTGCAGTTAAGTCTTCTCTCAATTTCCCCATCTTCAACTAGTTTTCCTGTTTGTAAATGGCAAGTCTAACAGAGCATCTCTGTCAGCTCATTTATCATTTGAAAAAAGAAATAATCTTCGAACTCCAGAAATCTCCGTCATTTAAGTAACTTGGAATGTGGCATTTTTAGAATTAAAATTACTGTGATCATGACAAAGATTAATCTAACCAAGGAAGGCAACCCATATATATGTGCTGATATCAAATAATCACAAATCATTACCTTAAACAGGAACTCTCCTTGCAGCTGTAATATATCCTYAGAACCCTTGAGGCAGACTGCATTTACAGTACTAGACTATACACTCATATTGGTTAGAGTCATTCAAAGATCATTGATGTTCATGGAGTYCAGCTTCCTGTGATCTTCCATCTCATTAAGTTATAAAAAAGAAAACAGAAAATAATGAAGTGGTTGRGACAGTGCTTAACTGCCACCATCAGGTCACTGCTGTCCTCGGGTCAAAAGTCAGGCTTCCAGCAGAGCCACTTTGGCACAACATTGATGCAAATAACACAGAAGGCTGAGAAGCAACCTTGTGGTCAACAATTATATGCCAGACTCATAACCTCTAYCTCTTCTTTGGCTTATAAGCCACGAAAACTTAAATAACGCTCAGCTTTAAATATAGTTTGGCTGATTTTGGCTTAAACTGCTATAAAAATACTGCTTTAGGAATTTGCTTTTCATCCACTAGAGCATTAGATTGGGTAGTGTATAATGGCTATGTAAACAGGTCAAATAATCCAGGTTGATTTTTTTTCAGATTTTTGACCAGAACAGTTCTTGCTGAGGCAGAGCTAAACAAGGACCCTTTGTTCCATCCCAGTAGCAGATTGGACTTATAAAAACATTTTTATAATTTGGGGGGAAAAAAATTTTCTTGCAGATGTTAACCAGCTTTTCAAACACCTCCTCTTTTACCTTTATTTTATTGGTGATTCACCATCAGATCTGTGATTTGAAGAATACATTTCCTCCCCAGATGCTTCAGGAGTGCAAGATCCATGSATTATTCCTAATTTAATTTATACATTAAAGAGGACACATAATCCTGTAGTATAAATGGGAATTCTAAGAAAAGTCTGTCTGTCTCTGGATAACCTTGGCTCTGCTCAGCACCCAGCAAAGCATTAAGTCAGATTTGGGGTAAATTACCAGTGTGCAGATGAGTGTTTGGACAATGCTCTCAGGACATGGTGTGGCTCTTGGGGTGTTCTGAGTACGACCAGGAGAGCTGGATTCGATTATCCTGATGGGTCCCTTCCAACTCAGTATACGCTATGATTTTTTTTTTTTTTTAGTGTTACATTATTACACAGTTTTAGCAATGAGGGTTCTTTTACTGTGGGCAACTAGGAGTAGTAGATAGTAGTTAGCTACCATCTAGTGGTTAAAAGCTGAAAACGTACATGACTGATGTTTTTTCACAATATACTTAAAATTTGGCAATAGAAATATTCTTTACAGAGATGATCACTTTCAAATCACAGATGAAAATCTACACTGAATATAACTGGAGGATCACAGATGAAAATCTACACTGAATATAACTGGAGGAACTTAAAGAAAAGGATATTCTACTCTGCTGCATTCTCTTGATACATCTACAATGCAAATAACCAGAGCTAAAGGTAGACATAAGCTTGAGCTTCTTTCAAAGTCAATTAACATTGAGGCTTTAGTGCCTTGAAGGCAGGGATTTTTTTAACTGCTTTGCTGAGAAAAATTAAAACTACAACAAATTTCCTGCACCGTGGACATCTAGTAGGCACATGGATCATTCCAAAAAATGTTTTTTGTCTTAAAATATCTAACAAGTGTATGATTTGTCAGCCACCCAATATCTTCAGCTAAAAGATACAAAGAAAAGCTATCATAGCTGAAAATTATACTTTTTACTTTCTTGATGAGGTAAYAGATACAGCTAAGACTTTAACCTTYAATAACRTTACTTTGYTATTCARCAAGGATTTTACGTGAAAGATAGCACTGCTTAAAGAACTAACCTACCACATAGGAAGTCCTAGTGTAATTCCCTGTTCTGCTTTAGGCAAAACATTTGTTCTCCAGGCTATGCTTGCCTATTTGATCCACTGCTAATAAAATTAAATTTAAAGATAAAACAATTATATAGCTGACAGATAAATAATTGGCCTTCTGTTTACCAGGACAAACAGGAGTGTGGGTCTTACCAAATGAAGAGACATTATAGTGAGGACAAAAAATTGCCATTCAGGTAACAATGGAAGGGGTACATTTTCCATTTTAAGGAACTACAAAGCCTCACCTTCTGTGCCCTTTCCTATTTCAAATGATGTGGACATTGTGCCCATCAGCTTAGCCAGCACAAGGATCAAAGGAAAAAATGCCCTACCCCAAGATCTTCAAGCATTCCTAGCACTGCTCAAATATTCCAATCTCTCTAGAAATGCAGACTAAAGAGAATGATAAATTCTCAGCACGCAACTGAAGACCAGGAAAGAAACAAGGTTCAGATCCATGGGAACATGAAAACACTCCTGAAATTAAAGGAATGGTTTTGGAATAAACTATTTAGGTAAACTCTGTGGCTTTACTCTTAAATATTAGAGAGGAGATTTTAACCTAGCTTGAGGAAATGTCATCAGGCCTTAAAGATCATTTGTTCTCAAAATACTTATCTACTTGTGTGAAGTACAGGGAGCTAATGACGTGATAAAGGAGAGGGTTCCACCTGTTACACTACAAGCCATAGCAAAAGGCTGGACAGTAAAAGGTTGTCCTTTTGAACAAGGTGGGAGAAAACAGAAAACTAGAACAAGTACATAACTGCTTTTACCTAAGCAGGAAAAGCCCTAGGAATAAAGCTGAGGATATAGGATTCTATTTTCAAACTAAGAAATGGTTGTAACCATAGCACTAGAAACTACCAGCACAGCATAAGGTGGTTATCCATTGGTACCTTGTGCCATACATCAAGGTATTTACTACATAGGAAAWGTGGAAAAGTGCACACTGGTTTAAAAAGAGTTCAGTGTTCAAACAAGTCAGCAAGCCAACCAGAGCCCAACAAAATAAAGTTTCAGTCACAAACAAGATAGACACAGCATATGATATTACTGTCTGCCTAATGAGCCTGGAGGTATTGACTGTGACATTCTGACAGTGACAAGGTGGAGCCCCCATGGCAGGGAACAGAATCAGCAAGTAACTTCAGCTATATTCATACACACCTGGGAAATACCATTTCAGATYGCAATGCTGATACTAATTCTTTTAGACATCGATAATAGAAAGTTCATAATTCAAAAATACATGAGGTCTAAGTGCCTAAAAAAGCACAATAGCAAGTTCAAAATATTGGTGTTCAAATAAAATACAAAATTTAACAACCTCACAGCTGCAGAGGCCCAGAGAACCTGACTGGTGACGGGGTGGATTGGGGTGATGCATCCCCACACTCCACCCAGGCTGCACAACAACCTCAGTGGTGCTCATTCACGGTATTAACGTGTCATGAGAAAGAGCAAGACTGCTGGAGAAGGAAGACCAGGCTGGAGATAGACYAGCAYTATTCCCTGAGAAGGAACCAYGMAACAAGYGCAGGAATGAGTGGCAGGAAGTGGGCCTGAACTATAAAATGGGATTGAGACACCAGTGACCCCCAACASCCTCCAATGCCTTTCCAGAAAGGCCTGCACATGATAACTAATTTTCATAGAAARAGAGAAACCTGTCCATAAAAGATGYACTTTCCCAACCCTGGGAAGTGCCCCCAGGGCCCTGGATGTCTCACTGGCTGGACTGACACAGCTAGATGAACGCTTATCTGTTGGATCGACGCTAGAACCAGAGGTGATGATCATTTTCTCTCTTTTTCTCTGTTCCTTTCTTTCTTTACTTCATCTCTCACTATTTAATTTATCCTGCTTTTCCTCTTTCTTTTCCTTTACTTTCTCATTTTTTCTTCAATTAATCTCTCCCTCTTTAAATTCTTCCTTCCCTTCCACYCCACTCTTTTATCCARACCCCTRGTGGGTRTTTCTGTRGTAGGTCAGAGACTTAGAYACCAATTTCCATGCCAAGTGTGCAATTTACTAGTAAARYTTTCTRATTGTTTGCAGATGCTCTTACTTTTTTTGCTTCTGTTGACCAAAGAGCATTTACAAGTCTCAGGTGTTTCCTTCCTCTTAAGGGGGGTTATCACAACAGCACTAACAAAGCTTTAGAAAAGCCAATAAATCTTCAAACAGGGGACCCACTAAAAGTAAGAAGATAGAAATAACCAGTCAAAAGAATTAATCTTTGCAGACAACATGCAAACTATTTAGTAAATAGCTTGATGTATGGAACAGAACACCATCCTGAAAACAGAGTGCATAGCTTCTACCATGGAAAAACTTGAGAAAAAGCGTAAGCCAGTCAACATAGCTAAAAAGCAGAGTAAAAGCAAGCAGGCATCCTCCAAAAGCTGGAACAACAATGACAGAAAAAAATCCAGATTAATTAAAAACTGACAGCTTTGATAAAGATGCAATAAGGCAAGGTGAAGCAGACTGAATAAGAGCTAATAAGAAGTGCCAATGAGATCCCCTCCATTGTACACCACAATAATAGGAAACTTCCCACAATGTCTTCCAAAAAACATGGCATTGCAAGACTTGGGAGTGCTCATGGATGAGAGGCTGGACATGACCCAGCAATGTGCACTTGCAGCCCAGAAAGCCACGTGTCCTGGGCTGCATCCAAAGCAGCAGGGTGAGGGAGAGGATTCTGCCCCTCTGCACTGCTCTGGTGAGACCCCACCTGCAGTGCTGCAGCCAGGACAGGAAAGACATGGACCTGTTGGGGTGAGTCCAGAGGAGGGCCAACAAGATTATTAGAGAGATGGAACACCTGTCCTAAGGTGAAAGGCTGAGAGAGTTTTGTTTGGTCATCCTGGAAAAGAAAATGCTTTGGGGTGACTTAATTGTGGCCTTCCAGTACCTGAAGGGGGTTCACAAGAAAGACAAAGAGGGACTTTTTATAAGAGCATGTAGTGACAGGACAAGGGGAAATAAGAGTCAAACTGAAAGAGGGTAGGTTTGTATTAGCTATTAGGAAGAAAATCTTTACTGTGAGGATGTGAGACAACARAACATATTGCYCAGAGAGGCTGTGTATGCCCCATCCCTKGAGGTGTTCARTGCYAGGCTGGATGGGGCTTTGAGCAACTTAGTCTACTGGATGGTGTCCCTGCCCATGGCAGGGGKGTTGGAACTRRATATTCTTTAAGATTYCTTCCAATCCAAACCATTCTATAWYTCTATAGGAAAGCAATAGAAGAGCACTAAATTTCCGTACATTTTTGCTGCAGAATTCAAGATTTTCTTCACAGAAACCTCCCATTAAGGAGGCAACATATTGGGGCCAGATTATGAGTTTATAAGCTAAAAAAGAAAAAAAAAAAACATTTTTTTTTCTTTAATTAATGGAAAGTAATGCCTCAGATGGCTAGATGCCCAAAAACTGAAAACRACCTCAAAGACAAAAGAGTAAAACTTCTTAACGTGACATGTACTCTACATCAGTATCAGAGGACTGAGCTCTGACAAATAAAATAAATGCACACTTTCAGGATTAGTTGAATGAGAAACACYTGATGAGGAAGCCTTGGTAGGTAAAGTTMCAGRCACTGTATTAAAGCATTTAATTAARAAGAAGCCCAAATTAAATAAYTTCCAAAGGAAAACTCAAAAAYATTTTTGTGAAAGGGAGAAATACTAATCATGAACTGCTGAGGTTCACTAAAGAGGTTAATAAGCATTAGTGTAAAGATTGAGCTACATTATATGGATTTGCAAATAAAGCTTTCAAAAAGATCAATCATCAAGTGCTTTTAGGAAAAGCATAAGGGAAATGACCTTCAAAGATAGAGACTTGATTAAATGTTGGAATGGAGAGGATAGGAAWAAATKAATAGTTAGRTCTTACAGCAACASTTTTAAGGTATAAGTGCAGCRCTCCAGGCATCTGCACAGTCAGGTGAAAAAGGACAAACTGCAAGAGTGACATCTGCAGACAAAACTATGKTATTCAAGGTAACAAGGAGGAGCACAAAGAATTACAGAAACTTCCAAGACTGAGCAGCTATGATGTGTTAGAATGGCAAATGAAAATTTAGTGTAAGCARATGGGAAAATAACAAATCTAGACTCAAATTCACATCAAAATTATCAGGTCTCTGAACTGATCAGTACTACCATGAAGCCTATTTCTACCTTTGTGAGCAAATGGCTAACATACAGAAATTAGTAATCATCCTAATTTTAAGGGGCCATGATCACTACTAGTTAAAACTTCCCTCTTTCATTAAGCTTAAGACAAATGCACAGTCTAAAAAATGTAAAAGATTATTGGAGACAAGCTTTTTACAACATTTCCATTTTAGACATACTAGAATTTGAGCAAAAATGCAACTTCTTTGAAGTTATCACTACAAAGGTCAAAAAATTTATTTGTACTTTTTCTAGATCAGCATGGGAAGCTGGACAAACTGATTATTTATGTCATTTATCCCTTTCTAAGGTAGTGAATACTTTTATGGATATTAACTACTTTCTACAAGCCTGTTCAGTTATCTTTTTAAGTGAAGGCAGTACATTTGTAGTTGTTTGTATTTTCTGTTCTACTGCCCTTTATTTACTTTGGCTGGAAGGGGATTCAGCAGCACAAGCCTTAAAGACACATGCCTGATTTTTTTATTGATATGCAAACTACAAAAGATAAGTAAATCAATAACTAAAAGCTTGGTTGTACCTGGAATGTCTCTGGGTACCTTAGCACTAATCAAAATGTCCATTTGGATCGTTTTCCATGGAATAGTCAAAAAAATTTTTGTCAGTTAATAACTGACAAATAATAACATTTTTGTGTGGCTACCACTGGATATCAAACAAGGCCTTTGATTCAGGCCGTGCAAGTTATTCCACAGCACAAAACTACCTTAAGCTTAATTGCCAACACCAAAAGAACACCCAGATCCACACAGAAGCAACTAAATAGRTATGGAATATTTTTTCCCTTTTAGTAACATTAACATTTGAGGGGGTTGATTGCTGTGCTGCAGCAGATTGCTGTGTTGATTGAATTTAGGCATTGTCACCACACTTGTTTACAGATTTTTAGAGCTGTTCAGACACAGCTGAACCAAACTGCTCTACAGCTTTTTTAATCTCCATTCACAGGTGCACTGAGCTCACAGGAGTAACTCCTCTGACCTATGGGTCACAAGAAAGGCACTTATGCTCTAGAGACAGAAGCCAGCTCTGCAGCCAAGACATGATGTGCTTATTCTGAGTAAGTTATAGAATCATTCAGGGTGGAAAGAACTTTAAGATACAGTCAAATCATAAAAGTTTTACCATATGGCAAACAGGATGTAAATTACTTGYGCACTACATATCTATGCTATGACTTTTTTTAATAAAAAGGTATTTCCATTGTACTGTATCACTCTGTAATGCACAACACATTCTTTAAAACAGTTAGGTAGCTATGCTGAGCTTGTTGGTGTTTTTTCCAGTCACTTCAAAGTTATTTAAACCTCCAGCTGCCCTTTGGACCAAGATTCCTACCAATCTTTGAGGTGTGCCTAGCAGACCATTTTTGAAAAGAGCTAGATGCAGTAGCCAAAAATAGAAGTTGCAGGCACTTCTTCCACAGTAACTCAGGAAGAGATATTTGTTCAGCTGTGTTACTAGCTCATACAAGAAGTCTTCAGTTTGAAAACATTGAAAATAAAATGTCTTCCTTGTTTGTTCTCCCTCCTCTAATTTACTAAKATATGTGCAACTAAAGGAAATTAAATCCTTCCATACATAGATCTCAAAATGTAGAAAGTGATGGGGGAAGTGCTTTTATTTTGCAAGGTTAGGACATTTTAAAATAATATTTACTTCCAAGTAGTCTTTAAGAATGCCTTACTCGTTTTTCAGTCTATTGGACTTACTTACCACCCAACAAGATGCTATTTAATGCAACTTTTACCAACTTATTTCCTTAAAATTTACTTTTGATAAAAATTTAATGAAACAGAGCCACAGCAAGTAGGTATATTTAATTCATGCTACCCAATTCTTTGACTAATAACAACACCCACCTGGCAATTTTTAATAGTAGCAGCTATGGCATGAGAAACATAGTGCTTKCCAACCAGCCAATAGATTAGTGCTGGCTTTCATACTAGTTCTTTTTCTCTGGAGAAATAAAAAGGGTAATAAGCACAGGCCATAGACTTCTATTTCTTTTCCACACTGTAATTTTTTTTCTCCTCTCTTCTAAGTAAAATTTTAGTCTTTCATTCTTTCTGAAACCAGTCATCCTCGAACAAGGCACTTGTGAGAGTGCTCTAAGCATTTAGAGACTTTTTTTATTGATTGGTTAACCTAAGATTTAGATTACGATCTTTACTGGACATCTGGAGGCTCTCCCCTAACAAACCATTGTATCAAGACTTCTCTTTTGCTTAGTACTTCCAGTGCCTTTTTCCTCAGCCACGGGCCCATGACTGCAATACAGCAAGTTGAGGCAGGGGGAAGTTAATATCCAAGCCCCTTTATTCACATTTTTCTGAAGATTTAAAATTACTTATAATTGAATAGTGTTGTAACAGCGCTCCTAAGAAAACAAAGTAAGATTCCAAAAGCTTTTCCCCAAAGTTACTGCATTGTCTGCAGTGTGCCTGAATCAACACTCTTGAAAACTCTGCTTCTCAGCTTTTAGCAGGAATTCCCTCTTCACTACAGCTAAATAATTGTCCAGAAGCCTGTTCATTTCATCTGGGAGGGATATAAAATAACTCCACTACAGGTGGAGGTTAAGCTCAAACTTTTGTTGAGACTGTTACAGTCCCTTGGTGTATCTCAGTAGATTTGAACTTCAGCTTTTAAATTCCAACAAATCTGAAAACATGGCCAGGTGCCTTCACCTCAATAACACCAAAGGCTTATAGTTCTGTAGTCCTGCGCCCAAGCTGTTTTCCAGAGCCTCTGTGGGCAGGTTTTTCTTCCTTTTGCTGTTCTGGTGCCAATACTCTTGTGCTGTTACTCCCTACAGCCTGCACTTGCAAACCCCTAAAGTGCTGTTGCCATGCTTTTTGGAAGCCATTCCCACTGGCAAAAGGATCACCCTTCCTCACTTTCTCCTTTCTTTGCTTTTTGTCTTTGAATATTTCAGTTTACATTAGGAAAAAAAACCCAAACATAATGCATAACAGAGTAGAAAATAGTCGTAGAGGTGCTTGATTACTATTACTAGATAACATATGTGCAAAGAGATTTAAAAACCAGTAACCAACATTTCCATTTGATTGGCATACTCCAATAAGAAGTAATAATAGGGAGTTTGGACAAGTCCCAAGGAAAAGATCATTTCTGATCCTTATCACTGCCACATGCTGCACTGGAGGCATGGACAGAGCAGTCTAAGAGGGTGCTCAGCAGACACCCATCACCTGGCCACACTGGTGGGGAGCACCCTGACTCTCTCCCCCACCAYTCTGCTAGTTTTTAGTTTTCCTTCAAAAACAAATCCTCCGTCTTTACAGACAATTAATGCCATCAAAATTCTACTAATAAATCCTAGTAGAAAGATCTTACTTATACATCCTTTGTAAACACACAAAATTTCATAGAAAAACAGGAGTAGAAGGAATTATTTCATACAGAGGAGTTTCTGTGCTTCTTGACCTAATTTCTATTAATAAAYAGTTCACTACAYATAATAAGAGTCAAAAACTTTGAAAAGARAAAATAATTCAGAGCARGAAGAAGGGAAGTTGTATTTCTTAATTAAACTAAAGATCATTAGAAATAGATTTCCAAAATCCCAAATTCCACATTTTACASTTTCACATTTTAAAACATGCCAAATGAAGTTTATGAGAGACAGAATGCATGCTATTTTCTCCATGCCAGACATTTAAAATGCTTTTAGTATATAGATTTTTTAGAATAAAAAGGTAAAGAAAGAAGAACTACTGACTCAAGTAGTAGTTCTTTTTCTTTTGGCACCTGATTGCACATCCAAGTTACGATTTTATAATCCCTTAGCAGTTGGAGCTTGAACACACCACCCTCTTTTATCGGCTAAATAAAACACTTCTTTTCCATAGTAAAAATCTGATTGTTCTTTAAAATTTTAGTGTTCAYRGAACAGTAYGWKTTCCATACYRTAGAAAAACCTCATATATTTTCTTTTAWAAACTATTRCCTAAAATACAAAGTCTTGAGTCACATTATTTCAGTCATAAAACACCAACTTCTTCTGCATTCTGATAACAGARGTGAAGTCATTTAAGTTAATCTAGAATTTGTAATTTAGACCATTCTTCAACCTGCTGTAACAACAGTTATRTTCATAGGTGGTACTCACAATAACAATATGGGAATCACAAATAGAATATGAAAGCATGATTTGGTACATAGATTAGAAGACACAACTCCAAATTCAGCATGGAGGATTTATTGCCCCAAGAATCTGAAATTTCTAATACTTTCCATACATCACACTAATATTTCTCCTTTTTTGTCATGATACTTTAGCAGTGTCTTCAGCTGTTCTATGAGTCCTGAATGCTTCCAACATCTTCACAGAAAGCATCTCCTTTCTGTTTCCTCAGCCAAGCAGGAAAGACATCTGAGTACAAACTGTAYTCAAAATAGTAAGTGAAGAGGGTTAAAGTTGTTTTTCATCCTGCAACAGCCTCCCAGAAGTCTTCTGTAACTCAGCCTGCCCTTCCTTAATCTTAKAAAACATAAGGAATGTCAAGTACCACTCTCTGCACGAAGCCTTTTTGTCCACTTTTAATCCAGTTCCCCTAATACCCTATGTGCTGGGTTTGGATGAGGCAAATTTCTCCCTAGTAACTGGTACAGGGCCACATTTTGGATTTGTGCAGGAAACAGTGTTGATAATTCAGGGATGTTTCAGTCACTGCTGAGCTTACCCAGCATCAAGGCTTTCTTACCCCACCAACACAAGGCTGGGGGAGCACAAGAAGTTGGGAGGGAGCACAGCYACAACAGCTGACCTAAGGGGTATTCCAGACTACATGGCATCATCCTGAGTATATAAAGCAGGGGCAGAAGGAGAAAGGGGGGAGATTCAGAGAATTGGTGTTTGCCTTCCCAAGTCAAATGACATGTGATGAAGCCTATAGCAAGTGGGGAATGCATTCCTTAACCTGCTTTGCTTCCATGCAAGGCTTTATTTTCCTTATTAAACTGTTTTGATCTCAACCCACAAATTTCTTCACTTTTAGTCTAATTCTCTCTCCCATCCCAGTGCAAGGAAAGAAGTAGGTGAACTGTTGTATGGGCTTTATTTGCCAGCTGGGTTAAACCACAATACCCTGCAATCTACTGGGTATCACAGGAACACCACAGCACGTGAGGCACCCCATTATTTCCCAGAACTATTGGTGTTATGTCCTCTTCTGTTGTGCAGGTCAACTGGACCAGCTGCAGCCTTTCATCATTAGCAGYTCCACTGCACAGAGGCAGAAGGTGYTCATTGTTAKCTCTTTCCCTGTGGTTCAACCCCAGGTCCTCACCCCAACATCCCCTTCAGGTATTTTAAATGTCCACTAAAAGCAAAACCAGTCATTTGCCAATACCCAAGCACTTCCCTTTACATAACTTTAACAACAGAGGAAGCATAAATGGCTAATTTCAACATTAAATAAACAAATGCCAAAACCTATTCAACTCCACAAAAGTAGCAACAATGCAGTTATGCAGTTATCCTGGGCTTTCTGGGCTATACACGAGCAGCCTATGTCTTCCAGCCATGTCAGAGGAATTTGCTCCTTGGTGCTAAATCAAACCTTTCTGGAAAAAGCACGACTGCTACCGCCTGCTTAACTCACASTCACAGTAAAAAGCTGCAACTGTTGCTGAGCAACCAGAGCTGTGCTGTTGCTGTGTCCCAGCTCACCATCTCTCCCTGCACATTCAGAGGGGAGGGGGTGGGACACGATGCCCCAGGGCTGCTGGCTACCAAACCTCTTTTTGCTTCTGTGGCACATGATGGCTATTTGCCATTAAGTGTCATCATTCTTGATATGTTTGGAGTACGACACACTGTCTGATCTACGTTAAGTGATGGAGGTCTTCCTTATCTGTAAACCTTCTGAATGTTAATTGTAATGATGAAATACTCCTTCATTACCAGTCACAGTTCCTTGGAAATGTTCATTGTGTCTATTAAGCAGTTTCAAATATTATTAGGTTACTGAAAACTGAAACCAGTAAGTACCAGTGACATTCTTTTAACCAGTTACAACCTGATTGTGCCTAAGAAAAATCCTTCTTTCCCATTTAAACATATGATGTCATCTTTTATTCAAATGGAATCTATATCAATTTATTGCTCATTCATGCCTGYATTCCAAACAAAACAGCATCATTTGGCTTCTGTTTTCCTTTGATTAAAAATGCCTGCTAGAAAATTCATTAACTCTRCACATAGTTCTCATGCTACTGCATCAATTCCTCTCTCCATTGCTGGATATTCTTTAATTTCTGGTAGTGTCCTACTGTGATGAAAACAAAAGGCAGCTTTTTCCATTTTCCAGCAGGTTAGCCATCAGCCTTTGCTAAGCTTACTTCAGCCACCTTACACTACAGTAACAGCCTTTTTCATGCAGTTTGCTGCATGCTGTGACATTTAGAATCAGYATTCAGTGGTTTCTGCCACCAGAAAGCAAGTGGATACTTTTAAGTCTGATTAAATGTAGCCAATCATTGCTTTAAAAATTACAGGTCCAAAAGCCWGAAAATGTATCTCTTCATTGGACATTGAAGAAGCAGTTCCATCTTTTCATCTACTTTTTCATTCCAGTTCCAACACCTTAACCATCTCTCCTTGCAACTTTGCATGCATCCTCAGAAAAATACACATCATGTAGTTTCCTGCCCCTATTCATTTTGATGTATGTTGCTGAGTGCAGGATTTTTCTTAGCAATTACTTGCTGGGTTATAACTGCKACAGTATGTGTGAATTCAGCAACTTATAACAACCTGGCTTTGGCAGAACACATGGCCTCTTCTGTATATTGTTTTAGAAAAGAAACAGTAATAAAATTGAAGAATTGTTTTCTTTCAGGACAATRCCAAAGTCATGGCATATACAATTAGGCTGAAATTTTATCTTCTATTGGCAAGGAAAGCATTTTATTTCTTTCARTAAAGCTATTGCCAAGCAGCTGTCRGAGTCTTAAACCTTTTCACATATTTTTATTGACAAATCAAGCGTTTTTCCCTGTTTACACTTCTGGTATTGAGCAATTATTAGTGTCCTAATTTTGTGTCCCTGGGAACCCACCAATACCTGAGAGATATTTGTTACRTACTTTCCATTCTTATTTAAAAATCCACTATATATCCAGTGGGGAGACAGTGGAATCTTCCTTTCCACATGGGCTRCTGCACCTGAACATCCCACGATTTAAGGTAGAATTTAAGACATTAACAACTATATTGGTCTGCTTATTAAGAAATCCTATTGAGGCAAGTTACACTACACAAGAGTAACACAYCTACTTTTTTGTCCTTAGTGGTTGAACTGTGAATTGCTCAAGTGTAGAACAAACTCTCTTTCATCTCTATCTTCCTTCATTCCCTGCAAAACATAYGCTASTAAAATGTAGGAGAACATTTGAACATTTTTAGTTATTGAAAAGGTACCTCATTGAGCCCCATTCTAGAAAAGAAGAAAAACAAGACATACATTGCTTATTTATATAGATTTCATTCCCARGTCACACAGAAGAAAAAGTTTCTAGCACATGAAGGTGCAAAATGATGACCATAAGCAAGCTATACATTTTAAGAAAAGTTCTGTATGCATATCCACAAAAGCTAAAGGAAAAAGTAYAAGTCAAATTCCCAGCTGAATAATACTATGATTAAAATTCAAATAAATGTCAATAGATTGAATTTAAAGAGAACGTAAAGAGTAAATAGAATGCAAAGAGATGCTTCAYTTTTATCCCTAGCTTCACATATCAAATACCTAATTAATTACATTTTTAATTAACCTCTTGTTAACCAAATAATATCTTTTTATGAAAGTTCAATGCACCCTAGTTTATATTACCACAGCATTGAACTGACTCTTTGCTTGAAAATTTTAAGTTTTGGCCGGACAGCCTTCCTGGTAAACAAGTTACTCTTTAAGACACGAGCACAACTACTTTTTAAGCGTGCAATTGTACAGAAATAGCAGCTCAAATGCATCTGGAACCTGTCCTGGCAACTAMTGCAAATTTAAGAATGAGGGGCATTTGTATTTCTTTAACATCATGGGAATCTATAYGGAATCCAACCATGTCTAGCATCCAGGAACTATACGCCCTCTCCAGGAAAGGGCAATCMAGTTAGCTCCCGTCAATAAAGACTATATTGGAAACGTGTCTGCTCGGAGATACATCGAGTACTCAGCCAAAACAAAGGGGAAACCAATAGTCTACAAGAAACAGTTTTATTCACTGTGSTAATCCTTGAAATAATGCTGATATGTGCTTCGACTCAACAAAGATAGCAATAAAGTAGCTGTCAGAGTGGAGCTGAAAGCTCTTTCCTTTGTGATGCAGGAAACGGKAATTTGCACGATTCCCCTTCTTTACTGGGGGACYCAAGAGCACCCTTTGACGCCGGTACTCGTGAAAACACACTCTTTTAGTGTTTTCAATACGTGAAGTCTTGTCACAAGACAAGTAACTACCATTAGAAACAGCTGCCCTCTTCAAGATATACAGCAACGTGTAGTTGTTTATAAGCAGTAAAAGTCTGACTTCTCATCACAGATAAAAACGCCTTCTCCTAGGGGGCAAACCCCKCCTGGTTATCTCCGAGCGCTCCCCTCACGGGAGCAGAGGGAGAAGCGGTGACCGCCGCTCCGCACCCTCCTCGCGGTCCGCCTTCTCCCTCGCACCCCCTCGGCACTCAGGTTACCGCCACAGACGCTGCACGGCTCTGTTTCCCTCGCAGGCTGCCAGCGCGGCACTTCCCGCACCCGCGGGGCTCCCGCGCTCCCCGCCTGGCTCCCCGCGCGTTGTTCCCGCACCTGCAGCGTGTCCGCGCCAAGCTCCGCCGCCTCGGGGGGCTCAGCCCGGGCCCCCGGGCGGGCGGCAGAGCCGACGGCCGGGCCCTGCGGCTGCCCCGCCACCGCCTCCATCGCCCGGCGCRGTTGCCATGGCGAGGGGCTCCCGCCGTCCGGTGGGCGCTTTCTGAACTTCCCCTTGCAGCCCGAGGTCAGTCCCGGCTCCCCATGGAAACGGGCTCCACTGGCTGGGAGACTCCGCGCACTGCAGGGCCGACGCAGAATTCCCCGCTCCCCAGCCGGCACAGGGAGCCCCCGGCGACAGCACCTTCCGACTGGGTGCCACACATTGTTACCGCCCTAAAAGCTCCAAAATCGTGTCAGGTACAGCATTAATACCTCAAACAGTGRCATGATCTCACCTTTAACATCTCGTCCTCAGGAACTCCCAAAAGTTTGCGTTTGTGCAGCCCTCGTCCCTAGCGTGTCTGGGGGAGGCAGAAGAGTGGAAAGGTTCAAATGCCGCTATTTTAACTGCTTGACAAAAGAGCAGTGAAATTTAATACAGCCGGGTGCTACAGGTGCACATCTTTCTACTAATTGGATAACTCTGTGAGGGTTGCCCTCTTAGAGGACCAGAGAAGCTCCTTGTTATCAGGTTTCCTGCACTCCTCGCTCCCAGAAAGTAGCAGTGAAAATAAAGAGCTTGCTGACGCTTCATTAGAYATGCTGATCATTSATGCATAAATCAAATTCCAAAGRTGTTCATAAACGAATCTGTCCCCAAGAAAATCTCTTCCTCYGTAACTTCTGACAGAAGATAGATGCAAATCTGGGTGGYAATTGCACTATAGGCAATGGTTACAATGCATCACGAAAGTACTGAAAGCTGTCTTAATATTAAATATACATGAAGGACAGACTAAATATGTTCAACCTGACACTGAGGCATCAGCAGCTTTTGTTCACCCACAATCTCTGGCAACACATCCTCGGGAATGTGAAAGCTAAATACTAGGAGAAAAACACAGATAATTCAGGAGCAGAAAACCTGAAATTCTTTACAGAATAGTGTAAGAAACCCAATGTCCAGACTTGAGATAGGTATTTCACCTTGGAATGTGTTTCTCTTCTGGTCCTTTTGATGTAATTTGAACTCTGATGAAGGAGTCTCCTGCTCGTCTTTTATGGAAAACATACATACATGCACAAACCTGCAGAAACCCCATGTCTCAGCCCAAGAATTCCTCATCATCCCCTAATAGGATTTTCCACCTATTCTTCAAACTCTCTGGAAGGCAAAGCATACACAAACCTCTCAGGGTCCAGTTATCATTTGCCCATTTTATTAGTTTTTTACTAATATCAATTGTTACTTCAAAGTACACTTTTTTCTCATCTATCCTTCAGACACTAGGCAGAAAAAAATGACCTTTATAATAACAGTTTTTAATGTGTTTGTTGTGGATTAACTCTGGTAGACAGCTAAAGCCCACACAGCCTCTTGCTCACTGCCCYCCAGTGGGAAATGTTTTCTTTTCAATTTTTTTTCTCTCCTAGAAATAAGCTAATTGTTTCAGATAAAAGCTGTTTATTTCATCATTCTCTTGGAATGCATAGGTTTTGTACTTCATGATTTTCCATTTTGTGAGTACTATTACCAAAATTTGACATGGAAAGCTAGACATAAAACTCTTCCAGCAGCCTTAGAAGTGACAGAGCAGAAAATGAAGTTTTCTACTGATGGTTTTAACGTATTTTTTTTTTAATTTTTCCACTGCTTAAACACTCTTTAGATATTTCTTTTTTTCTGTATGCTTTAGTGGAATTTCTTGTGTTTCAGTTTATGTCCAACCTGTCAAGCTGGTTAAGCACAACTTGCACTTCTTAAATCCATGCTGAAATATGATAAGGAAACAAAATTTTCAGATTTTCAGAACTGATAGTCATGCCATTAAATAACCCTTTCTCAGCAATTAAATCAGTGTTTAGATTTGGTGTATAGAGGGTTATATAGGTATGCCCAAATATATCTCAGAAAGCCTCAGTCTGCATCACACCTGAGTCACCACAGTCACCTTGGTCCCTCAATTCTCTTGTGTCGCTTTTGACTTCAGTCACATCAGTTATTTATTTGACACTAATTTGACACTACTCACCTCAGTCACTTRCCCAAGCCTGCCTGTCATTCCATCAGCTCCTCTCAGCCCATTTTATCAGCCRCTTCACTCCTGACAACTCCCAGGTTAGTCAGCTCCTTCAGGTGGACCTGCTGGGCAGTCACCTACTGCCCCCAGCATCTCCCTCAGCTCCACTAATGGCAAAGTGTATGATGGAACAGTTRTCCAAAGGGATTTGTACAAAAATTTCTTCTGAATTTCAGATCATTAAAAAAGATAGATACTTATAAAAATAGARAGCCATTTTACTGAAATAGTCACAAATACAAGTTTCTGTAACTGAAGAATAATGTACGTTGTAACAGGTAATACCTATAGGATAATTTAAGCATAGCAGTGTTTTCTGTTTGCAACTTAAGTTATGGCAAAAACAACATTCCAGCTGTTGCTTGACTAATTCAGCATGGAAATTCACATGGATTATGGATTATTCACATATCATGCTCTTATTTGTGTGTCTAAATAAATTCAGGAGAATGCTTTTGGAAATGTTTCCAGAGTTTGATATGCTTGTTTCAAAAGAGGTCACAAGACACCTTGGGAAAGAAGAGAGCAAGCTTACGTGATATTTTTGCATAAAACTTTCCCAGGCTCTGACCATCTTTAGTTTAGGCAATTTTTAGATCCTATTGTTGTGGTACCACCATGACACATCAGCCAGGGCACCAGGGGCCCTGTGAGTGGGTGGGYGACAAGCAGTTCCTGGCAGCCAGAYCCCATCCTGCAGCTTCAGCCAGGAGCTTGGCACTGAGGCAGCCTCAGTGCTGGCACTGGGCACCTCTCTGGGGGACAGGGATAGGCCACGACCAGGCTTTGTCTGCTTAGGAAATCACAGTGGAAGCTCTTGCAGATCCTTCCCTAGCCTCCCACTAACCCCATGCAAAGCTGTTGAATCCACAACATTGACCAGAAAGGGATCCACAGGTTTTCTGCCTGTTGCACGAAGAGTATCTCTCAACTATTTGGTTTGAACTAGGTTTTCACTATCATACCCTAGCTGCATTTGAAAAACATGGTGAACMTTATATCTCTATCAATTTTCTCATCCTGGRTGGATGCAGCCACCAAAATGTCATCCATATAGTGATGGATATGAGCATCAGGAAACTGCTTGTGAACTCCAGATAAGGCTYRGGCCACATACCATTGGCAAATGGCCAGTGAATTGCGACAACCTTGCGGCAGAACCCTCCATTGATATCGCTGTGCAGGCTCAGCATTGTTAATTGCTGGCACTGTGAAGGAAAACTKAGGTTTGTCATTGGGATGCAAAGGARCTGTAAAAAAACAATCCTTCAGATCCACAATGAGGGCCRRCCAGTCTGCARGAAGSATGGTGGGCGATGGCATACCAGCCTGCAATACCCMCATGCTTTTCATCACRGCATTGACCTTTCGGAGGTCTTGTAACAACTGCAATTTCCCAAACATTTTCTTGATGCAGAAGACAGGASTGTTCCAGGGACTGGTAGAAGGCTCGAGATGACCTGGTCCAACTGCTCCTGCACTAGGCTTTGAAGGGCGACTAATTTATCATGAAGGAGGGGCCACTGGTTCTCTCAGACGGGTTTGTCCACCAGCCACCGCACAGGAGGCATAGGACACCCTTCATCACAGTGGCCCCAGTCAAAAATCCATCCCAATAGACACCCCCCAAGCAGCCAGAACATCCCWCCCCCAGGGRTTAGCAGTAGTTGCAGCAACATGAGGCCAAACCATGGCTGTCTGTCCCTCTGGATTCGTGATCAGCACAGGCTGTCGGTTCACRTAGCATTGTGCCGTTCCTCCCAATCCTGCGACAGGCATCTCCACCAGATCCAAGGGCCATTCCACAGGCCAAGCAGCGAGAGACAATTGTGATGTCTGCCCCGCAAGGAGCCCTCAGAGGCGGATCATGGAAATTAGGTTCYTGGGGTATTCAGTAGGCTTAAATGGGATCCCCACCAGGCTGGTAGACATTGGGTCACTCACAGCGGCTGTCTGAATAGCTGCACTTGGGGCCATCGACAGGCACAYCTGATCTTGTTGGAGTGTCTTTGYGAGGGGGGACYCACACATTGCTCTTCYGTTGGGAGACAGCCCATGCTTCTGCTGATTGGACRGACAGGATAAGTGGCAGTAGACAAAGCCACATCCTCGGCTTGTGAACTGGATGGAGTCAGTAAACAAGACAGRGGAACCTTAACCAAAAATTATTATAA
>CADDXX010000492.1:363382-409255 GCA_902810485.1 Alauda arvensis
TTAACTTGAGAAATTGGGGGATGGTATCTGTTTATCTTCTTCTCTGAGCTTAGGTCTCCTACAGGAGGCAACTGTGACTTGTTCAGAAGGCTTGAGTAACTGTGGTGGTGGCATAGGCAAATAGAGTTTAACCCGTTTCTGGGGTCCCMCTTGAGGCCTGAGAGGGTGGATACACAAGTGTACCCACGCCCCCAAGTAATTAGTTCATGAGGTCCTYCAGCCTGCCACATGTCAGGTYCTCTACCAAGACTGGCACATGTTCTTTCAGTYGTAACTACAGGTTCCTGTTGAAATGTCTGAGAACAGGTGGGTTTAGAACCTCAAAAGAACAGTTTAGAAAATTAATAGTGAATAGGACTCTACTTAATCTGATAGGTGGTAATTCAATTTTTGAACTTTCTTTTTGTTGTTCCAAAACTCTTTTCAGASTCTGGTGAGCCCTCTCGACCATGGCTTGACCTGTTGGGGAGTGAGGGATGCCTCTTTTGTGTTCTACTCCCYATTGCTGCAGGAACTCCCTGAAGGCCTTGGAGGCATAGGTGGGGCCATTGTCRGACTTGATGACCCTGGGAATCCCCAACACTGAGATAGTCTGAATAAGGTGGTTTTGGACATCACTTGACTTTCCTCCTGCATAGGCAGAAGCATAGACTGCCCTGGAGAAGGCATCTACCGACACCTGCACATATTTGAGCTTCCCAAAYGATGGAATGTGGGTAAYATTGGTTTGCCACAKCTCRCAACTGCCCAGGCCTCTGGGATTTACTCCAAAGTCTAGAGATGGAACGGAGTAATTTTGGCAGTCAGGGCATGTCACCACAGTGGGGCTTTTGACTTTAGATAGTTTTCAGTGCCAATTGGAATTCTGAATGGAAAAATTTGTGAGCCWAATTGTGGATTGGGATTTGTCCTATGTAGCTCTCTGTCCAGAGCAAGTTGAAGAGCCTCATTTTCTTGGAGCAGCTCCTCCAACTCTTCTTTAGTTAACTGGCCCTTCTTAATTTTATGGGGAGGTGGATGGATGTAAAACCGCACCCCACCAGCTCCCGAATCCTGGCCCTAGCCTTCCTTGTCCTGGTCCTTCTCTGCCCACTGAAAGATGATTCCATGCAGGTGTGACAACTTGCCTAACACAATGAATGGCAGCTCTGGTAGACRCCAATGGGCTTATCTAGATGTGAACATCACTTGGACTTTCTCCAAGGCTAGTTTTGCAATTTTCCTACCTTGAATTTTGGGACTGCTCTTTGTACTTGACAAGAGAAAGAGGAGAGGAGCAGGTTTCTTACCTTCAGTTTTGGGATGGCTCTTTGTACTGAACAACAAAAAGGAAGGAGGAGAGGGCAAATTTCTCACTTTTAATTTCCAAATTGGTCTTCYTGTTCCATAAGAGAAAGAAAGACAAGAGGAAGAGGAGAGAACTAGCCAACTCCACCCCCTTTTAGCACCCTTCCTATTATTGCTTTTAGCTGTGAGCCATTAAGGGCAAGGTTGTTTACCTGCTTTGGTAATTAGTGCACCTGTGCCTTATCAGGGGCCAGGTGGCTCTAGTTAAGGTAATTAGAGCCAGTGTTTTCTGGGTGTCTTCTTTTAAGCAGTTTCCTTGCCATTTTCCAGCAATAAGGGGCAACTCTGTGGAAAAGTATTTTTTTTTTATTTCCTGAAGGTTTTCTTACATCTATCTTCCCCTTTAACCAAAGGAAAAGGGGAAGCATCAAAGTCATGTCATACTTGTGTAGTAAAGTTTATGAACTTGGAATGTGTTCTATACAAGTTTGCTCAATGTGAGACCATCTGATTTATTGGGGTTAATGTGCGACAGCAAATAGGTTTGATATGTTTTGTCACAAAAAAATCCAAGATTATCTGAAAAAGATGCTATTTTTGCCTCCGAACCAGTGTTTGCCTGCAGATCCTTGGGGTGCAGAAGAACAGTCTGTGTCTAAGCACGTGTCAGCAGTGTCCTGGCATACTGGGCTTTGTTAACAGAATTGCAGCCAATTGACAAAGGAAAATGATTACTCACCTTTATCTGATATTCATTAGATCACATTTTGAATACTCCCAGTTTTTGTTCCTAGTGCAAGACATTGGCTAACTGGAGTGAGTTGAAGGAAGGYCAAGAAAATGGACAGGGCTGGCACAGCTGCCCTGTGAGCAGGAGCTGCAAGAGAGAGGTTGTTCAACCCACAGACAAGGTGGCTTTGGGAACACCTTACAGCAGTCTGTCCATATCCTCAGGGAAGWTAGCAAGAATGCAAATTCCTCCTTTGTAGGGGCATTGTAGATGAATGAGAAACRACAGTCCCAGACTAAAAGAGCAGAAGTTTCAACTGGAACAAATTCTCCCAAGGTCTTGTGAGGACAGCAAAGCACTGGGACAGGCTGCCCAGGAAGTTGTGGAATTTTTGCCATGGAGGCTTTAAACACCTGGCTCAACAAAGCCCTGAGCAACATGGTCTAAATGCTGAATTCACTCTTAACTCTGAGCAGGGTGTTAGAGCAGATGCTTATCTGAGAYCACTTCCAACCTGAGAGATCCCATGGAAGGCCATCTTCTAAATTCTCTCATGATCACCTTAGGGTTATGCAAGCCACTGAATATATTCCCACTTTCTTAAGGAAGAACTGTAACTGCACAGGATATTTAAGGTGCAGGCAAACAATTTATACAGTGGTGCAACTACATTTTCTATTTTGCTATCTATTTCCTTCCTGAAAACTTGTAGTGTGTTCTTTGTTTTSCTTACTGCTACTGATTACAAATTGGAGGATTTAGTGTAGTTCTTTATTATAACTGCAGGGGTCAGTGATAATGTTTTAGGACCAGTTTAGTTTTAAATATTTTTAAGAACCAATCTTGGAGAGCAGATAAAACTTCAGACATGATAACAAAAAGTACAGTAACAATACTACCTCGCTTGGAAGCTTTCCCCTAGCAGTAATAATTTTTCACCCAGCACAGGTAAAACCCGTAACACCAACCATGAAATTGTAAAGCATTGAAGATTAATTTTGAGCAGTGCTAAATAAAAAAGTATAAGATCACAGTGGGACAAAAGAAATGCATTTTTGTACACATCGAAACCCAAAATTTCATAGTTTTATGGGCTAGCCTCTGACATMTATAATTCAAAGGCTGGACTCAATGATCTCAGAGGTATTTTTCAACCTAATCGATTCTGTGATTCTCTGATATCCAAATCATTGTCAAGGTTTTAGTAAAATCAAGAATTTAAAATCTTGTTCTGGTTTATACTAACACCCTTTCACTCAAATCCAGAACAGTAAAAATAATCAGTCCACTTTGGTCAGATCTATTGGACCTAAAAGTTTCTATGAACCCTCCAAAAATTATAGTATAAGTAACGAATCTCAGTTTTCATATTTTTGCATAAAACAGCCACTAGAGGGAGAGATAATCCCAAACACTCGAATACATCTAATCCTAGCTGGCAGAATTTCTACACTYGAATCTACATCACCATGACCACAAAATCTATGTTTTTTACAGTACACATATTCARCAACAATGAATCATATTGAATTATTTGTTGTTGGGTTATTGTTTTTATTAGGCCCAGCAGATGAATCTGAAGTACCTTGCCAGAGCAAAGGCCTTTCCTTAGAAGGCTCTATTTATTTAGTAATTACSAGATCATTTTTAAATTACAATTTCTCTGTCAGGGTGATTTAATTTTGGGACTCTAGGGTTCAGCAATCTTCCTTTAGGGAACCTTAAATTCATAGTAACTTCAGCAGGCTTTGACTCACTAATTCTAACAGATCACAAAACTCTGGCATGTTGTGCTCAAACAAAAGTACCCTTATTGAGACAATAACAATATATGTTACATATTCAAGCAGTTAGGTTATTTACTTACAGCAAATGTCAATTTATTAACCAAACAGAAAATCAATCTGTAGTATCTATTGCAAGCATATAAAAATTCCCAATGATTTGTTAAGGTCATGGTGACAGTCCTGACTGCTCTACCTCCACTCAGATCAGTGTCTCTATAGCTCTATAGGAGCCCATGGAGTCAAGGTAAGGAAGACTTGAATTGTGCTGTACCACAAAGCAATCAAGACCTATGGTTCTTCATAGGAGACAATCATAGTAATTATCCACATCTATGATGTAATAAACATTGTTAAACATTGTCCAACACAATACAGCTCTGATAAAATCTTCCTCTGTGGCAGCCACAGTGACACTTGATTATGGGAGGAATTGTCTTGTATTTTATTRTGACTTTTTAGGCAAATTTATGAGGCTGACTTGAGACAGTATGTTATTATAGTTCTGAAAAGGTAATCTGGCAAGCGAAACCAAGGAAGATGTGTCCCAGCACAAACCTGCATCCATGTAACAGCTCCAGGAACTCCCTGATCTCACTTGCTTCTCCTRTCAGTCACAGAGGGGAAGCAGAGGGGCAGGCCTGCAGAGACTGATTATCCACAACAGCAATTATAACCAATGTGAAGAAATAAAAGAATGTTTCGTTTCTTTTAGCATCCCACATGAGTGGTCAGGTAGAATCACAAACTGAGTTGTAATTGGTTTTCTGTGACTTTTGCCTGAGTGATGTAACCACCCAAAACTACTGTATGTTSTACCTGGTTATAAACCAGTACTTTWCAGAGGGATTTATATTATTAAATAATACATACAAATAGATATAAATGTGCATTATARAACTATATTCCCTTGGGTGTGCMTTCATTCCTGAGAAGAGCAAAAAACAATATTGAGAAAAATATTAATTGTGATATAGATCAAAAGGTCAAAAATTGGCAACTGGAAATAGAAGGTGCAATGGTCAACCACAGAAACAGAAATGTTTCCATGAAGGAAGTTTGTCTCACAGGGAGATAAGTAACTCATGGAACATACTTTAGAGAAGAGAAAGGGAAACTAACCTGCTGCTGTAGTTATCAATCTGACCTCTTTTTAAAAAGTGACAAATTAAAACTTTTCTGACGGCAGGAGATCAAGTGTCTTGTTTTCCCATGCCCTTTGGTGGTGGTGTGGGCTACACTGAGTAAATGTGATTTTGTAGGAGTGCAAAGCATTTATAAAAACTTARAGAAACATCAGTGCTGTGAGTACACATTCTCCTGTCCCTTTTTCTTCTTCTCTCAAAGAAGGTACAAACAGCTGAGGAGAGGAGATGCAGTAAAGCAATGGGAACAGCAGAGGAGGACTGATCCAGAATTGTCCAYGCTGAGAAAGATGAGAGGAAGCCCTGAAATCAAACAGTATTGTTCATGAGGGGTGGAGATGCTTTTAATTGGGAAAAMTGGTAGCTGGAATGGCTAAGATTATATAATATAAGCGTTTGCTTTTGCAATTGCTTTCCAGCTGCTAAAGGAAACCTTTAAAAAATGAAACATATCAAATTATAATAGAGGAAAAGAATTTTTTAAGCATTTACATGTCTGTGACCATGCAAACAAAACTTTAAAACATCTTAGTTCTTTGTTGCTAAGGAAGGTCATATGAGAAGAGAAGAGGACAAAGTACCGGTTAGAGAGAAACTCAAGAAATCCCCAGAAAGTTAGACCTTAAATTGAGRTAATTCACAGAAAGTCACAGACAGGGGTTCATCTTTGACAAATCAGACTGCTTTTGAAAAATAYAGCTGAGCAACTGTGCTTCTTTTCTGCCTGGTCTTTTAGAGGCCTTTTGCCTCACAACCCCATTACGAAGCTTGTTAAAGATCTCTTTACAAAGTAGATAATTAAATATTGTAAGGACATATTAATTGCACAGATAGAGAACTAGCGTGGATAGCAAAGGCTGAGAGCACTAGTGGAAAACAAGACTTTGGGCTAGAGAAACATGAAGAGCTGTGTGCCACAGAGACCAGTAATGGCTGGGAGTGACTTCATTCCTTACATGCAGATCTCTGGCCAGGATGAGGAAATACGGCTGTAAGGGAGCAGAGCCTGTTCGTGACACATAACTGGGCAGGGATTCAGCACAAGGGAAAAGAGTCATAAACATCAGAAGGTCTTGGACAGAGCAGGAGCGACAGGATATGAGTTAGTGTGCTTGAATAATACTGTTACTAGAGACCAGACAAATGAAAATGTTGTAGCGCTGCCCTGACGCTGTGCTTCTTACTGACTTTTTACTGACCAAGTACAGTAAAAGAGGAGGACTACTGGCGCTAATGCAGGAAGCTTTCAAGTGTTTAGCACTAGACRGAACTCAGGGCAGATACAGTCATCTTCAGCAGAACTTCCAACTTTTTGAACAACATTACAGATGTAAGCCTGATTTTTTWTTTCTGTAGCTAAGGCCAGACCAAAAGAGAACATTATGTAGGAGTAAGTGGATGCTTTGCAATAATATTTATTTTTAACATATCTAATACATTACACAGATGAGGCCACACCAAAACTGAGCAAGATGTTAAACCTAAGAACTTAATATTAAGGATGCTACATTGAGGCTGAAGATTCTACAGCTTTGGCTATTTAAAATAAGTCTTATTTAACAATTTAACTTCACTACCTAACAACTATACGTAGAACACGTGCCACAGACTTTTGAAGGTTCATTGTTTGCCACRGAGGCATCTTTGTTCCTATTTTTAGATCTCTCAAATACTTGTTTACACATTTCCTGGGGAGGACATACCTTCTGTAATACAGCTTGTGCATCAGCCCACTCCTGATTTATTTTAGTATCCCCCAGCTGATGGGGGACAGATGGGTGAGGGCTGGGAGCAGAGGAATGCTGCCCTGCCTCTGACGGCCCTGGAAGGTATGCAGCTCGCCTCCCCCAGACAGCTTTCAAGAGCCTTTGAGAAAGGGGCTAGCGTGACTTTTGGTCACCACAAACATTAGAAATCTAGTAAAGACTCAAGAGGAATCAGCTTTCTGCCTTGCACAGCAGGATAGAGGTCACTGAGATGCTKTTGCTGAAGATTCCTATCCCAGAGAGGTTCTGTAATATTGAGGGAACTGGAACACTAAACTACAAAGTATGCAGCATTAATTTTAATAGTGATATGTAGTTTGTGATCATAAACTCTTCCTACAGTTCCCATCTTCACTTGTCTAGCTATGGAATTGAAAYTCAATTTTTGTCTCAGCAGACTGGGAATTACAGTTTGGATTAACATTTTTTGGATTAACACATTGTAAAATTAATAGAGTCTAATATGCACTGGTGGCTGCAATGCTTTTTGTGTGCAATGCAAGCCAGTTTGTACTACGCTCCATTTTTCTGACCACAATGACACAAAATACCTTCTGCTAAGAAATRCTCCTCTGCACCTCCTGATTCAGAAGCTGCATCCTCAGTGGTCCCTCAGGAGGCTGCAGCTACCATCAGAGAGTGCCAGCCACAAAGACCATGATGTGCAGATGGCTTTGGCTGGACGTCAAGTGCCCATCAAWGTCACACTATCACTCCTCTCCCCAGCTGGACAGGGTAGCAAAAATAACAACCAAAGGCTTGTTGGTCAAGATAAGGACAGGGAAAAATYACTCACAAGTTACCATCACAGGCAAAACAGACTTGACTGGARGGAATTCATTTGTTACCAATAAAATTATAGAAATAAAATTAAATGCAAAGCACATTCCTTCCTTCTTCCCAGGCTTTACTTAGCTCCTCATTTCTCTTGCCTCCTCTCACCATTGGCACAAGGGGACATGGTATGGGGCTGAGGTCATTCATCACACATTGTCTCTTCTGCTTCTTTCTCCTCAGGGCTAGGACTCCTCACACTCCTCCACTGCTCCAGAACGGGTCCCTTGCACAGGAGACAGTCCTCCATGAACTTCTCCAATGTGAGTTCTTCCCATGGGCTGCAGCTCTTCAGGAACTGCTCCAGCACAGGGTCCCTTTAATGTGGTGCAGTCCTTCAGGAACAGGCTGCTCCAGTATGGGTCCCCCAGGGAATCAACAAGTCCTGTCAGCAAGCCAGCACCAGTGTGGGCTCCTTTCTCCAGGGGTCCACAGGTCCCACTAGGAGCCAGCTCCAGCATGGGTTTCTCATGGGGTCRCACCCTCCCTCAGGCACCCACTTAYAGTGTGGGATCCCCCYGTTGGCTGCAGGTGGATCTCTGCTCCTCCRTGGACCTCCATGGGCTGCAGGGACACAGCTACCTCACCATGGGCTGCACCACGGGCTGTAGGGGATTGTCTCCTGCAGGGCCTGGAGCACCTCCCCCYGCCTCCTTCTGCACTGATCTGGAACTCTGCAGGGCTGTTTSTCTCACATATTCTCACTTCTCTCTCCAGCTGCTGCTGCACAGCAGTTTTTCTCCCTTTTTAGGTATGTTATCCCAGAGGTACTTCCACTATCACTGGTGTGCTTGGCCTTGGCCAGTGGCAGGTCCATCCTGGCACAGGCTCTTTTAGACATGGGGGAAGTCTGTGGCAACTTGCAAAGAAGCCACCCCTGTAGCCCTCCCTGGCTACCAAAACCCTGACACGCAAACCAAATACAATGCTATAGGCAGGACAGTGAGCAGAAGAGACACTTCTGAAAGCTTCACTCCATACAGATCATTTAAATGTGGACCACCGAATTCCCTCTGTGTAACAGAGTCAACACAAAGAGAAAAGACTCCAACCCCGCGGTTTTCTTTGGGAAATGCAAATGATCTCAAAGATGAAGTTGCGGGTTTGGAAAAAGATGTTGTACTTTAGAAATTTTTCTAGAACATTGTTTGCAAACTTGTTTTATATTCAGTGATTCATGTACTGTATTATGCTTACCAGCAAGTTTTTCACYTATAATGACTATAACATATTACTGCCTTTTTGAATAGAAGGATGGGATGRTCCTCTAGGGAAGAACCCTAATATGAATGCAGGCAGCTGCTAGTTCCCAGTATGCAGAATGCACATCATGCCTGCCTCTGTTGCAGGTATGGTAATTGGTATAAACTCAGGCTACAATTAGACCARGTCTACTGGGAGTGTCTCATAATTCTGAACTTTCAGACCCCTCAATAAATCTGTTTAGGACTTGGACAAACTCCTGGTTGACACCTTCCCTTTTCTGCTGTACACTTTGGAAAGCCAGCCAAAGGCTATTTCCCCTGCWAAGGGGGCTTTGTCCCCCAACAAACAACTAATTTCTTGCTGTCTTCTCCCCTTGGAAACAAGATTTTAGGGCTCAAACAGAAACTCCTACCAGCTGGTTGTGCAGTTCCACGTGTTGTTCTGCCTCCTGCAGGACTATGGAAGTGGAAAATCCTGTTTTTCCCTCACAGTTTCTCCCTTTAGTGGGTGTGTAGAGACAGCAGTGGAATGACCTGGGGAGAGGAGGCTGTGAAGTCCAGCAGAAAGGAAAAGCTGATGGGCCAATGACAACAGATTCTCTGCCACATGTCTAGTAGGAAAGGATGTTTACAGAAAATGTTTTGTGAGAAACAGGAGGAAGTCATTTGGGAAGAAAATAAAAGACTCAAAACCAGAAACAAAAATGGAGAAGGAAAGATTTCCTTCCTCACATCCTTCATGATTTCCACTGAGAAGAAAACATCATAGATGCTCCATACCACCAAACTGTAAACATACTGGAAATCAAGCACTTGCTKATATGTAGTTCCTACACTAAAAAGACCTTTTTCCTATAACAAGAACATAAAAAGACTGCCTCAAAAGCCAAAATTGTGTATTAATCTCTTTACAGTTTGTATTTCTAAAAACATTTATACCAGAAAGTTGGGTAAGTGTGAAACCCTGTTATTAATGTGTACATTTCACCAGCCTCTAGTACTCAGGATTGCTGATACAAAGTACATAACCATAACAAAACAAAGCTTACATGGATATGTGATTCTCTCTGCTATTTTGTCTGTTAATTTGTTCCTACAATTTGTCTTCTAGTTGCTGCTATTAACATCTCTTCTGTTTTTCTACTTGAATAATTTGTTATTCCCTAGACTAAGACAGCTTTGAAAATAAAAATTGAGTCTTGGAGTTTAATATTAATTCCTTATTATTAACCAACTAAGATCTTCTTTCTRTGTCTGGAATACAAATGCATATTAATAATGCCAGCATACCTTTAGAAAATTACTATAAAGATAATAAAACACTAAGTATAAMAATATATTTGCAGGGTAGTACCTGGGGGGAAAGTGTAGATATTTGATTATATAAACATTTAATATAAAATGTTTAGAGGCCATAATTTCTTGTATAAATGTTCTTGAATATTAATGAAGTATTGAAGGATTGTCAAACAACTCACATGAAACCCTAATGCAGAACTGAAATCTGTGAGCAATTTCTTTTCATAATTCTTTTTGATTTTCCAGGACCAGATGAGAAACTATTCACTGAACAGCAATATCTCAGACTGAGGGCAACACAGACTTTGAATACAAAACACTTAGAGTTAACCTGTATGGAAAAAGCCATACATAGTATATTTATAAAGCTGACAATGCATGTATTGACCATACAGTTAAAAATCTGACTTCAGTGTTTGTGACTGACAGAAATATAGTGTAAACCAGAAGCCTGTCCTGAAGCCTGACATCTAGCATATGGCTCTGTGTGGTCTGTTTAGAAGCATTGTTCTAGAAATCCCATCACTACATAAAGCTCCACCCAGGGATCTGAAGTGTTCTGAGAATATGTAATGTGCAAGATAAGGAAAGCAGGTCGGTGGCTAATAATGTTATGTTGGCTGGACTGATAGAAGCTATACTATGTTAACATTTTTGTTTTGCAGCAGCAGAAGGAGAAAGCAGTCCAAAATTTGCTAGGTTTCTGTCAAGCTTTCCTCATTGTTCTTGGCTGGGACAGGAAACAAAAACTACAAAGTTATCGTCTCAAATTGCACAAGCAATTGCATTCTTTGAAAACCATTATCTGCATGAAATCTCYTATGGCAGGAAATCACAAACAGAAAGAAATTCCTTCACATTGAGAGAAAAGTCCAGACTACTTTCAATACTTGTTTTAAAGTACAAAAGTTGCYACAAAAATTGGTTCACTAATCACTGTGATTCCAGATACCTGCCTTGACAGCACACTGATTTCTTTAGAAAGAGCCTAAGGGTATGAGGTAAGGAAAAAGAGAATTGTCTGAAATACTGACAAATAAATTTTCTATCAGACAATCTGTGATTTGTCACAACTGATCACTGAAGAGAGATACAGAAAACACAGAACAGGTTATCATACAGGCATTTCAAGTTCATACTTTAAAACAGTGTTGTGATACAGTGAGAAAAAATGCCTGGCCATTCATAACAGCATTTATGACAGAGCACAAGCACCTGAGAGGAGCGATACAGGAAAGAAATCACTGGCAGCTTACATGCTGAGCCAGACCATTTACAGCCTGTTTACACTAAGTGGCAGGATGATAAAAAGTCMCATCTTTTTTCCCTTTTGCTTTTCCTTACAGTATTCACATGTCACCACCGGTTCTGGAAGCTGCTGAAATCCCTCAGTAACTCCTCATTTTATAACAGGATTTTATGCTAGATGTATATAGCATATAGATGTACTTAGCTCAGTGAATTTACTGAAAGGCAAAAAGAACACAAAAAAAATCAAATAATCGTTCATATGTGTCTAGATGAGCCCTCCCCAAAATATATCCCTTTTAACTCTATTCGAAATGAGTGGAGGAGACTGAAGGGAGAGGAGGAGTGAGGAGCTCAGTCTGCTGCAGATAGTCAGATGCTATCTAACCTCCCTGAGCTCCAGCTGGATATCCCAAGGAACTCCACATTCCTGAAGAAAAGAAACTTTGTGATCTTCAGAGCTGGATGGCATCCTCATCTGCCATGCAAAGATAGCTACTCAAATTATGCTTTTAAAATAATAAAAACAAACAGTAAGAAACACATAAAAACAACTCCTATATCGGCTTCACAATATTGCGGGGGTTTTGTGGTCCTTGCTGTATCAAAGAAACCAGCATGGTTTTGCTTTTTTTTTCTTTAATTTGGCTCTCTAAAGATGACAGAATGAGGAAGACACCTAAGTTTGCATTTTTCCTTGGTATGCTGATTTTACATAGCAACAATCTCCCTTCCTGACTGTAATAATCTCACCCTGCCTTTTCTAACCCTGTCTGCCAGTACCTGCTATTACTTTTTTTAATAGCACTGCAGATTACTAGTAGTCATAAATTTAAGGTTTTACACTTAATCATTACTTCTTTGATTCATTTCTGTCAATGGCATAATTTAGATCACCATTTTTACAAGCACAAGGGTTATCTCAATGTCTAAAGGAACAGATACTTTGTCAGGCTTATTTTTTATCCAATTATCAAGCTAGGATTAAAATGAGAAAATGGTGATATTCGCTGCCACCTTTTCTCTTTTCTGCTGACTTTCAGTAACCTTCATGCCTATTGCACTGTACAGCAATTCTTCTTAATCATTTATTTTGCTGAAATTCAAAGTGTGTCAACTTGTAGGGAAGGTGACAAAGCTAATTCTGGAGGAATGCATTCGATCTATTTGGTTAGACTCTACCAGCAAGAAATGCCTCTTTCACACCTATACTAATGATAGTTTAGACATGTGTGTTCTGCCCTCATATATCAGCAGAAGCTCACCTTTCCATGGATGCAATTAACTTGGCCTTGCCTGTGGCAAAGAGCACAGCAGCTATGTCAATCTCTGTGTGGCTGAGCTAGCTAATTCTTGTCTTTTCTGATGTTGCAAGACTTGGGAGTCTCAGAAAATGCTCAGAAAATACTGTATTTTCAGGTTATGCTTCTGGGCTTTCTTGAAGACAATGACTTCTGAATCGAGRCCAAGGCAGTACAGATGACAGCATTTAAAAGCTAGGAGTACTTATGTTCTGAATGGATAAGTTATGAGTTGTATTTTTTGTCTCACACTAGCTTTCAGGAACATCTTGAATTAGAAGTTTGTACTTGTTTTATATTTAGAACCATTTTGCATAAACACAAAATTACCCCACTATTTGAGAGATAAGGCAGTAAATAAAGTCCTGAGCTTTATGATAGACAGATGGTCATGCTATTAGATTGTCTTCTACAAGTGGTGCCCACAGTCTATGTCTATGCTGTTCTCCTTGCTTACTACCAAGGACCATACCAGTGTAGACATGGCAATGTGAAGCATAAAGATCATCATTCCTTCATTCAGTCATTCTTTCAACCATCTGTCCATCCAGTGCAGTGTATGGCTCCAGACAGCTGGCACAGCCCAGGGAACTCAGTAGGGAAGAGAAGTCAGTGGTTACAGAGTGGGAACTGGCTCCATTACCAAGGAGGACAAACCTCCCAAAACATATACTATCTTTACAAAGGCTTAAACAAAATATCACATTCAGCCCAGTAGCAAATAGATCTGATTGCAACAAATGTCTCCGTTTTATRTTGTCTCAGTTGAATGTCTCATAATGTACTCAGTTGATATGAGAAAACTTTAAAAATACTGTTTTACTGTAAAAAAAATCCCAGTTTGAATAATCAAAGGTTTTCATTCATTCAGGGCTCAAAAATGCAGACATTTCTTTTAAAGGGAAGAATGAGAGGTTTTCAGAAAGTCATAACTCAGTTCTCTGGCTCTGTCTTTTGAAGGCTGCAGAGAGATGCAGATTTTTAACAGGAACAATCTGGACTGAGATGCTAACACATCAGTGGGGACCCACAGGTACAAAGACACTTCTTATACCATCTTTTCTGTACCTTAAGCAAGGCGAAAGTGGTTATTTAATTTGCATATTTAGGAAATTATGATGTCCTTCTACAACTACAAATATTTCATTTATGTATGAGAAGACTTTATATTAACATCCAGAGAAAAATTCCTGTGGGACAGTAATTCCACAGACTGTGGAATATTGTCAACAGGGTTAAGCACAACTTAGAAATCTTGCTCATTTCTTCAGGCTGTTAAATTAGATGGACACATAACACATACCATATAATATAATTTGAAGGAAAAAGGAAAAACTGGGCAAAGGSCTGTACATTTGATACACATTTTTATTTTGGAAAGGTTTTCCTTTGCCAAAGAATAATATGAAAAAAACAAAAAATTAAGTATAGCAGTGCTTGTTTATTTAAACAGGCACGTCAGTTTGTAACTATATAGGTTGTAATTAATGAGTTTAATATGATTGTTATAATTGAGAGAATCATGTATCAAATATCATTATCACATTTATATGTTATATAGCAAATATCACTCTCATTCTCTGCTTGCAAAAATGAAACAAAGCTAAAACTTGAGAGATAGTAGATGGATAGAAAGATACTTACATAAATACATGCATAATATTGAGATCCATCAAACAACAGATGCTTTCTAGAAGAGGCACACACTTCACTTCCTTTGTTAAGATGYTGTTGTTTTGTACATCATGTATTTGGAAAAAAGAGAGAGGAAGCCATGTAATTCTGATGATTCATGCATGGACTTATGCCAATAAATACAGAGCTGGGCCAATTAGCAATCTCTTTCTTATGGGTTAAGAAGGCCCAGTTGGTCACCCAGCCAGTGAGGACTTCACTAATTCCTTCTCCTGGAGAGTAAAGGAATGCCCTAAAGGCCCTGCATGCTTAGGGGGGGCAGGATGGGGATGTTTTGGCATCAGCTCAGCTGAGGATGAACATTTTTGCTCCATACCTGTAGCGAATGRATAACCACACAGCAAATCCATTGCTTAGGATCAAGCTGGAGTAGGGAAGTTTTGTATGGCAGTTGTTGTAGCCTGGGCCTTGACAAAACCCCTGCGTCCTCTAGATCACTAGAGGTTGATCCCAAAGGCATGAACTGGGCTACATAGTTTACTTGGGTTTTGACTATGTGTTGAATTTGTGGTGAAATCTGCACCCTACCAAATCAATACCATACTAAGTGTTTCTGTCATTCCTTCAGCTATAGGTAGAATTAGTACTGTTAAATGCAGTATCTGCTGAAGTTTTCTGCTGAATGCTTGTTCTTACCTGTTTTGGGGTTTTTTTTGTATTAATTTCCTTGGATTGCTAGCCCTCTCATGGCATGAATCAGCAGAACACTCAAACAYCAGCCCTGACTGAATTCACAGAGATTTAATATCTGTTTAATGTCCGCCCCATCAGAACAGTTCAGACCGACAGCAAACTCTGAGCAGAAGCCTATGACTTCTGACTGACTATATCAAAGAGGAGTCAATGCCCCTGTGGTGTGAAGCACATAATTTTATATTTCCACTTTCTGCCACACTAGRCCCACAAAGAACTTCATTCTGCAGTGTTTTTATAACAAAGAGCTRTGCCTGTCTTTTACTAGAACCAGAACTTGTATCAATCAGATCTCAGAACTAAATATGTGTTTTCAGATGTACTTAATTCAAAGAGTTTGTTCATGAATAAAACAAACCTTCTGTCTGTTTGGTACTGCATTCCAATACAAATTGTAAGCAAATAGACAAATTAAAGTGAATTGGAGCTTTCAGTCCCTTCTCCTGTGTAGCTATCCCTGGTGAATTTAACTGAATCAATGAATGAACCTCTTATTTTAAATGAATGTTGGAAAACAGAAAAAATTTTAAATAGTCCAGTGACCAACTGCCATTCTCCTCTATTCAGAAGTAGCCCCTAATAAACCCTGAAGGTAAAAATGGACCTCTGTGTGTTTCAAAAAGGACTCTTTAAAACRATAAGGAATTCACACAATTCTCTTAGGTCTAACCATGAGTACCAAGAAAGATATATGGGATGAATTTTCATTTATTCTTWTGCTCTTTTACATTTTCCAACTTTTAACAGTGCTTGGGGAACTCTGTACATCCATTTTATGTGGTGGTGTACAGATCCCTTTACCTAGTGTGATTGTTACAAAGGGAATCTAGAGTAATAATGAACAATAAAAAAACTGACTATGTGTCTAGGCTTGGAAAGACAGGTGTCTACCAGGGAAAGCCAGAGCTTCCCTTGCAATGGAGAGTGTAAACCTCCTCCCTCCAAGTTATTATAATTTTGAAATTAAGGGGCTTTCAGGCAAAGATATGGGAATAAGAATAACAGTTCTTTACTAGGAATATTAAAAATAAAAATGCAGTAGTACAAAAAACAAACAAAACAAAAATAAAACACTGACAGAATCAGAATACAATCTGACACCCTGTTGGTCAAGGTGCTGGAAGCAATCCAATTAACTTCTCCTGGAGTGACAGATGTGGTTCTATTGKAGCAGAGGTGAAATGGTAAATGGGTGTAGTTTTCTCTGAAGGCCTGGTGGTGGTGAGATGGATCCAGTCTTCCTCCAGAATCCAGTGKAAACAGGCTGCTCTGCTGTTCTGAATCTTGGGTTTTATCCAGGTGGGAATGCTTGGCTCCTCCCACTGGGTGGAGCATCTCACAATGGGATGATGTCATTTTATCAGTCCTGCAGTGAGCCTTAAATGGCCCATTAACAGCAGATATCCCCCGAGGGAGAATGGGTCATGGAAGAGATAAAGAACACTGCCCCACCTGGTTTTAGGTGGGGGGCAGTTCTGTTGATGGCTAGCCCATCAACAGAAGACACCCACCCCCTTTCCCCCAGAGTTATGAAGAATGGATCATAAAAGAGATAAAGAAAAACAYCTCCCCAACCAGTTTCAACAGATGGCAATAGAATACATACTTTTGGTTACATCTTGCATTGCAACCCGAGACAATTATCCATCATGTGCAACCTGGTCCCTGAGCAAAAACAACCCATGGATGGGTTTGTCTGTACTTGAGGCAGAATTGATCCAAACTGTCTTCCCTAACAAACCTCTGACATGCACCACTGGGACTTCGTCTACTGTATGCAGGAGCTCAGACTGGGCAGGGCCTGCTCGGCTGGTGGAGCCTCAGGTGTTAACTAACCAGGTAGCCTTTGCGAGATGCTGCTCCCAATTCTTGAAAGATCCCCCACYCAATGTTTTCAAGGTGGTTTTTAAGTGGAGTCCACTGTACCTCTCCACTTTGCCTGCAGCTGGTGYRTGGTARGGAATAYGGTACACCCACTCAATGCCATGTTCTCTAGCCCAGGAGTTTMTAAGGCTATTCTTGAAATGAGTCCTGTTGTCTGATTCARTCCTCTCAGGGATACCATCCCTCCAAAGCACTTGGCTTTTCCAGGCCCAAGATGRTGTTCCAAGCAGTAGCATGAGGMACAGGGTAGGTTTYCAACCATCCAGTGRTGGCTTCTACCATTGTGAGCACGTAGTGCTTGCCTTGGCGGGTTTGGGGCAGGGTGATGTAGTCAATCTGCCAGGCCTCCCCATAGTTAYATTTGGACCACTGCCYACCRTACCATAGGGGCTTCACCCGCTTGGCCTGCTTGATTGCAGCACAYATCTCCCAGTGAGAGATTTTTACAGTTTATGTTCTGTCTGAAAAAGAAGCCATGTGTCACAAGGGGTACCATAATATTCAYTTGGTGGGTCTGTTTCCAGCACATYCCCTTMATGAAATGGAATTTCCAACCACAGCTGGTCCCCTCAAAAGAGAATTAGAACCTTATCACTAATGGAAAGTGGGGGAAATCAAAAGTCGGACTCTCTGCAGCCATCAGTAAAGACCAATAAGGACTCATTCTCCAGACAAAGAAATCACTGAAATGAGAAATAATTATATGAAGGTTTATTTGTTGATGCCAATTCTGAGTTTTTTGAGATATTTATATGAATAAACCATAAGAACAATATCAAACTTGTACATGCATTCTAACACCTGTAGGCCTTAGAAGAGACTGTGTAATGCTGAGAAATTTTTGAAAARTTCTGAAGGTGTCTGGCACTTCCCAGTAAAACCTRATGTGAAAGTAGTATTGGGTACTTGCTGGCCTACAGCATATCTGTTAGTAATTGAGAGGTAGAATCAGTACAGCTCATARAGGTGAAAATAATAGGGATAAATGTATTTAGGTTTGTGTTAAAGTTGATAGYAATAAAAACTTTGTCCAGCCCAGAACAACTGTATAAAAACCAGCATCGCGAAGCAGGCTTCATGAACTGGGGGGGTACGGTGCAATAGAGGCCATACCTGTGGTTCACCCAGCACCAATCCCGGGCTCAGCTCTGTCTTTTGTTTGTGGCATTCTGGCATTTTGTCACGTTATTCTGTAAAAAATTATTTTATTAATTTATTATTGGACATTTCATTTATAACAGTCTTGAAGCTGCTGTTGTCAAGTATCTAGTGAGACTGCAAAAGCTGAAACTCTGGGGTATTTTCCTGTTTTATGTGCAAACCAGGTTTTCTAGTAATGCTTGGTAATAGAATTCAGATCCCCAAAGTATTCATCACTAGATTGTGTTTACCTAAGCTCATGATTTTTAGCTAGCCAAAGTGAGATATGTTCCTATAGACTGTTRTTCAGGAGTATACCTCAGAATACACTTCTTCCCTCAGCTATAGCTATTTTGAACAAGACAAGCCTTTTTGGGTATAATATCAAAATACAATCATTCCCTCACAGGAATGCTTTGAAGCCAAGTGTTTGTGCGTAGTTAGATTTACAAATTACACAAATACATCACTTCCCAAGGTGTATGTTATGCTTCAACAAAATGAATAGTTATGAAATTGTGCATTAATAAAAACAGTTTGTTCTCTAGGTAGCTCAACTCCCATTGTCCTCACKCTATATACAAGAATGTTAAATAGCTCTCTGCAGTACTTCTGAATGACTATAGCTACACTATAGTCATAATATGTGAATTTATATTATGCATGAAAGGTCATGACCTATGAGGAAGTCATAGGCTCTGCATTGCTATTGTGGAGGCACCTAGAACAATTTTTCCTTTCCTCAACTTTCTGGCTGTGTCATGTTTTTGTTCAGTGACCACACTCACCATGTCCCTACCATTTTAACTTCCCTTTTCTTTTGGTGTGTGAGCATTTCCCCTGCAGCCTCATCTTACTCTTTTCACATCTCTTTCAGGATTATGTGGTGCTGAAACTGGGATGGCTCAGAGAGTCACTCTGGGCAGCTGGAGTTGCAGCAGAGCTGAGCACTACCGGGGAGGACAGAGGGCTTAGGCAAGGCGTGATGCTGAGCTCTGGGGTTGGGACACTGCCTGGCAGCCTTACAGGCCACCACGGCACCTTTGGAACTTCTGTCCCTGTTTCTTTTGATTCTGACTGAGCACTTTCTCCCAGTCAAGTTTTTTTACTTTCTTCTGCAGAAAAAAAAAAAAAAAAGGAAGGAGTTAGATTTAGGCAGACTTTCACCAAATTTCCTAATTCCTCAAATGAGGTTCTAGGAAATAATTCTCTATATTGATAAAATAATAGGAGCAGAAAAACTTGTGGTGAGCTGTTTGTGAACTTTGTTGGAGTGGTACCTTATAGATTCCAGATTTAGAGGAACTTTACCCTCCCAAACAGAAACAAGGGGAGTTCCAAAGAAGTTTTTCTTCTTTTTTGCTACTTGGTGCAAGTTATACTTGATGATACTCAGAAGGAACTGTACTAGTTGTTGGCCAAATAAAGGTTCAGATACATAAAACTAATGTAATATGGTTCAGATATATAAARATTCTGAAAAAGAAACTATCACTCTCACCTGCCATGGCTTTATCAATGTAAAAAACCTTCAATATAAGAAAAAGTTTGATTTTCAAACTTGTATGACTAGYAGTTTTGATCATAGCAGTGTAATACCTCTTTATGTGGGTTTGTTTCAATAATGTGTGAAGTAGGTACACTGAAAATGAGGCTCTTCTGTAGGAATGAGGCTGTTTGTCCCTTTTATTACAAGACTTCTCTTGGACCCAGATTTATGGATCAGTGTTGTTTTCTTGTGTGGGAYTTACTTGCAGTCAGGCCACTTGTCTGACCTTCTTTTCCTGTCAATGGAAGGTAATACAATTTGCTGAAGTATGATTTATCTYGTCCTTCATTAGACTTCTAAGGCAGGTCAGATGAATCATTTTTCTTGGTACCTACTTCTCCCTTCTGAATATAAAGGGAATCTAAGAGAGTGTAGTGGTTTCAGGTTCACCAATTTCAGTTTCCCGAATTATGTGTAGTGGTTTGAGTGCCCACTAGAATTATTTACTCTCTGCTGTGAGATAGGATTAGGAGAAAAGCAAAGCAGGCTCAAAACTTAAAAGGGTATAAAGATAAGTTTATTAACAAAACTACAAGAAAGGAAAAAAATTAATAAGAATCAGAATAAAGCCTTCAAAACACTTCCCCTCTTCCCCAACAGCTTCTTTTCCCTTCTCAGACAGACAACATACAGAGACAAAACTTGGAACTCTAGGTCAGTTTACCACTTATAAAATAGCCTTTCATCAGTTCACTTAGAGAGAGAAGTAGAGAAGTCTCTTTTGCCATGGAACTTCCCACAAGACAAGAACAGTTCTCCTGTGGCTTTTTTAATTGTCACAAAAGCAGCCATCCAGGAATCTGCAGCTGTGAAGTCCCTCCCATGTCACAGAGCCTCCCCGTAGCTGCATTATGGGCCATGTACTCATGGGGTATAATTTTAAAGATGAACGGTTCCAAAATCAAAGGTTTTCTTCATCTCTAGATCTTCATCATCTAGAGATCCTTTCTCTTCCTAGGAGGAGATCTTCATCTCATCTCTCTCTCTTTCTCTGTTCAAGCTTCTCATAAAATCACAGCTACTTCAATATTTACTTAGTCCACCACAAATACCTTTGCTTATATCTGCAATCTGAACACTCCTTTCATCTCCCCAGTACCTATTTCCATGACTAAAAGAGATACTCTAGTRTATTACAGTCCATTACCATGGCTTTACCAAAGAATTTCAGCCTAAGACTAGGCATCTCTTTTCCATCTAAGAATCAGCTCTTCCTTCACTGACTTTGATGTCTTCATATTGTCTCTCTACATGATTCCACTCTGTCCCTTCTCTCACTCAGAGAGGGGATTAGTGTTTTGCAAGTTTCATCTGTCCAGAAAAGAGTTAACATTCTCCCAGGTCTGCAGAGGGCCTGATGGTTCTTCAGGGCAGTGACCGAAGGTGGTAGGGTCAGGCCACACTGAAGCTGGGCCGGGWCCTCGGGGTTCTGGCTGTGGCAGAGCCACTCTGCATGGCTGGGCCCCCACCTTGGCCAGATGAATTGGTAGAGGTGGCCACAGCTGTCTGTGGTGAAGGATTCTTCAGAAAGCTCTGCTGGGGTCGGGGGGAAAGGGCCTGGCCCCTCAGCAGGGGCCACCCAGCCCGGCTCGGCCTCCCGGGGCTGCGATGTGGGGCAGCTTTAGTGGCAGAATGTTCGCAGCCACTCGAGCCCGATCCAGCCGGGACGGGGCATTCTCTCCTTTCCTCCCCCTGCCCGGCAGCCCCCGGGCCCGGCCTTACCATGGCTACAGCTGTGGCAGGGCCCGGCCAGGCTGTGCCAGGCCCTGGGGCCACGCGGCTGAGCCGGGCCGACCCCGCCGGCCCCTGTTACCTCTTCCCTGGCTGGAAGAAAATAGAAGTTTTCCCAGGGTTCCTCTGATTTTTAACCTGTGTAGTCCAGAGGYRTATCTAATTCTCTAACTGGTTCCACAGGTTGTCAATATTAAAAGCTAGTCACTGGTTGGTTTAATTACAACTCTTCTCAGAAAAAATCACTTCTGTGCAAACCCAGGACACAGAGCAGATCTGATGCATCCCATCCATGCTGTAAGTGTCTAAAGCTACTTGAGATGAAACCACTTCCAGTGTTTGTGGGAAAGGAACACAGTCCATCAACACTAGTCGACTTCAGTGTGAAGAGGAAGCTATGGGTACACAACTTTCCAGCASAGGTCTGTCCTCCCATAAGGGAGTMCACGTAATCGTGTTTGCCTACAGTCGCGACTTTTGTCTCTACAATAAGTTTGTTGTGTTAACAACCAATGCCCTATGAAGAAAGGTTTCCTGCTACATCTCAGGGGAATTAAAAAAGGGTATTTAGCCTGATTAATTTCATCAACTGTATGGCACTTTTCCATCAAAACCTCTCCTGACAATTCTATTTAACTGGAAAAATCCTGGCCTATTTCAGTTGGGGCATTTGCTAACATGTAGGAGCAGTAGCAGCAACATCTGACTTAGATGTCTGCCATAACTCTGAATAGCTGAACTTGGGGCACCTGCATGGTACCTAATCAATACAAAGAATTCTGTTGTGGGCTTAATTAAGCAGTAACAGACCATTCAGTAATGTCAATGCACACACACAGAGTCAAAAAGACTAATTAATCTGACCTACAGCTTCCTCCATCATTTATGATTAAACATCTGAGAACACAGAAAAATGCATAATGGACTAATCAGATACAGTCCTTTAAAACAAAAATATGGACTATGTGAACTGAAGACCAAAACTRTAAGAGTTGGACCCTTCCTGTTTGAATCTTAATCAACATTGGCTCCTAAAGAAAATGTGCTCCAGCTGTAAAAAGAGCTAGAGATTTTCTAAAAGTCACAGTCTTAAGTGTTCCTGCTAGCAATCAAAATATCTTGTTACCAATTCCATTCACAATTATCATTCTGCAGTTGGAATTGTTGAATTTTTTCCCACATTATAGTTTGTAACATTTAATGGATTTGTTCTGCACTTAGACCTTCCTTAAGAAAGTGGGAATATATTCAGTGGCTTGCATAACCCTAAGGTGATCATGAGAGCATTTAGAAAATGGCCTTCCATGGGATCTCTCAGGTTGGAAATGATCTCAGATAAGCATCTGCTCTAACACCCTGCTCAGAGTTAAGAGTGAATTCAGCATTTAGACCAGGTTGCTCAGGGCTTTGTTGAGCTAGGTGTTTAAAGCCTCCATGACAAAAACTCCGCAATTTCCTGGAAAGCCTGTCCCAGTGCTTTGCCATGTCCCTACAAAGGAGGAATTTGCATTCTTGCTAACTTCCCTGAGGATATGGACAGACTGCTGTAAGGTGTTCCCAAAGCCACCTTGTCTGTGGGTTGAACAACCTCTCTCTTTGCAGTTTCTGCTCACAGGGCAGCTGTGCCAGCCCTGTCCATTTTCTTGGCCTTCATTTAACTCACTCCAGTTAGCCAATGTCTTGCACTACGAACAAAAACTGAGAGTATTCAAAATGTGATCTAATGAATATCAGATAAAGGTGAGTAATCATTTTCCTTTGTCAATTGGCTGCGATTCTGTTAACAAAGCCCAGTATGCCAGGACACTGCTGACACGTGCTTAGACACAGACTGTTCTTCTGCACCCCAAGGATCTGCAGGCAAACACTAGTTTGGAGGCAAAAATAGCATCTTTTTCAGATAATCTTGGATTTCTTGTGACAAAACATATCAAACCTATTTGCTGTTGGACATTAACCCCAATAAATCAGATGGTCTCACATTGAGCAAACTTGTATAGAACACATTCCAAGTTTATGTTTACTACGCAAGTATGACATGACTTTGATGCTTCCCCTTTTCCTTTGGTTAAAGGGGAAGATAGATGTAAGAAAACCTTCACAAAATTTAAAAAAAAATACTTTTCTACAGAGNGTATGCCAGGACACTGCTGACACGTGCTTAGACACAGACTGTTCTTCTGCACCCCAAGGATCTGCAGGCAAACACTGGTTCGGAGGCAAAAATAGCATCTTTTTCAGATAATCTTGGATTTTTTTGTGACAAAACATATCAAACCTATTTGCTGTCGCACATTAACCCCAATAAATCAGATGGTCTCACATTGAGCAAACTTGTATAGAACACATTCCAAGTTTATGTTTACTATGCAAGTATGACATGACTTTGATGCTTCCCCTTTTCCTTTGGTTAAAGGGGAAGATAGATGTAAGAAAACCTTCACAAAATTAAAAAAAAAAAATACTTTTCCACAGAGTTGCCCCTTATTGCTGGAAAATGGCAAGGAAACTGTTTAAAAGAAGACACCCAGAAAACACTGGCTCTAATTACCTTAACTAGAGCCACCTGGCCCCTGATAAGGTTTGGTATCCCTCATTCTCCGACTGGTCAAGCTATTGTAGAATGCACTCATGGTACTCTAAAGCGGGTTCTTCAAAAACAAAAATGGGGAATGCAGTGTGAAACCCCACACGGTTGGCAAAAGCTTTGTGTGTCATCAATCACCTTACAGTGCYACARAATTCTAATAATCCTGTCATTTTGAATCATCACCTTTCATTGCCGGCTTTGGACGAGGTGCAGCAGATTCGAGAGAAGGTTCAGGTGTGGAATTTAGTCACCAAAGAGTGGGACAGTCCCTATGACCTTATCACTTCAGGGCGTGGGTATGCATGCATATCCACAKATACTGGGGTAYGCTGGGTACCTTCAAAGTGTGTTCGTCCTGACCTGTGACCACAAAGGCAGAATCCGGCTGACAGACGGGCTGGAGACCATGACCAAAYTGAAWGTCATCAAGTGGATGAAACATCGAATGATGACTCAGATGCAGACAACGAGAGTGATCACTCCGATAGTCCCTCCACAAGCAGACACTGAACATTGTTCATTTTTCTTTTTCTTTTTTCTTTTTTTTTAATAGGGTGAGATGTCACCCTGGATTTTTAAAGCCTTCTGATGTCTTCATTTTTGTAGTGGAGTTTTCTCAGTTTCATGTAAATAATGAAAATGTTATTGTAACTGTCTTCATGTTTACATTCTTTCTACTGGGAGGAGAAAGAATGACAGACCCTTGGATTGACCAGTGTGATTGGAGAGGTAGAGACTTCATTCTCCAATCTTTGGCCATGGTTAGAATCATATGTAAATTGAGGTCAAAAAATAAATCTTGCTTTTCTTGCATTTGGAAAACTCAAGTGTGTCAYGTTGTCTTTTTGTGTACTTTCCTCTTTCATTTCTCAAATACAAAGAGCAGTTGGGAAATGGAAGGTAAGAAACTTGTTTCTCTCCTCTCCCTCTTTCTCTTATGGAATAGGAATACCAAGTTGGGAATGACAGATAAAAAACTTGCACCTCTCCTCTCCTCTTTCTCTTTTTAGATACAAAGCCMTTTGGAAATAGAAGGTAAGAAACTTGCTCCTCTCTTAATATTTGGTAAAGCAAATAATATATAAACTRTACATTCTGAAGCTGCTGCACTCCCACAAAAGGACCTTTTTTTGGCTCTGTGGATGTATGCAGGACCGCTTGCTGCTCTGCCACTAGCACACTGCCGTCATTGAGCCCCCATTTCCCACATACACTAACCCAACGCTCCCACAGAGGAAGCCAGAAGACCTCACAGAGATCACAGAGAGCAGCTATACACAAAACTCTAAAGAGAAAGTTTCCTGGAGCCTCACAGTCCATTATTTGAAAAAGACAGTGTGAATCAGCCTGTGTGCTCCTGAAGTGATGCTGCAGAAGCAACTCTGCAGCAAGCAAATGCCATGCTCCCCGTAGGCATTGGTGCATTGTCTGACTGCACTCAGGAGACTGAGCCTTCAGTTTCTTCAAACTTTCACTTCCATATGGCATTGTCTTATCCAGAGCAGTATGAGAAATAACCAACCAAAGCCTGAGGCTAAAGGAGAGCCTCTTGCTAAAAAAGAAGCCATGCTGGATGTCTCTCAAGTGCATATTTGCAAGTGGTTTGATTTTTAGAAGGGTGTGAGTGTGTGTCAATTTTCATACAAGGGACTGACTGCAAGGTGTTCTGCTGTTTGAAAAACAAGACACACACATGTATAYATGTATATATAGATCTCTACACAGACATACATACACAGGAGTCTAATTTTATGCTTCCAGGTGCAAATATTCTGACTSATGTCTTTTGTATCCATGTATCCCATGACATGTATGTACATAACACAAGTAGACCAAGCCTATGGTGCTGCTAATAGCCCAAAGGTGTTATTTCCCATATAACAGACATTATTTGCCACTCTATACAGAATGCCTGCCCTAAACCCAATGCTTGCTTGTGTCTGTGCTGTGGTGAATCTATCTCACAAGGCTGAGGATGGGCACCATGCCATCCTGACAGATGGGTCTGACGGCCAGGAGACCATCTATGTGCATCCAGTGTGAGTGAGACTGATGAGAGCCTTTGCCAGGGAGATTTAAACAGCTCTCTGTTTTGGCTGTACCTACTGCAAGGAGAAGGGTGTAGGCTTACATTACATGAGGTCTATGCAAGTGCAGAGATTGGGAGGGAGCATCACATGTGTAAAGAAAATCCATTCAGGTAGCTACAAATCAAAGACATCCGCTGAGAAAAAGTGAGGTGGTGGAATTCCACACCCCTCTAACTCCCCTTGGGAAGACCAAGCACAACTCGTCATGGCAAGTTTATTTGTCTGAACATGCCAGCAAGGCTGCAGAAACCTGTTGCACAGGCTTTCTTCCTGTCCCAGAGGCACATAATATTTGGTAAAGCAAAGGCCTAACTTTCAAGTAACAAGAAGACACTGCTCTTCCATATGGTTTAAAAATCTGCTCAATAAAGGAACAAGTGCTGTTGGTACAAAGAATTTAGTCTCTGAATCTTAAAAAAAAAAAAAATTAAATGCCCTGTGAACAATTTGGCAATTACATGAGAAGCAGTTAAAGTGCTGCTTTCAGAAATTATCCCCTTATAGAATTTGCATCTTCAGGTCAGGTCTGTGTGTTTGTACAGACCTGAAGAGAAACGCTATACAAGCTGTATTTATTCAGTGCTCTGAAAAGTTGCAGCACAATCAGTGTCATTTTCTTCATAGTCATGCATTTTATTCATACCCATACCCCAAAAAATCTACATAAAATTAAGTCTGCCATCTAAAAACAGTTAAGTGTTACTTCAACTGTTGTCTTGAACTACTTTTCAATTAAAATTTAGGCAGTGATCAAAGATTTAGCACAGTATATGGAGTGACCAGYGAAATGAGCTTATGGAAAAAATATACTTCCATATAGCACACACATTTGTACAAACATTTAGCTGTTTAGCAAATCAAGTGAACAGTACATAGTAAAAATTGCATTCAGGAAAAAAAAAAAGAGGGAAAGCATAGCCATGTTAAGATAAATAAGATAGGTGAGGAGAGTGATAGAAGTTCTTTCTATACACAGCTTAAGGTCAGGTAGAACAAGGGAACTGAGAAGCACCAAAAAACTTGCTATAAGGTGCTGTTTGCAGTTTTAAAAATATCCACTAGGTGTTCTTTTAAATTAAAAAGTCAGGTACCTGTCCTTACAGACATTAAAGGCAATTTTGTTATCATGTTTCCTAGGATGGGTGTTTTCCTCTACCCTCAGTGATCACCCAAAAAGATGATACTCTCAAAGGRGCATCCTCCCACAATGAGTGGGCCAGCAGTGAAACTCTTCTGGCCCTCTCCTCCTCCCACTACAAGGGCTCATACTTTTAGGACTRATGTGCTAAATCTTAATTACTTAGTTAGAGTAATAATTTTAAAAATAACAAAAGAAAGTTAAATTCTACGCCAGCTGCAGCCACCATGTTGAAAATGGCAATTTATTACACTGGCAGCATGGAAAACCAAGGAGCAGTAAGTCAGCTTCCTTCCTGCTACAGACGTTTCAGTAGTTTTTATTGTGTTTTGTTTATTGAATTAACCCTTGAGAACAGTGAAAAGAGGGGTGTTTTTGGAATGCACTCAGTATTAAAGAACTCAGCCACAATGCAAACATGTCACAGCAACAAATGTGGGCTTGTGCTTAGCCTGAAGGTGTGAGAAAAGGGCAAAGGTGACGTAGAGAAACTTTATCCCTCCCTATTTTGTGTATTGATGTAGCCATGAACACAAGCTACTCTGTGCCTCAGGGGCTGTTCTGGCATCTGTGGACAGCTGAGATGTTTACACATATTTTTCATTGTTGCTTCCTGCACTGCGAAGTATGGAGCTACCATGGGAGTACTCCAGACCCACTTATTCCTTGTAGAGCAAATTCTGTCRGAAGAGAGTTGATCCTTACAAATGTATTGTGCAGCTTCATCACTGCAGCACTRCAGTCAMAAGTGTGTGTGTGTGCCCATAGCATCTAAGTACACCTTTTAAAATCTAAATGTACTTCATAACTTTTTGATACCTGAAAAACATAGTCATTTTAGTTCTCAGAGCTTCTGAAGACCTCTAAGTGCAGGAACACTCTGTATTATTATCCAGATGATATCAACACATTAATATCCTGCCTTCTGCATCTCAGATATTTTTCATTTGGTCTTTAGAGCCATTTTATTATAAACTCMATTCATCAAATAAAAAGKGATCCTCTCCATGTACCCTTTCAAATTCTTAGTGTTCTTTTAAAAGAAGGAAAAGCACAATCTAAAAAGCGTTGCATTTTAAGTATATTAAGTGTCGTGCCTGATGTGTAATTAGAGAACCTATTGTCTAATATAGACATTGCAGATATGTAAAACTTATTTGACATGTTAATATTTAGCTACATATTATCCCTCAAATTATAAATTAATGGTTACATTGGGAGAAGGAAATAAGAATGTATTTCCAATCAAAATCAACTACACAGGCTAAATGGTTGTACCATTTAAAGATTCATATAAATTGCTGTTCTCTTTACCTGAACACATTCTACAGATTACAAAACACACGTTAAGAACAAGCAGTGGTGTAATTCTTTGATGTTTAATTTAAGCCTTTATATGTAATTCCTAGAATGATTCAATAAATTCTACTTTAGGGTACTGTTTTTTATAATGAAATTTAAAAAAGAAAAAAATTTTTTTTTTCATTTCAGAGTGAGTCCAGTACATTCTTGCTATCAAGAAGAACCTCATTAGTAAAGTGCATTCTTGGACTTTCACAGGCCTCAAGATACTGTGATTTAAAGGATAGGCAAATTGGCAACCTGTGAAATAGAAGTTACAAAATTTGCCTGGTAGRATAAAAACCATTTGCAAGCTATAGAGGGGTCTACAACATGGTCTTTGGCAGGTTTTTTTGCTCCTTGTAAAGAAAGCAAACTTGCAGTTCCTTGATGCTGCTCTCCAGAATCTTTGTTTTAATTCTTGTTTTCATCTGGCCAAATAAGCCCTTTCTAGTGTAGTGTTTTTAAGAGGCTGCATATTGAGCAAGTAATGCTTCCATTGCTGGTTGAATTGCAGTAGAAGCCTCCAAAATGTAACCAGAATTGGACCTTGGTCACGGGTGCATCAGCACCTTCCCCCTCTCCTGTCCCAGGGATGTGCTTGGGGAAACTCTGCAAATCAGATGAGAACAGCTCATAGGATTAGGGGTTGTTTTTGTTTTAAGCAATAAAGTAGACTTCATCTCCTGAACTGATTCTAATAGACAAAAAAATTGATTTTTTTAAAGGAAATCTTTCATAGGTTTACAAATCTGGATTTTTTTAAATCATTCTCACTGYGATGCCTGAAAACAAAGTTGAACAAAATACTACAAGATAAGAGAAAAAAGTGTCAGAAAMTGGGAACTGAATAATGTCATATTGTAGTATAACTGTATAAATTAAGGAAAAGAAAAATAGTACCTGTGTGCATTTCATGTTTAACTGACTTTCAAAAACTTATTTTCTGGATAAAAATTGGTTCTTCACATTTAAAAAACAYCTTTATTCTTCCTCTAGAAGTAAAAGAATTTTTTTTTCAGAATATATTCTGTTATATAAAAGAAAGAGAAGAAGGAAACTTGAGTTCAATAAATGTGACCATTAAAATTTAGATGAGACTTAAAAAAACCAGATTAATTTCTTTCCATGTTTTGTTTTGTAAATATCCCATATGTTCATATTAATAAAAGGCAAACTCATCAATTGAACTTGTTCATAATTTTTATTCTGCTACTCATTTAATCATCTTGAGTTGCCATTTCCTGAAAAGACATTGCATGTCAATTAAGAAGGCTAGTAATTTCTGATGGAGTGGAGTCATTTGTAACAGRAGCAAAATTTAAAATACCATACTAGAAGTATCAAAATTCATAAGGTACCAGATGTTCATTAGTAGGCTCCCTGTCTAGTAAAGCAGAATCTCACTATAAAATCAGAAAGTATGTAAATAATCCTGAAATAGTGAAAAATTTAATAAAGATATCTCATCAGCAGACTGATAAGAGTGGGAGTAATGTTATGCAAATTAAGCTCACAGTTCTTCTACATCAAAGGAACTATCAAAGCCAAATCAGAGAAGAAGGAACCACTACCATCTGCAATTCAGATCACCACTTCTGGTCCCATCATTAAACTTAAGAACATTAGGAGCATCCTACTATTAATTTTTAATGTTATTACCTWTTTTGGCTCTCATGCTAAAAGTTACTGAGAGCTTCTTGAGACTAGGGTCTACTTTTTAAAATGGCAAGACTATCCCTTTCTGGGATTGTAAAGGAGAATGGATGCTGGCAGCTTACTTTTCTTTCTCCTTTTCCCTTGCCAGGTCAGAACAGATAATTCTTACAAGTCTCTTTTAAGTTCATGCCAAGCACGGCAGCATCTACACAGCCATGTCCTCTGCCACGAATTCCAGCTGCCCTGGAGTGCTACCACATAGCAGAGCCTTCCTGCAATCCCTAAACTTGTAGAARACAAGAGCTTAGTCCACATTGTGGAGGTAAAGTATCTTAGGCCTCATAAAACACCTGAAGATCAGCTGCAGAAAGATGGGAACCTAGCTGGGAAATTAATACTTGATCAAATCCACACAATTAAGATGCATATAGGSCTTGACACTAGCTTCCAAGTTTTGCCTCCCCACATTTTCTTTCCATATGGGCAGTGCTGTGCTTCACAGGAACTGTGAAAAGAAGACAGGTTTTAGTTCTGGAAGGATCCCTCATGATAGCTGTCTTGGTAGCTGTGTTGAGAAAGCAGTTCTTTGCTATGAAAGAGGAATAAGGATCTGCTTGTCAGAGTGATTCCAATTCAAAATGAGATTCTCTGAGCTTTTCCCTCTTGCCATTAATTGCTTAGTGATAGTGCATCCACACGAGACTAATGTAAGGAAACCTTTATTCTGAATTCTTATGTTAATAGTGGCTCTCCTGTGGCCCTGAAAGAAAGTGTTGATTTATGTGTTCTGCAGCAAGGTCTCAATGGTGTTGATGAAAAGGTAACTAAAAGTGCAAGATCCATCTCTGGCATCTTCAACTATCTAGCAGAAATTGCTTCTGCCTAAAATTTTTATGTGCCCACTTGATCTATACCTTATCAGATGTCATCTACTTCTATTATGATTCAGATATCATTAATTAAAAGCTAAGCAAGGAGCATATTCTGAAAGCTGCTAACTCAGCAATGTTYAAATATTGATAATAATCAGTGAACAAGATCAACTCTTGATGTGGTCCTCTTGTGAACTAAAGAAGAGGCAGCAAAGGGAGATCCTTATATATATATTGGTACTTAGATTAATTTTTTACCACTTTAGACATCCTTTTGCAGCCTGCTGTTAAATATGGCAGCTTACTAGAGAAAGACAAAAGTGTCCATGAAGCTGCTATGATGGCTCCCAACCCACTGTCCCCTCAGTGCCTCAAGAGCAGACAACTCACAGACCCTTCTTCAGCCTCTCTTCTCTGTAGATGACAAGAGTCCCTGAAGATCAGTGGCTTTCAGACTCTTCAGGATTACAAACCATTGAAAGGTAGTCTGGGTGGGGAAAAAAAGTTGAATAATAAAAAATCTGAAAATACTATGCCTAGATTCCCAGGCACTCAGACAAAAAAATGGGATAAAAGGTAGAGTATTAAARTGACATATAAATTTTAAACTAATTTAATTTGGTTGTAAGTGAAGGCAGTATAATATCTTCATAACCTTGTCAGTGGATTAAAAAATGAAAACAAAACAAAACAAGATAAAACAAAACGTGATCCTTCACTTTACAAAGGTCACTTTACATGGATACACAACCCACACAGATGGATTTTTGGCTGTAAAGTTTATATGCAGCTTAGAAGGTTTCTTCCTTCCTAAGATTTAGGCAGAGGGTCTTGTAGCACATGTACAATTGATGGAAAACAGCTCCTCCCCAATTACTCAACAGTTAAGAAAGAAAAAAAAACCAGCACAGCTCACTGTGAAACTGATCTAGAAGAGTATTAAAATTAGAAATGGACTTTGACAGCACCTAAATGTAYACTATCTGAATTTACTGATAGCCAAAGCTTGAAATTTCAAAGCTCTGATTGAAAGCTTTGATCTCCTGTAARGGTATAATTGATTCTCATAAGCTAWCTAAATACTTGGATACTTTGTTGTTGTTGTTGTTGCAGACAAATACACCCACAAATGTCTAGTCAAATATTCATTTGTTTAACATTAATGAAAACAGGTTCAGTCAAAGGTTCTAAGGTATGACAAGCTTTCTACAGCTAGCTGATCCAAAAACTTCTATAACAGAGAAAGGTGCTGTCTCTGTTGAAGTATTTGACTGTTTCTACAGGAATAGTTATATCACTGTATATTTTATAGTGATAATGTTAAATCAATATACAACCATAAAAATTTAATTAATCTTTCTATAGCCATGATTGTTCTAGACTAAAATAAGTTCTTTTACTGTAATTAAAACTCCTTACAAAGCAATGTAGTATAAAGTAAAAAAAAAAATTTTCTGAAGGAATCATGCTGATATAAAAAATTATTGTATAAATGGACATGTTAGTACATGAAGTATTATTTTCCATGCAAAAAAAATTCTCAGATAAATTCATTGAAAGGAGAGAAGCAGCAAGTCACAGAGTAAAGGCAATTAGAAAAGATAAAATGAGGAAGAGAAGAGATAGAACAAGAKGAGTTACTGTTCTACTTCTGTTGCACTCTGATTTGATTTGAAGGAGGAAAGGCACCATACTAAGACTACTGCTATATATTCAATTTCTTTGCAATTTGAAAGGGAGAGACTAGTGAATTGTAAAKATTCATACATTACTCAGACTCATGCATGTGCAGGGAGGTCTAAACATTTTAATGATGCATTTCATTCTGTAAGATTACAGGCCTGGAAGGTACCTTCAGAGGTCATCCAATTTAGGACACACTCCCAAGGAACTAAATCTGTTATTACTGCTTATGCATACTTGTCCAACCTTCATCGAAACCTTTTATGTTTATATAAGTACAGATTTGAGTCCATACTTCTAATTAAATTAGTTATTTTTATTGTTTTATTAATCTATATGGTTTCCTACTTTGTTGGTGTTATCACATCAGAACTAAAAAAAAAATCATCAAAAACTGAACTTAGGAAAATTTAAAACTTAGTTCTTCACCAAGCTAAATGTAATAAATCCCRATTTTTGTGCAACTATAAGATAAGAATGTTATAATTTGGCAATAACTGTATTTCTGTTACATGAACTTTTTAGATAGATTGACCACAAAGCACAGTTTAATACTGTATATATAGGAATGCATGTAAAAATTGAAGACCATTTAATAAACAGAGAATGATAACTACAACCATGGTCAAAGTTTATTCTAGTAAGTGGCATGGGGAGAGTAAGAAGGACTCATACCTCTACAATTTTCTCTAACACAAAAGGGGAAAAAATAACCTATTTAATTAAAAGCAACACAAGAAAGAACTTATGGACTGCTAATATTTTGCAGTCATGATTTTCCAAATATGTAAGAGAAAAACAAAGTTCTAATGAGAAGAAAGTGTTTTTAAGCCAACTACTGTTGCTAGCAAAAAGCTACTTCATCTGGTTTGAGGAATGCGTGTGTCTAAAACCTCGCCTGGCTTTTCCAGTTGTACCAGCTCATCTGATCAAAGATACCACCTTTTCCTACTTAGTTTTTCAATTAACTTTTATCTGTTAAAATAACAGATACAGACACAATAGTCACAACGCATATACATGTTAAAGGATAGCAATATTTGTGGTTTAGGGTTTATGGTAGCAGTATGAGGCCAGAATGAAACTTTCAATATAGCAAAACTATTATTTTGTTTCTGTGCAGCATTTGGTCTCTCCTGCACTCTGAAACAAGACAGGACTACATTTCAGGTCAACATTTTCTTTTTAAGGCACGTCTTGTGTTTGGTGAAAACAGAAAACAAACCTTCCATTGTAAATATACCACTCACAATTTCACATGAAAGTCATCAGTCACGGACAAAGCACAGACAATTCTGTCGTTTATAACTGTTCACTTCATAGAAAACATGGATATAGTTAGTTGCGTATTCCTCCCAGCACTACAAACTACCCTTTCTCCCTACTTCTCTTCCCATTCACTTCCTAAATTGTTTCACTGATTGTATTATGAAAAGCCTTCCAACAGCCTTCTGAGGCAGTTCTGCATCTTTGCTGATGCTTCTCAGTCATCCATTGGCAACACTTTTGGGAGAAGTTTTGTTTTGTCTATTTGTAGTGCCTTGATTAGCCTTGTTCACAAAGCTTCAGTATTAAAAAAAGCAAAACTTCCTTCTTTGGGATGTTTGCAATACTGATTTATTACAAGATAGTTTATAATGTGGTCTAATAGAATGTAAAAGCTTATGATATGTGAAGATATTAGCATTGAAATATTAATATTCCTAGATACATGAAAATACTAATATTTAGGACATAACTATTTTCTGAACATCATTTAGAAACAAAGATACTGCTGATAAATCAATGCAAAAAAAAAGTTTCTAAATGTACTACAAAGAAYAGATATGCCTCATGGATGAATGATGAAGGAGTTAATTCATTTCATTATATAGGAAAAAAGAGAAATCTAGATTTTAGTCCTGCCAAATCAATCACAGTTGGAGAGAACTGATGGCTCAAAGCTAGTACTGAAAAACTGATAAAAGGAAACAAAGGCTTAATTGGTCTTACTTTACTAAAAAACTAAGGAATGCACCTTTTAAAAACTCCTTGTATACAAATCTTCATTAACAGAGATTAATGAAAGGAAATTATTTGGAACTTTTTCATTGTTAGTCTTGATATAATAATTAGGGGAAGCCCATAAAAAAAGCTCAACAGATATTTTGAAGTGTCACTATAAGCATTTCCATCTTTAAATGTAATATATTAACTTGTAAAACAGATTATTTCTCTAATAGTAGTTACTTTTACCAAATACAGCACAAGATATAACAGTGAAAAATGCAACCCATGGTGAAGCACAGAATTTGAGAGATGAGAGAAATTATAATTCATGTWGTAGATGCTAGTATAGAGTGAGATGATWTGACATTCATTTTTTTACCTCAAAAGGATAAAGCCACATGTTTACTTCCTTGCATACTATGAAATATGACAAAAGTGAAGCCATTGACTTATAAATAAATAAATTACTGAGTAATGTATCTAAAGTACACTGCACTGCAATTTTATCATAGAAGTTCATATGGGCTCTGGTTAGTCCCCAAGTTACACTTGCTGATCAAAGTAGAATTACAGCAGATCTTCTTGTAAGGATCTTGCAATCCTAGATTCTTACAGCCTAATATTATCYTCATTCATAAGAAAAAAATATTATGGTGTGACAGATTTGTCAAACTTGTGCACTAACTTTTGATATTCACTCTACTAAAAAGGGCAGTTAACTCAGAAATTATTAGTTCTYTGTGATCTAAAGCTTTAATAAAATTAATTTTACCTACAAGATGGCTGACTGGATTGGCTTCTCTCTTGTAATATAAACAATAGTTCTTATACTATATTATTGTTAGGCCTAACATTCAATTATTACAGAAGCTTAAAAGTTAATCCTGGCAAACAGGAGTAGAAATAGACAATAATTCAAAGTAATCAAATTCCAACAACAGACAGAAATAGAATGCAAGAAAAGTGATTAAACACAGTATGTATTCCAGCAAGTTCAAAAAGAATGTTTTTTTCCTAAAAAATGTAAGGGCAGGTTGGGGTAGCAGTGGTATTAATTCATGGCTCAGCACAGCCACCAAAGTTTATGAAGAAYGCTCCAAATGAGCAGAGAGAGCTTGAAGCAACATGTAATATACCCAGGCAAGGGAAAGAYGCTTTTGTAATGAAGTGGTTGTCTGTCATGCAATCTCCATAGTGTGATGAAGATATTAAAATTTCATATTTGGCKAGAGAACAAAATTTGGTCCTAATCTTCACTGTATGCTGCAAAGACAAGGTGTCAATGAGCTGTGCTACCTGCTGTAGTTCCTGTTGAAGTCCCTTCTGTAAAACCCTTGCAGCCATTACAGACCAAAATCTCCTTAGAAGATTTTGGTCTGTAATGGCAATTTGCAAATTTCCAAATCTATTGGACAATAGTTTAAGTCTAGGGAAACACCTGAGACAATAGAATTGGTGAATGTCATGCAAGAAATGCTTCTGTTAGGTGAAAGCAGTGAATAAGAAAGAAAATTAGGCACATCATTAGAAAAGCAAAATTTGAAGTCAGCATTTCTTGAGACCTAATATGAAATCTTTCCCTAAGWAGTATTGATAATTTAAATTCTTGCACTTAAATAAAACTTCAAAATTTTGTTTAGCAAATTATCTCAAATAAGTTTCTATGGCATCCCATATGCTTCTGATCTGAAGCTCTGCACTATTGCTAGAGATTTACTGTCAAAAAGTCATTACCCACCTCTTATTGACATGAATGAGACCACTGGTGAAACTTGAAGTATATACACTAATAACAATGTCAGCTGGAACGACTGGATATAGTTTTCTACCTGCAAATGTATTATTTTTGGGCTATTAATTGGAACAAAAGGGGCAGAGTAATTTTAGAAAAATGTAAAAATAGCTTGTGTCCTACAATTAGGCTAAGATCCAGAAGTTTGTAGGCATTTCCTGGGAGTGCTGCCAACTGAATACAGCTCCTATCCCACATTATCTRCTCCTCTTCTATGAGGATTGAGAGGTAGAGATACAACATAAGCCATGCTGAGCACGTGATCTGTAAACTTGTTTCGTGTACAAACTGAACAGCCCTGTATTCCAGAATGAAAGCATGCACAGATGATGTGTTCAGTCTTGTGTACAAGTATTGGCAAAGGGGCTATGAACTAGAAAGGCTTGGAAGCTGAAGTCCTTCTGCATTTCTGTCTTTAGAAACAGCAGCTGAGACCCTGAAGGGAATGTGGAACACCAAGTGACTCCGTGAGTCCTGAATGGTCTCCCAATGGCTGAACATCTGAGGAAGCAGCTGGCTCCAGCTGGGGTTAACATGCCAATAACAGAATGTGCAGGATACCTTTCAGGGTCAATATCAAAAATTTACCACTGTTGTGCCCAAAGCTTCCATTCCAAGTAGTCTATTCAATTAAATATAGAAAATGGACTGCCTGTGAAATCAGCTGCTAAATAGAAAAGAGGAGAAAGCAAGCACAGGGAGTRAAAGGCTGGCAACAGTTGCTTTTTGCTCAATTAGCTTACCAGTATGATGGGAAAAAGTAGGATGAAGGGAAATAAAAAAGACTTGTCTTACAACTGAAAAATTGGAGCGTACAGAAAAAAAAAAATAAAGCCAGTTTATTTACTGCCCTCTATCCATGGAGCAAAGCTGCAGCTGCTGCTCTTTTGCTGCTGAAAGCCAAGTGGCTTCCCAGGCGTGGCAAGGAATTTAACTTCCGGATTRTGAGCAAAGGAAACACCAGGAAACTTTGTTCCACATTGTTCAGTTCTTTCCCATCGCAGCAACTCCTGGAAGAAGGCAAGGCTGGCAATTCATGATTGTGCACCATCACAAAATTCATTTTAAGACTGAGCAATGTCAGGAATAACATCTGCWGCTACTGTCTAGCTAATAGCATAATCGACAAGGAAGACAATGTTGGACAATTGGTGCTAAGGAGTGACAAATGCTAGAATCTGACCTCCCTAAGCAGAATCTCTGATTCACTGATCAGAATAAATCATGTTTTATGTATAGAGACCACAGGCAGTAGTGAAATATCTGCAGAAAGTTAAGAATATGATAAAAAGACCGAACTGGAGACAGTGCCTTATAAAACCAAGGTAAAGGAGAAATCTTTATAAATGTGTATACCTAGACATAAACAAACACGTTTGTAAAATGTAGCTTTGATAACTCAGATCACTTCTTGCAGCRGGAGGTGGTGATGGGGGAACCATGCCATGAGTTTCAAGAAGTCACCTTGGGAATTTGGAATGCCTTCTTCTGAGCAAATCTGTTTTTTTCAAGTGAAAAATAAATCTGGGGGATCCATTTGGAAACTCATGCAGTCTAGGTCCACTGCTGCAGAACAGCCTTTACTAGTACCCTGACWGAAAATTCTGTATCTTTTGGAAGTGCCTCTTTAGTGAGGCACTCACATGAACCTGGAAAACTTGAGGTTCAATTCTAAGTAACACTAAAAAAGTGATACTCCTCTTTCAAAGCAAAAAGTCAGCAAGGGTTGAACACATTTTTGGGGAATCATCAACCTATGAAGACTTAAGTCATATAAAAACAACAAACTTATAAATTACACAGATTGCTATAAAGCTAGCTCCCTAGCACTGGATGCAAAAGTATTGAAAATATTTTTTTTAAATTGTCATTTTTAAATGACTCAAACTGAAATTCATCTCTGTGTATCGAAAAGAAACTCTGTGTTTCTGCTTGGTTTGTTGTATAAGCAATTACCCAAATTTCTTCAATCCCTGTTACAAGGTATTAATTGACAGAAGTGATACAGACACAGGCATCCAAGATGCTTTCCAAACTGGGCAACTCTAAATCAGCATACGGAGGAAGTTACATGCATGAAAGTACACAAGCAGTGAAACTGATTTAAATGCCCTCTTCTGGGAGAGAAGTCTTTAAGCAGGGTACTATTTGTTTTAAGCTTCACGTTTGATTGACTTTTTACTTTGTTTAGGCTCATAAATTAAAACATTCTAATTTACACATGGCCCTTTGCACTGCATTATGCCAATTCTTGAACACTATTTTGACAAGTAATTGTAGGCAAGCCAATACAATTAACAGATGATTACTGTTAAGGCAGAAGGGTAGTTGTCAACTGGACTTAACACTGCTTTGATACTAAGTGAAGAGTTTTCTCATAAAGCAAATGCTTGGTAAAAATAAGCAACATAATGTCAGGCTGTCTGCCGATCTATTGGCAATCACTGGTGTAATGGCTTAGCTTAATTGGTGACCTATATTTCTGAGTTTCCATCATGATGATACAAAACAGTGGTTTTTGTTTAAAGAGACATATGGTACATTTTTTCTGTACATATTTTTTTTCCTATGGACATGCTAATGCTTTTTTGGCATGAAGGGCAGACACTGTTCTGGCACATGTTGTCTGTATATCATGATCAAATAAAGTACCACTGATGCCTTCAATGCATAAAACCATCCTCAAGCTTGAATACCCTCCAGTAGTAATCATACACACACATATTGTTGATAGCATAACTGGTGGAACACACTCATTGTTCCACCTTGCTGTTGACAACCTTTTATTCTATTACATCCCCTGAACAGGAGCAAGAAATGGGCAGGTCCATGGAGGATGCCAGGTATGCTATAGATTATTTCTTTTGAGGCTTAACGTTTKTATGCCAAGGGCTTTGTCAGTRTGGTACATTCAGAACAAAGGGAATAATGTGACATGGCACAAGCCACTGAGTAAGTTGTACCATTCAGGTGCTTTGTTTAAAGAGCTGAAACCAGGGAAGCAAGAATCTGGAAGCCTAGAAAGGAAATACATACAACATTAAGCTCTTTACACTTTCTGGAGTGKAAGCAAAAACTTTGTTACAGCTTTTGCTTATAAACTAGTCTAAATGCTATAAGTGCTAACTCTTCATTGTTTCAGTTGATCTGGATTGTTGGAGCCCAATTTAACTTAAACTGACAAAGATTTCAAACAGGAGTAATATGTGAGACAGTAGAAGGTGAAATTCAGCAATTAAAAGAAAATGCYGAATTTTTCTCTTGAGTTTTTTCCTGAAATGCTCTTAAAGCTAAAGAAAGGTGGAGAAGATGTACTCAACAACTCATCAAGATGAAGTCAACACTTGTCACTAGTCTCCTTACCCAGGGAAAATGAAATTACATCCCTCTTCTTTAGTTACTTGGAACCATACTCTTATCAAAACCTGGGCTTCAAAAATTCAGGGATGACAAAGTAAAATGATCAAGAATATGTAATTTGATCTGTTGTGGAGTGYRGACCACACTGYAGAATGTCTAAARGAAAGTTTTTAAAAAGCAGAAWAAGAGGTCATGCCAGCTAGTGAATAACWGATTGAAAAAAAGATGAATTAATCACCCATAGAGGCTTTAGCATGCATTGTCCTACTGTTAGGATTTCTGGATTTGCTCCTTCTAGGCTGGGATCTTGTAATGCATGTGCACCTTGTTTTCAACCAGGTACACTAAGCTGAATTCTTTCAGGAAGCCTCTGAAGCACCACACTTATTTCTGCCCAGATTTTGGACAAAAAGGAAAGTACTCTTTGAAAGACCAGTATGATTGCCAATGCCAATGATTATAATAGAAAATCTGAAATTAGGGTGTGCATGTGTGTATACATTTACATGTTTGTATACTTCCTGAAGGAGAGAACAAACATTTCTGAAAACCTGGGGAGAAGAGGTAATGGGGGTGACCTATCTGACATTCAGTTGAGTGGTTCAGCCACCATCAACTGCACAGTAATGTGGAATTATATGTGCCTAAGCATAAACAGTAAGACCAACACTTTGTTAGGGTGAACAGATGGYGTATAGACCACCAATAGTCTACAGAACATCAGACGTCTGGTATAATTTCTACATGTAAGTGTCCTTGACATTGACAAGTCAATACATGCTGCATAGCAGAACTGGGAGCTGGATTTTTATAGAGATAGCACATCATTAAAATGGTGAGAACTTTAAAGAAATAGTTTGGTTATAAATAAAATCAGGATTCTTAGTATTTTTGGTAAGCGATCTGCAAAAACACATCTTGGTCTGTAGGCTATTAAAAACCTGCTCAATTCTTTGCTTAAGATTTTACAGTCATGACCACATAAGTAGTAAAACTTTGTAGTTACCATCAAATACTGCACTTTTACATTTTTTTGACTTACGTGTACTAAACCTCTCCTTATAGGTGTTCAGAGTGTTTGTGAAATGTCCTGGCAAAGGCTGGCAGTGCTGCTTTAAGATTATAAGAAGTGTAAGGATCACAGAATCATAGAATGGTTTGGGTTGAACGGGACCTTATAGTTCCAATCACCTGCCAGGGGCAGGGACACCTTCAATTAGACCATGTTGCTCAGAGCTCCATCAAGCTGACTGTAAACACTTYCAGGGATGGGGTATCCACAACTTCCATGGGCAACCTATCCCAGTGCCTCCCCATCCTTACAGTAAAGAATTCCTTCCTCATATCTAATCTAAATCTATTCTTACTGAAGTTTGAAACCTTTCCTCTTTGTTCTTTCACTCTGTRCTCCTGTAAAAAGTCTCTCTSCATCTTTCTTGTAGGCTTCTCTCATGTATTGGAAGGCTCCATTTAGGTTATGTAAAGCCTTTTCTAGGCTGAACAAACACAACTCTCTCAGCCTTTTCTCATAGAAGAGGGGCTCCAACCCTTTAATAATCTTCCTGTCTGGACTCACTCCAACAGGTCATGTCCTTCCTGTGCTTGGACCCCAGAGCTGGACGCAGCACTGCAAGTGGGGTGTCACCAGAGCAGAGCAGAGGGGCAGAATCCCCCTCCCTCCCCTGCTGCCTATGGGGCTCTGGATGCAGCCCAGGACAGGACTGGCTTTCTAGGCTGCGAGTGCTCATACCTGGGTCATGTCCAGCCATTGCAGCACCCTCAAGTCCTCCCCCAAATCCAGGGCTGCCCTGGATCTGTCCATCCCCCAGCCTGTGCTTATACTGACCAGTAGCACCTTGTATTTGGTCTTGTTAAAACTGATGAGACTACCATGGGCTCACTTCTCAAGCTTGTGTGTGTCAGGTTGTTCCAGGCAAAGTATGAAGAAAATATTTTCAATTAGTCTGACAATACTTTACAGGGGTGATAGGTACATCATCTGCTCAAACAAACAAACAAACATGAAAATAAAAACAAAAAGGACAGAAAAATAGAAAAAATTATGGATAAACAAAGTTCAAAAGCTGCCAGAACAAAACGAGAACTTCACTTTATAGGATATGGAAGTGGTGGTCATAAGCTTAACACTCTTCAAAACAACTTTTTTTAAAGAGTTGGATGCTTCTGTGGAAAAGAGGGCAATAATAATGATAATAGTTGGAAAATGCCTCAGTGCCAGTCTACAGATAGAAGAGATACACCATGTGCTCTGAGAATAATTTGAAATTGACAAATGTTGCTATAACACAAGCACCATTTAGATCAGAAAACAGATAGCAACTCCAAGGTGGTGCACATTAATAACTCTTGATTGCCTTCGTTAACTGCTGCAAACTTGAAAGAAGCCTTATCATCTTAAAAGAACAGTAGCACCTGATATGGCCTTCTGTATTACTTACTGTGTTTATAACTTGCTGTTACAGATTTGAGCACCCCAAAAGCCTGCTGCAGAAAAATAAGTGTTGCAAGAAACAATTCTTAGAGGCTGGCWGGGCTGAAGACTATGGGCATTTTCCCTTAGTGTTTTCCATGTGGAAGCCTTGTCCCCACACTATCCTTTATGTTCTGTGTTTTTGTTTACAAAACGAATAGTGAAGCTTGTCAAACAGCTACAAGAAGAGGACTCCAKTGCAAAAATCTAGTTGTTGGGTAGGTTTTGTAGTGCATTTTTTTTTTTTTCATAATTGAAGTCTCTTTTTCCATTACTCTTTTTCTAAGCAAGAAAACAACTGCAATTAATGGCCCCAGGTCAATACCATCTCTTGTCTCCTAGTTTCTCCAAACTAATGAGTTTCTAGTTTACTTCTCCTAAAAACTTGTAAATATTACTGGTTTTTTAAGTCAAGCTTGCCATGCTTTCATTAACGTCTTACAGAAATGGGGGAATCTTTGTTGTTTTCTTGATCAAGTAGCAGCAAATACCACAGAAAAGAACTCAAGAAATATCAAGTCTGCAAATTCCTTTAGGGATGAAACATGAAGTGACATGTGACACTTCTCAGCCTGCATACACAAGGCWAGGCTCTGGGCAAGCTTCTTCCCTCACAAGACACCTCTTTGACAGGAATAAAGTTYTTAGTGTTTGGCATACTGATTTTGGAGTGACCACTCAACCACAGTTAGACACAAGTAAAAATAAAGGGCATTCAAATGAAACAACTCTGTGGGCATTATTTTATTGGGGTATAAATCTTTTTGAACAATGTGCTTACATAAAATTAAATGCTTTGTATAAATGTATAAAATACAGAAATTAAGCATAGAATTTGAACATCATCAATATTTAAAACTCCTAGTATACAATCTTAAACTCATAATTTGAACCTTTATCTTAACACTATTGATATTTCACAAGTCACATTATTGCTGAAGTATCTTTTACACCATGAAGTTTTTCCATTCCTGCATTTACGATTGCAATTGGTACAAAAACACTTGCAGGYAAAAACTGAGATAAACAATGTAGGAGTTGAGGAGAATATGGCTATTCCCTAAAGACAGGCTTTCAAACTCACACAATTTTCCAGTGTGGGGCATTCTCCATATAGACAATTCATACCTGGTTTGTTTTTGTTTGAAGCCTAAAATGACCAGACTAAGAAACTTTATTTCCTAATTCAAAACATTAAATCTGGTATTTGATGCCTAAGATGCATAACTACAAATGAAATACTTGTTTTATTAGGGAGTGTTAAGTAACTTCGTCATAATGTCATTTTCAAATCTTTGTCTTTTTCTTTCAATTTACCCTTCAGTAAACATTAGCATGAACCCTATGTATTGTTATAATCCTTCTGAATCATGCAAAGGATATGAGCATTTTTGGCTCTTCAAGGATTTTCTATAAGGGCCACCTTTGYTGCTGATGAAGAACTCAAATCACAACTAGTTCTTCTCAATTGCTTTCACAGTGATTAAAGGCTCCTGTAKTGGGGGACATGGCTCAATGCATCCATGTACTAAGAGAAAAACAAACCCAGCATMTCCTGCAATTCAGCAGATGGACAGGACAGAGGAAAGGACAAACTTGAGTCATACAGCCTTCAAAAGTGTTCATATTAACCTTGCCTTTTTAGGGCCCACTTAGAATTTGTACAGTGTGGTAGATGAGCAAGTAGCTGGAAATGGAATTCCAGGCATTCAACAACTGATGAAAAGCCTTCTAAAGCTTTTCCAGAGTTGCACAGCATATTGAAGTCTTTTTTCAAATTTGGAAAACAAGTAATCTCAAGCACTTCTTGCTCTCTAGCCACTGAAAGCTGGAATGATRGACTCYTACTCCTTCCTTTACTCATTATGTTAACACTTTGCATACACTTACYCAAATTTCTCATATCCTTATGCAGGTTGTTTTTTTTCTGGGCAGATATACAATATCCTATTCCTACCCCTAGGTCAACTCACKGTTTGCTAGGGAACAGCRGCATTTGTCCCATTCATGTTTTTTGCTGAGTGGATAGTGCAAGTTAGAAAAAAATTCATGTTGCAACCACCTCTGCCAGTGGGATGCTAATTTGGAACTCTTTCCTGTGTTTGCTGTTGGAAAGAAAAACATTAAAAAAAAGTCTTTTCAGTCAAGCAAATCTCTGTAAGAGAAATTAGGGCAGGCATGGTTGCACAAAASCTTTTTCATCAAGCTATACAACTTCAGATAAATAAAACCTTGGGAACCTTGCAGATGACTTCCTCATCATCTGACTGATAAACTAACAGAACCTGTCAGGATTCCTTTAGGACCYGAGGGAATGACATGAAGCYGTGCCAGGGGAGATTTAGGCTGGGCATTAGGAAAAGGTTCTTCTCCCACAGGATGATTGGGCACTGGAACAGGCTCCYCAGGGAAGTGTTCATRGCCCACAGCCTGCTGGAGTTGAAGAAGTGTTTGGACAATGCTCTCAGGCACATGTGGGATTCTCGRGGTGGTCTTGTGCAGGATCCTAGGATGATCCTTGTGAGTCACTTCCAACTCAGGRTATTCTGATTCTATAAACCACTTTTCTCTTGAACTTACTTTCCTTTTAACATTTAACAAAGGTTAAGGAGTTTAATTCCTGAAGCTGTACTGCTGCATTTCAAGTGTGCTAACAATTTACTATCTACCACAAGCATTTGAGATGAGCTACTCAGATTCTTTAATCTGTGCAACTGCTATGATTCCTGCTCGGACACACTCCCCTCAACCTTACCTGGATGYAAACTTATACTGCCTGATCACGAGGAGCAGGACAGTGGTGGGACACATCATACCCTACTCATCGTGAGCTGTTTGCTTATTTGATATTAAGTGAACCGGTCCACAGCATAAAATCTTTTGAAATGTCCCCGTGATCACGGAAGAAAAAATATCCGCAGTACAGACAGCGATGTACCGGAAGCCTTTTAAAGAAACCTGCGCATCCCTTTTACCCTGTGCCTTCCAGACACAGGCCAGCCTCTTTCCGAGCTCGGGCAGGGGGTCTTTTCCCGAGCACGGCCCCGGGGAGGCCGGCGGCCCCTGGCGCCGGGGAGCGGCAGGCAGGAGCACGGGGCACACGCCGCTTCCCACGCTGCCGCCGCTCGCCCCCGCGGCGGACAGACTGGATTTTGTATATTTTTTTTTTTTCCGATCTCCGCACCCCGGTGAGCCGGCAGTAGGGCGAAAGCCAGCCGGAAGCACCTAAAATAACCCCAACCGAACAAAAAGAAACCCCGAACCCGAACAACAAACCCTSGGCTCCCMGCTGGCGATCGCGCCTCCGGAAGCCGCCGGGAAGCCCCGTCCGCCGCGGCCCAGCCAGGGGGTGCGGGCTCGGCAGGAGCGTTGACGTCCTGCACCGCCCAGCCCCGCCTCATCCCGAGCGGAGCCGGACGCAGTCGGAGATTCCCGAGCTCTCCCCATTCCCGGCTCCACCGCCCTTGTTCCTCGGGCGGGGACTCGCTTCCTTTCCCGACTCCCCCTTCCCACCCTCCTCCCAGTCAAGATGGAGGACGGCAGTTGCTGCGGCCACTGGCACCGCGGTGGCTAGGGC
>CADDXX010000492.1:409520-464499 GCA_902810485.1 Alauda arvensis
CCCGGACTCCCTGCATGCACACGCCGCCTCCTAGGTGGCTGCGGGGGGTGGGCGCTCCCGGAGCTGCCATTCCGCACATACCTTCATGTCCCTGCGCTCGCTGCGGCCGCCCGCCGCCGCCCCGCATCGCTCGCCCGCTCCGGCTGCCGCCCTGACGGCCGCTCCAGCCCGGAGGTGAAGCCGGGATCCGCGGAGGGGGCGGCGGGGTCGGCGGCGGGTCTCGCCTGGTGGAGCCACCGCCGCCGGCACAGGCAGCAGCAGCAGCCATGAGCAGCGCCGCTACCGCCACCTCCGCCGCCACCACGGCCGGCAGCGGCGCGGGGGAAGGGGCCGAGGAGGCGGCCAAGGACTCGGCGGACATCGCGGCGTTCTTCCGATCCGGTAAGTGCGGTCCTGTCCTGGGGGAACAGAGGGAGGAAGGGCCGGCGGCGAGACCGCGGCTGGAGGTAGAGGCGAAAGATGGCCCTGGGGGAGCGACGCCTTCCCCTGGAGCCGGGAAAGGAGGCTAGGGCAGGCGGCTTTGTCAGGTGGCCTCGGGGAAGGCTCGCCCGCCTGTCGCCACCTCGGCACTGCCCGTCCGTTCCTCGGGAAGAGAGCCGTGCCCCCCCGTCCCGTGCCGGGGCCACCGGGACTTAGGCACAGCAACTCGCGGGCGGGACGCCACCCTCGCCGGCAGAACCGAGGCGTGAAAACGGGGGCGGTGGCGGCGCGGCCCGGCCGAGAGGGTGCGGGGCTGCTGCCGCCCCGGGGCGGTGTCGCCGGTGACAGGTGCGGTTCTGCCTCCCGTGCCGGCCCGGTAGCCGGCGCGTTACCGGGGCCGGGCGGCMCCATCCTGCGCCAGGTGGACCCGAGTCCCCCGAAAATGTCCCGCCGGGGGTTGCGGGTGGAAGARCCGCTTCGATCCGGGAAGCCCCGGGTGTCGCAGGGGCGAGAAGGGTGAGCGGGGTCTCAGGGCTGCGGGGAGCCGGTTGCGCCGGCCGGGYCCCTCGGGGAGACCGGCGAGCAGGCAAAGGATGACACCGCTATAAAAGGCAGAGCTCCACCGGTACCGTGCTGCTGGGTGGCGGCACAGGGCAGGGATGGGAGAAGTGGCATGGAAAGTGGATGTTGTAATGAGAAGCGAAAGAGGCAGACAAAAAGCGAAGCTCGTGTTAAGGGGGTGTCGCTGCCTCGGCTGAGGCGGGGCAGCAGCGGCTCTCGGGCGCTGCCGGGCTGGGTAGCTGGGCTCGTCGCGGAGGATCGGGAGGGGAAGGGGGGGAGCCTGTTGACAGCCTGCCGGGATGAGAAAAAATGGAGACTGCCTTCTCCCTCGGTGTTTACTCTCGGCACGCAACCGGGCGGGGAGAGCGGCTGCGCCCGCCGCCGGGGGATAGCGGCGGGGAAGACAGGATTGCCCGGGCCGCACGGACCGCCGGAGCCCTGCCGGCAGCCTGGGCAGCGGCGGCGGGGACGGAGCCTCCCCCCGGTGCCGACTGCCCTCCCCCGAGCGGCGGCGGCTCCTCCCCTCCGTCCGCTCCGGCGGCGGCTCCGAGCCCCCCAGGGCACCCCCCGGCCATTGCTCCGGGCGGGGCGGCCGGGCTGGGCTGGGCACTTGCTCCTTTTGGATGCCTAAAAAGGAGCGGCGAGCAAGGAAAATGCAGACTCACCGCTGGAAAGCTGAGGGGGTTGGCCGATTTCGTGTGTAAAAAAATAATGATGGCAGTAGTAATAATAGTAGTAAAAGCTGTGTTCATTGGATTTTTAAGGAAAGTCCGCGAGGGAAGTGGGAAACGGCGTAATCAGTGCTGCTTGCGGTCGGTGGTGCTGCTCAGTGTGTTTGGTTTCACGAGGGTGAAGGAGGAGGTGTGATTTGTAGCAGGCATCCCTCTGAAGGGATGGGAGCTGCATTTGCGTGGATAGAGGGTCCGAACAGGGGGCTGTGCCCCCTCTGGAGGGCTTGATGCTCCCGAGACAACCTGCTTCACGTGACAGCCATTGAGTGTGGAACTCCTTGCCAAGATGCTGGCCTTGGTGGGMTTTATCGTGGAAGAAGGGCTGAGCTTTATCGTTCCCACGAAAAAATCCCGAYGAAAGCAAAATGACAGATCAGAACGGTAGGCTTACACACTGTAGTCTGCCTAGTGTAGTTACAAATGGGTGCTTGTGTAGTAATCTTGCMGTTTTGGAAGACCCTGCCAGCTGTATTAATAATCAACTTCCACATTTATGTGTGGGTTGAGGGATGCTACAGCTGGTAAGCTCGTAAGTTGTGTAGTGATGACTTCTGATGCTGATAACTTCTGATAATAGGGAAGTTGCACTCAGCTCAGTTTTGCAGCAGCTGAAAATCTTAAAGCAGTAGAAGGACATGCTTATCAAAAAACTCTTATTTAACAATTGGCATTCTCATTTCCGTGTTTACATGTGGAGGTTATCTGGTTGAGCCTGGGCTCTAACATACACTGGAAAATGTTCTGGCATCTGTTGTGGGTGTTTGGCATTGAGAAGAGCTCTTTGAATTCCGCCTCTGTACATGATCCACTCTTTTATAAGGAGAGGGTCTATTAAGAGATCTCCGGTGCTTCCCTTTGTTTGAACAACAGGCACATTTTTTTCAGTGAAACACAATGGGCGCAGCGATCAATGAACAAGGAAAAAACTTTGTTTGGCGCRCTTTGGAGCAGATAAAATATTTTTCTCTTTACAGAATTTACAATGACAAATGCTTCCTTTTTCCTGTCACTTGCAGAGATATTAGCAAACCTGTAGCTGTTGCTTAAAAGAGAAAATGAGTAAAAATGTTGCAGTGTTTTCCAGGAGAAAAAAAAAAGCCCAACAACAAAAAGCTTGCCTAAACAATCAGCTCTAATCTTGGGTTGGTTAAATTGGTCAGTTGAGCTGCCAAGTGGGGTTATTGGCTTCCCTCCTGTCCTTTTGTAAGACTAAGCTTGAAGTAGAATTAAAGTAGCCTGAAGAATGGAGTTTCATTATTTGGAAGATTTTGTTAGGATATTGAACAGCAGCTAGGTTCACATCACTTGAAATGTGCACATTTCCAGTTTTCACTTTGGTTATGTAAATGTAAATTCACTCTTCAGTTGTTGGGGAAATACAGTTGCAGTTGAAATGTGAGGAGAGCAGCTGAACTGGAAGTGAGGTGGTGGTAGTAGGAACACATGAAGGCTGTGTGTCTTGAATGTAAATGAAGAATCCCTTTATTGGAATTTGAAGAAATTGAGGCAGCTGACTTTCTGTTACATATTTTGTATCTTMATCTCATTATTTGAAGTTAAAAAGAAGAGAGTACCTTATTAGGTCTGTCACCTTTGTGGCAGGATTAATAGTAAAAGAAGCAGAGCTGAGCACCAGGCAAAGTGATTACATTTTGAAGGAGAAAACACAGTGGTTGTAGGAAGTGCATTTTTGTCCTATATATAAATTGGAGATTAGAAATGACTGTGTAAACKGACAGAAAGATATGTTTTGAACTATAAATGTATAGACAATTATCCCTTTTTTTTAAAATTAAAAAGTGTACTGGTGTGACTTGAAAGGACTGGTAAAATATCTTGGAGTTATGAAAAAAATACTCTTATTATATGAAAATCCAGTAGTGCAGAGTCTAAGTGGCTATATAGAGTGGTGTTAGTACATGTGTTCAGTATACAAGATCTATTTTTAATGAGAAGTTACTAAGATAAAACTTTTCAAAATGTATTCTTTCAACCTAATATTCTGTGTGTCTGATAGGTCTGAAAACAGCTGACRTAAGCAAAGCTGAATTTGAGGGAGTGCCATCATATTATCATATCATATTAAAGGGCAGTAACCATATGGAGGTTTTGTTTGATTGTTGTTGGTTTGATTTTCATCTTTGCAGCTTTTCAGTCCTCAATACTTTGGGAAGGGGACTCAACTGACATCTCCAGGACGCAAGAATGAGGGCTGTCTGTTGAGTTTAGATCATATTATTATAACTGTTTTTCAAACCAAAGTGTTTTTGCTAGTTGAAATTTGTGAATTTAGTTTTTAGGCATAGAGAACAAAACTTTTTCCATCCAAGTAAAAGACATGTTGATCAAACTTTTAGTAATTAAAGTTACCCTTCTGGGATGATGGAGATATCTRTAAAGACAAAAGGCTGCAGAGAAAAAGGCTTGTAAGCACTTCAGTCAACCCTARGTTAGACAGTGTAGGGAGTGCCTTTATAAATTACTCTGATAAGTCTTCATGGAARAAAACAACTAACTGATAACTCTCCAGAGCTGTGAGATGAAAGTGGATTTAGTTGTTTCCTGTAAGATACATTTTTWATGAGTGGCCTCTACAAACTGCAGTAACTTCATTCATATATGGACAAACAATACAGTTTTCAAAGYCGTTGAGGAGATTAGTGTTGTCACCACCTGTTTATGTGAACACTTGCCACATTCCTAGAAGGACCACAGTTSACATACTGAGCAATGGGGAGGGACCCTTTGGAGGAACAAAAGTGTTTGAAAAACAAGGGAAAAATAAGAGGCCCCAAAAGTCTCGTCATTAAAGTGAATAACTGCCCAGGCTTTGCCAGGTCAAATCTGAATATAATTGTTAATTGTACTTCATCCCTTGATGCGGGAAAACTAAAAAGTGGAGGATTTTCCATTTGAAACCTAATCCACACAGGTGGCAGCAGTCCTTTCTCAGGAGAAGGAGTAAGTCAGAGATGAATGTGGATCTGGAGGAAGTGGGTGTTCCAAATAGAGAGTTCAGTGTGCCACCTCTCTCAAGGTGAAGTTAGAGAACAGGCTAGTAGCCAGAATAGCTTAAAATAGCACCTGGTTCTAATGTCATGCACTTAGTGTATCCTGCTTGTSCATGTGTTTCTTAATGGAAGCTTAATGATAAGAGAATTTAAAACTTTGCTTTGAGATATGTGTGTTTAGGTACCAAAMTGAACATGTGAGTATTTTAGGAAAACAGAATGCTGAGATTTGTTGTGGYAGTGGACATTTGAAGACTTCTGCAAGTACTAGTAACCTGAGACTTTGATCAGTCTGGGTTCGACTAAGTCCGCTTATAGCAACCTATGCTGATAGTTGCTTGAATGGTTAAGACCTTAGAAGAAATATTAATGAGTGTCATGAAAACATGATTGATATTCTTCTTTTTCTCTTAACTAAGCAAAGAACAAGATCATTATTTTTCATGAACATCACTTTGTACTGTAAAGATAAAAGCCAGCATTTAGAAATGTGTTACTTCAGGTTTACAATGAGTACTTATGTTTTATTTCTTTCTGATTCTATTGCTTTATATACTGTTGCCTTGCTTGCTTTATATTATTGTCCTGTGTGATAGTGGCTGGGATAGTTGGCTGCGTGTAGTAGGCAGCATTAAAAATGCYATCATAATAGAGAAAGTCTTCTAGGAAGAGGAAAAGGAGAGAGGGTTGGGAAAGGTTACATGGTAAAGAAMAGGCAAACATATTATTAAAAGGCAGCAGATTTTGTTCAAGAATACTGCTAATAGAAACACACTATCACTTAGATCATGGACAAAATAGCGTTCAGGGTAGGCAYCAAATGTGAAAAACAAGCRAAATTTCCATCTGAAAACCATGAAGCAGAACRCACCATCTATAAAGTTAAGATWGRTGAATCRTCTTAGGAAGGCACTATCTCCTGGTGATGTGTGTTAGCTAACAGGGAAGGTAGTCAGAGCTGTGGTTGTTGCTTCTTCGGTGTGACAGTTGGASCAGCTACAGAGTAGTTATGAGTGTCTAACAGAAATCACCTAATAGTGAAGTCAAAAGTGAAGTTTTGCCAGCCAGCACTGGTGGTAGCTCACACGACAGGTCCCTGCTGTCCTCTGCAAGTACTGGTTCTTGACCTCGTGGCTGTCAGGAGCTGAGGTGTGTTTTTAGGAGTGGTGAGCATGTGGAGGATGTAAAGTATGAAACAATTTGTCCATTCTTTCATGTGAYTTAGAGTGATGACAGCATTTGTATTAAATAAATAAACACACCAGAAATTTACAGTGTTGTGTAAACTTTTCAAGAAGCTGTTACTTTGTGCTTGGAGTTGTGTCAGTAAACGAGAAGGTTGCAGCAGTATTGCTGTCGTTAGTGCCTGTTGACCTGGGCTGAAGAAGTGGGCTCTTTCGTGAAGGTTTGATYCAATTCCAGAAGTATCCATTTTAATAACATGGTTGAAGCAGGGTGGTGTTTCTGTAAATGATATTTTGAAAAACACCATAGAAAAATACCATGACTTGATACTTTCTGATGAGTATATGCAGAACAAAAACAACTTCAGAAACAATGAAGTTATAATGGAGAAGTTAGGCTGGGAAATAGCATTGTTGAATTGACATTCCCTGGAACAATGAAGATGAGGATMGAGAGCTTCAGTGTGAAATGCAGCAGCTGTTGTGCAATTTGGCTTAGTGTGAAACAGCCAAGCTTCTCTGCAGATAGACAAGGATAGATCAAGTTAGAGGTTAGGGTGTATTTGAAACAGTTGGAGGCAGAAGTCATGAATATTTCTGAGAGAGGACAGAGAATTACTTGTAACACCTGTGATAGCTGACAGTTGATAAACTAAATGCACATTTGGAGTGGAARGTAAAGGAGAGTTAGAGAAAAGTCAGGTCCATTCTTGCAAGGAGTACTTTTGAGCTGGCATGAAGTGCTGATGTGCTCAGAAAGGAGCTGACAGAAGTAGGAAGAGACTTGGTACAGCTGAGGCTTTCATCAGTTGTGGAGCTTAGTCACTGTAGAAGATGGGTAGTGTTTCTTACAGAAGTGGTTTATCTCCAGTTAAATGTGTCCCACAGAAACAGGTGTGAATTTCAACCTGAAATATCACGTGACTTCCAAAAGCTTTTGCAGGTAAAATCACTATCTAGGTAAATAAAATCTGAAGAAAGACTGGAAAGACTTTCCTTACTTATAGAGAGGTATAATATAGAGAATTATACCTGTACAGATATAGAGAGATATATAGAGAGGAGATAGTAATGTTTCTCTATATAGAAATATATAGAAAATATATGAATGTTTCTTTGCTCCTTTTCAATTGAAAAGAAAGACTAAAATAATTCTAGAGTAAAAATGTTGAGGTGCAGACTGCTAGATCAGTTTAATAGGGTGAAACTGCGTAGTGATTTTTGGTCTGCATCTTGAAGAAGGAGGTAACATCACTGAAATAGCTGTTCATGGTCAGCAAAAGTGTTAAAATTGTGAAGACACATTGAAATTTTGGAAATGCAATGGTGGTTGAAGGAAAGTGAGTGATAATTTTAAAGAGAACAGGGAAAACGATTTTTTCTGTTTGATGTTGGTAAGAACAAAGTTTACTCTAAAAAAAAAAAAAAAGCTACAAGGTAAAAATCCCCCACAGAGGTCACAGCAGGCTATTTTAATTTAATGACTAAGATGGTTACATCTATTTGTTGTTCTCTTGAAGAAATGTGCCTGATTTGGAGAAGGATCTTTGTTTAACTTAACATTTTTCTTGGTGCGGTAAAATAAAAAAGTAGACTACTGGTGAAGTAATACTGATGATCTGCAAAGCTGAGTCATATTCCTTCAGGAAGGATACTGCTGTTTTGAGAAAACAGATCACTTACCCAGTAGTGAGGAGGAGGAATTGAAATGACAGGGAACAACTCAAGTGCTTTTAGCAGTAGACACTACAGTACATTAAAGCATCTGATTTTCAGCCTCTAGAGTAGGTTGTTGTATGGATACACAAAGAGGAGGGTCATAAATGAGTTGTGTCCACAAAGTTTCACAAAACAGTCTGAGTGACAAGACTGTGCTTTAAAGATACAAAGCCCATTCYAGTGGCTTCTCTGCCAAATAGCTGCTCTAAGTAATCTGAAGTTTTCTAATTGTGCATTTGTTTAAAAATAGGGTTGTTTTTCAAGGCTGTTGAGTGGAGTCTTCTGAAATAATTTAGTGAAATTTGTTTAATCTCCCGTGTTGCTGCCTTGCATAAGTACTGTTTAATATAAACCACTGCAAATATGGCAGGTTTTCCTACTGAGCAGTGCTGAACTATGACTTTTGCTGGTACTTCTGAATATGATGTTTTGTAATCTGGACCGTACTGAAGAACTGAAATAGGCATTAGTGTTATATAATTATGKTGGGAAGAGAGAGCAATATTTACAGGGAAATTTTTTTTGTCTGTCAGGGCTCAAGGTGTTGAGGAAGCAAGATGGAAAGTATAGGGAGAAAAGCGTAGGCTTCCAGCATTCAAAATATGTCAGGGGTTTGCTTTATGTTTTATATTATAGGTGTAAGTATAGTGTGCTTGGATAATTCCCACAAATCTGTGCAAKGGTCAGGATGATGTTATTGGCATGTGTAATAGTCTGCCATGAGTCTGAGATTCAGGAAGGTTTGTTTTACTAGTGTGCATAAGGATACATGTGTGCATGTATATACTCTCAAACTAAATGTTCCACATGACTTCAAAAACTTGAGTTTGCCTGACAAATCCCTTTGTTAAAAAGTCGGAGAAAGTATTCTGGGCAGCAGGCACTGAACAGAGCTATTGTGAGTAATCCCAATGCATTCTAGTCATCTGTGAAACTACCCAGAGCTTAATTACTYGTGTTTTCTTGTGGTCTTAGTACGTGTATGAGCAGTAACAGTTATTCCTGAGGTGTCTGCAGACTGTGTAAACAGCCRGTAGTGATTTTTGTGGTTAGATTTGTACATGACTCCTTAGCAATTAGAGTCTGAGGATCCAGGGTTATAGTGCAGTGAGATTTCCTAAGTGCTAAAAATGAACAGGAAAATATACTACAGAATGATAGGGCTCACAGGAACCTATCAGGTAAACACCTACTTGTTTTTGTCTAGTCTGTACTTCACTGCATAAAAGAGTGATTCAGAATTTAAAACTTGAGGCTTTATACAGAATTTCTGCATTTTTGTGGGTAATTTTGTGGAAACCTTCAGCCTTATGATGTACTTTATCAAGGCATTTGGTCAAAGGCTATTCACTAAGGTTTGTCACATAGCTGGTTAATAATTCTGAGGTCATCAAACAATGGAAGATGTTATTGGTGAAATTAAATGAAAGCAGGAATGTTTGAAATCTTGGGGACTGTTCGGAAGAAATCAGGTGACATTTCTTTAAGTGTGTCCTAGGTAATAAAGGAAGGATACACATCAGGAACATCCCAAGAAGTGAATTAGACTAAATGGAGTGTTTAAATACCAAATATTACTTGGCTAACCTCCTATGCTGCACAGTGGACTTCACTGTATCTATTGCGTAATCTTGGCTGTACAGTGTTGGATATAATTTTCTACTGGCCTTCGGTAGTAAATTCTTCAATTTCCAAGTGTTTATCATGCCACTGGCTTTTGGGCATGTTGGGTTAAGCACTAGTGAGTACAAAGATGATACCAATTTCTGAGATCATAAAAATAGTCCATCCTCTTCTAAAAACTTYAGGCTGAGTTGAAGTGTCTTTGCCCTTTGTAATTCTCCTATTCCTTGAATTCCAGATATATGCAGCTGAAAGCACAGAAAAAACTGTGAAGGTGAATTGAAATAAATTGCCTGGATTGTCCTGTTCTGTGCAGAAGTCGATAGCACATAGTACATTGAACATCAGACTTAAGAAGATGCCAAACCCCATCTTTAGAGGCCTCTTTCTGTCTTTTACTATAGAGTAATAAAATAGGATATGATTTCTCTGCTAAAGAAGCTGAACAGCTATTGTTGTTTTGTTGTTTTTTTTTTAATAAAGCTTTACTCTCAAAGCTTTTATCCCTGTCTTTATTTGTTTGCTTTCTTAATGTTAGTCAGCGATTTCATTTTGGTTTATACTGTGCATAGGGTTGGTCCTAAAAGAATGGAAATGGAGCTTTTCCATTCTCTGAAGCTTATGGTCTTTACATATCACATTTCCTGTGCCTTAAGTACTTGTTTTCTGCGCTTAAAGATAGTTGTCAGCCTTGAATTTGCCATAGTTTACAAAATTCAAAGAAGAAATTAATGCTGTGCATTGCTTAGATCCAGGCCTCTGTAAGGACAAGAGGCAAGCCAAACTAAAATTTATTAAGACAGTTGCATCTTTTCAGATGGAAATATTATAATGGCTTATCTAATTTCTCTTGGTTGGCTGTCCTGGTTTAGGAACGGTGTTCCCCTCACTCCATTTKCTCACTCCCCCTCTCTGTATCCCCTATGGTGGGATGGAGAGGAGAGCAGGAGGCACAAAAGGTAAAGATTATGGGTTGAGATAATTTACTGGGAACAGTAATGAGATATGAAAACAGACAGTAATTATACGAATGACAGTGTACAAGAAAAGAAATGTTATTATTCATCCCTTATGGAAGCTGCTCCCACTTGGGAGTGAGCCTTTTCCCTTGTTCCCAGAAAAYGACATGAAATGGTACTCTGGGTTCTAATCGTGCCCCCTTAAGGCTGGAACCAAGACATTGGCTTGTTAATGCTTTATATTAAATGAATAAATAAAGAAAAACTAAGATACCAGTTTCTCCACATGTAGTGGAAGGCTGTCTTTGGAAGAAAACCAAGGAATCTTGCTTGACTAAATTTCTTGCCTCGGTGACTGAGCAGAAAGTTACAAAACTGAACTTCATTTCTGTCCCCATTTTGGAAAAATTCTTGTCTGTTGAATTACCGAGGCAGGAGACTCAAGTCAAGCCTGCTTATAGAAGGTGATAAAATATGGTTTGTCTCGTTGTGATTCTTGCAGGGTTTAGCCATGACACGCTTTAACCCGTCAGTGCAGAAGGAGCGATGTCGTTTCTAGTACAGTGTGGGGATTGGAGTCAAATTTGCCTATGCTTAACTGAGAACAAGGGTGTAATTCAGCCAACAATAACCACTCGGCGTGTGTGTGTGTGTTAACTTTTTTTTTAAGCTTGGAATCAGATGCATCCTACCCTAGCCAAAGGGAAACATTTTAGGAGCTCTGACGCATTTACACAGATGAAGGAAGGAAATGTCCAAAAGAGTCAAAAGCTAAAAACAGATCAGTTTACTGAGTTCAACTCTGGGTGGGAATTGACAAACTAAATTTAAATCTAAATTTGAGCCTTTGTGACTTACATAACTGAGTGGTGTAACCCCTTTCAGATATTGCTGCTTTTTCTTGCATTCAACCTTATAGTAGACAGCTTCAGAGGAAAACTTGTGTCAAGCTTTGTGAATTTGCTTTGCAGTGCTTTAAATAGACAGCACTGAGAACTCTGATTCTCTCTTTGYGATTATTGTTACAGCATTGTTGAACTCCCTCGAAGAGTGGATTGTGGGTTGTGTTGGGGTTGTTTTGTTTGTTTTGAAGAACTTCTCAGTGGAAGTGATATCTCCTGACTCTACTGAAGRGAAGTTTTAAACCAGTAGCAATTAGAACCAGTATCTGTGAGGTTAAAAAGGGATAGATTTTTTTCCCCAACTTCTTCAAGAAGTAGTAAATTTGCCTCCATCATATCTGTACATAGAAAGGAATGATAACCTGAACGTTTAAGTATGGATATTTGGCTGTCTATAAGGGTTTGCTCTCTGCCTTGCCACAAATCAAAGTTTAGAAGCTATCAGCTTTCCTTTGAGGTAAAGAAAAGAAGGCTTGTTTGAGTGTGTAAAATTTTTGCAATGGGAAAAAATACRGGAAAAACTGTTAATATGTGAGAGTGTTGTGGATTACTGTTGTTAGAGGACTGTGATAGCRCCMTGAAAATGGAGATAAGCAAGTTTTCCTTCTTCTTGAGTAACAATGTACATTTTTTGGTGGCAACCAACACGAGATTACTAACTAAAAACTGGTCTTTTCCATTGTGTTGAAGCTGGGACAACACCGGACAATCCTGTGTGATTTAGCATTTGCCAACTGCTAGTGAAGAGTGGTTTTTTGATAATGCTATACCTAATTCTAAAGCTTTGCACTGGAGGGATGAAGTACATGTATTAATGCATTGACTTAGTCAGAAAAACAAATTTTAYCATTTACAAATATAATAAATGTAAWAGCATATTWTGGGTAAAAATGGTAGCATTGACTAGATTAACTTCAAGCAGTAACTCTCCATCTATCACTCCCACAATAAGTGAGAGTTAGTTTTTTTTACTCARTACCTTCCCTTTTTTTACTCTATCAATTTGCTGTAGAGTATTTGCTTGGCAGACATATAAATAGTCRTGCTCTTATTTGCTTTGTTTTTGTTTGGTTTTCCAGTGGAGCCTGAGAATGTTTGTTTTTGCAAGGTTGTTTTGAAGAAATTTGGAGTCTTTGATTACTAAAAATAGTATTTGTTCCAAGCAGCAGTTTTCTGTTTAAGCAATGAGCAGTTTGTAGTAAAAGGACCTGCCTACCTACTGTCATGGTTATATACCAACATGGCAATTTAAACTTTGTATTTATGGAAGACCTTGTTATATAGCAAAATATGAGAACTACTGTGTTTAAAATATCATATTTTTCTAGAATATGCTTTTGGAATGGATTTGTCCATGTTGCTATCTCCACTGTGTTAGGCCACTGTTAGAAAGTTAAAGCTCTAAAACCCTTTTGCAAGGGCACTTGGTTAACTGTGTGGCTATGCAACCTGTGSTGTTTCTGCTTGTAGGCTTGCTCATGAGCAAGATGTGACTTGCAGTTCGTGTCCACTGAGGCAATGAGTGCCCACATGAGTGGGTTCAAAGAGCAAGATGGTGCTGCTCTCCATAATGCTCTATATGTCCTCTAGGCAGTGAAGAGAAATCGCAGAGCCCTGTGTCTGAGTGTGGTAAGCAAGGATGGACATACCTTGATACTCAGGTGGAACCCTTAAAGTGCAGACTGTAAAATGTCTGGGCTGCCAGAGCTTGATTCCCTCTGTGCATATGCTGAAGCTTTGTTACATGTTGATACAGCAGCAAATGAGAGCACAAAAAAAAAGGTTTTTGTGACCTTTATCAGCCGAAATAGTATCTTAGGTTTTAATTTATTTCTTTGTGAAGAGTTTTTACTACTTGGGGTGGGAATCTCAGTCCCATTTGTCTTCTTTGCTAATATTTTTGGCTCTGTTCTGACTTGAGACATGGGATAAAAAATCTTCAGGTTTGAGATCTCCTAGTTTAAAGAGACTTATTTAACCACGGAAGAGATGAATATTAGTGGAGGGATAGGCATCTTTTTCCAGAGTGGCTTTTCACTGTCTTAATTGTTGTCTCTGTTTCTGTGATCCCTTCTTTTTTTCCTTTTCTTCTCTAARTAAGACAGAGGTCCAGCAGACAATAAGCTCAATCACGAGGCATCAGTGTTCATCTCTACAGGAGGTCCATTATGTGCACATGGATAAGTAGGGGGTCGWGTGGAAAAGCCCTGCGGAGTTTGARGAATGCAGCATGTGTGCTGYGCTGACAAATAAGGGTTGCACGGGCGGTCTTAATGCTGCATTACCTAGCTTTTGAATCCTCTTTGTGGCAATTTCAATCACACCTGGTCCTGTCTCAATTGAGTCATYGTTGAGAGTTTATGTAAAGTTTTCATTAAATGCCTTAGTGGATGATAGTAGATGGCATTGGTTTTATCAGGTGGCACTCGTTACTATGTTACACCAGAGGTATTTTGGGAGTAGAAATGCATTAATTCACAATGTAATATTAAAAAAAGGCAGATACATAAGCTGCTTTGTTATATAGATATATTGAGGACAAATTGGGTACTTTACTACTTTTTTTTAAACTTTTTTTTTTAATAGGCCCAAATACACTCTAGTGTTCTATTTCTTAGGGATTGATWTTTGTCACTTGAGCATCATGTTAGTTCTGCCGTGGTAATAGAAGTTAAATGAAACAAGGTGTAAAAATTATCAAATACCAAAGAGGAAGAAGAAACCAAATKATATATTTTCCTTTCACAAGCAATAGGTAATTAAGATTGAAAAGACAAGTATGTTCTCAGGTGAAGAAAGCTTTCCACAGCATAACAGGCTAGGATTTATATGCAAAAGACTCATGGAAGAATATATGACACTGAAGGACTTAAAAGGAAGTTAATTTTGATAAGTGACTTAAATTATTGCTCTCTTTTTTTTGCTGCTTTTAAAATTGCTGCTTTAATAAGAAGCTTTCTGAACTGAACTGTTGTGTTACCTCCAAGAAAGAGCCCAAAAGAAAATAAAGGGGTGCCTCTTCACATGACATGRGAGAGTTATAATGTTGCTGAATACAAGCTGCGTTCCTCCTGTTTTGTAGAACAGAAATTGACTGAATATATGAAATAATTGTTTCCATGTCAAGCTAAATATCATAATGGAATGTAACGTATTTCTTAKTGAAAGCTGACCAGTAGAGAGCTAATTATCAGAAGCAAAATAACCCTATATCTCCCTAGTGGAGTTGGATGTCAAAGGTGACAAACATCTGAAAATGTTGAGTTATATTTGAAATGCCAATATTTATTGGTTTCCAAGTCCTGTGTTTGGGGTTCCTTATCTTTTGAACAGCACACAGTGTAAGGGCAGTATTACCAGCCATATTTAAACCAAGAATGAATTAAGTATATTTAAGTGGTGCATTTCTCACCCAGGCATCCATTTCTTTTGCAGAAAATTTGAGAATAAAGCCAGGATTCAAGTCAATATCTGTTTATGTTCCAGTGTTGATATTGGGGGAAAGGGAGGGAGAAGCAAGTAAAACAGTTGCTTGTTCTGGAGACCAGTCAAGCAGTCTCTAACCAGTGAGACAGGACATCTGTGTGAATTGCTGAGCTTGTGGTAGTTGAAGTACAGTTCTGGAGAATAAACTCTGCTGTCCTGGTCTTGGTRTTGCCCAAATATATTCAAGTTTGGCATTGATATGAGACATAATCCWTGAGAAAGCAGCAGTAGCTGGCTAGAGGCAGGCAGGAGTATATCTGAGACAATGAAGGATGAAAGAGAAAATCAAGGAAGAAACCAACAGACAGAATTAAGGGTGAGGGTCAGTTAGCTGACAGAAATACTGGAAATCACCACACTAGCTACCTATTGCAAAAGCTGCTCTTTCTGTTGTGGTTAAGGTCTTATACTGAAACAGAACTAACAGTTCCGTTAATGTACACAGGCAGATTAATAGATGCAAGGGAGCCTGAATTTTCACAGGCCATTTGACAGAATGAAAATGTACTGTTTCCCTGAAGCAACCACCAATTTCAAGGCCAAAAAGGAAACCTTTCTTGTTTTAAAGCACAGSACCAGAAGGACAAGCCTAGGCAGGAGAGTGGAAGGGAGATAATGGATATATGATGCAGGAGACTTGGGATTTGAAGCACAGTGAGGTCATGAAGRGAACTGACCCTTGAAAGGCATGTGAAGGTGGGTTTGGTTTTTTACTGTTTTGCTCAGATGTTTGCTTTACAGGGATAATGTGCTCAAATCAGAGGGAGAAGCTGTTAATAGTCMCTGCCCTAGATAGATCTAATGTTTTTTATTCCCTGAAGAGTAGAGCAAGAAAGTAGAAAGGAACTTGGATAGAATTCCTTAATTTTGTAATGCAAAGTACAACCTTGATGACACAACTCAMGAAAAAATTGCTGTTAACTATTTTGACCTTAAAATTACCTTTTTTCTTACACTCATCCTCGAATTCCTGCCACTCCCAGTAAAAATGTATTGATTGGATTTCTGTGGAAAAAACAGTTCAGTTCTGCAAGAAGGCCACCGACAGTCTGAGCTCCACAAGGACCCCAGMAAATAAAGTCTTATGAGGTTGGTCYCCTTGCTGTAGCCTCTGATSTGCCAGGTCTGCTGCRCAAGATATGTGTACAAGGCTCTACTGATCTCAAGAGATTTGTTGAACTTTATCTCCAGGTAATCGTCKTCTTGTGTTCAGATGAGATTACTAGTCACACTTTTTAATTAATGTCACAGTTACAGGAATAATAAAGCTATTTGGAAATGCTGGTTATTTTGCTGACAGTTTTCTCTGCTTAAGGAGGCTCAATCAAAACTTCCTGCACTGGCAAATGTATGCTATTGAATGAAAATTAATTATAACTAATTTCAGGATGACTTCTTCCCCAGATACTTTTTCTTCTTTGTGGTTGTGATAGATGTCCCGAAATAATTCATGTTTTAAACTGCTATATTTAATGTTATATTATAAAAACCCGAAGTCGTGCCACAATAATGGTTGGAACTGGGACCGCGGAATGTACACATTAAGATCATATCACTRCTGCTGGTAAGCCCGGAGACCGGGATTTGCTATAGAAAGACGGGCGGACTCGCAAATCAGATCGGTATCGGACCAGGACCGGTGATGAGGGCAGTTACTAAGACCATCAGCACCATCTGGGTGGGACTCCTTGGAAATCCATTCAAACACTCATCTCCATCGGGAAAACCATTCGGCAGTCCAGAAACGCTGAAAGGATCTCCAGATGAATATGCAACAAGGACTATACACCGAATAGACTGTTGCAATGTGGCCCCCGGACAGAAAAACAGTATAAGAACTGGCTGCTCCGAGCGGACTGTGTGAACTGGGGGGTGTACAGTGCGGTAGAGACTGTACACGCGGGTCACCCATCACCGATCCCGGGCTCGGCTCTGCCTTTTGTTGTGGCTWCCTGGCACTCTGTCAGTCGATTTCATAATAAATTTATTTTTGATATATTTTAATTGGACGTGCAAATCCGTTTCATTTATAACATGGTCAAAAGTTGTTCTTGGTAAAGCGTTAGACATGTGAAGCATAAATTTTGTATTAAACCTTTAAAGAGACAGACAAATCACCTAAATTTTGATTGTTCCCTCCTAGTAAAATATGTTGAAGAAAAGCTGACATTATTAATGTAAAGATACGTTTTCAAAAAGGGCAGCTCATATAGCTGAAAAACTGAAGCAGAGTTAAGAAAGAGCTAACTTGAGTTTACTTCCTGGACTAATAGTAATTTCAAAGTTAATATACTCTGAAATGTTGCTTTGACAGCAATCTTGGATTTAATTCTGCAGTATGCAATTAGAATTGTCATTCCCTGTGATATTTAAAATGCTGCCTTGAGTTTAGCAGAGAAAGTGAGTATGGTTGAGTGTTTTTTTCAAATGACATCTACTTCAGTAGTTGCTATGTGTGCAGTTTATCTAGTGTTAACAGCATTCAAGTGTCTAAAATTAGGAATATATTGCCGTAAGAAATAAGCGAACGACAGCCCATATGCTTTGCTCATTGCCTTTAATTTAAGCATGGTGTTACTACTGGGTGTCTTGCTTTTGTGGTTGGTTTGGTTGGAATTGAGTCCATTGGAAGTATCTTGGTCCATGTCTTAGAGGTAAAATGAAAACTGGTACTGTGACTTTCAAGCTGGTGGAGGAAATTGTCAGTTAGCCAAATGTATGAAACTGGTAACTGGCTGATAGCTTAAAAATGGTTCTGAATTAACGGGGTGAGTTTATAAAGATAGCTGTGTTGTAATGAGGTGATGTTATATTTTCCTTTACAACTGGCCTTGCCAAAGRGAGGCTTTATGATGGCATCTGAGGAAGGTCGGAGTGGAAAATATGGTTAGTGGAATGGATGGACAAGTAAAAAGATGCTTGTGCTTATGTACAATTGAAAATAGTAGACTTAAAAATAATGTAATAGAACAACCATACTGACTGGGCTGAAGGAACAGAAGGAACTGAAGAATGAGGTTAGTAATTTGTTGCAGATAGGCAAAGTTCTAAACAGGATCAAAGAAGTCCTTAAGAGTAGGGTCTTTGGCTTAGACAGAAAATATGAAAATAAATACTGTTGCACCCTTGCTGTTCCCAGTGCTTCTTCCTGTCAACATGGTCTGATCTGAATTCTAAGTTGTTGTTCTTTCTAAGGCTAGAAATGGTTAGTCAAGTTGTACAGAGGCTTGCTGTCTGACAATATTGYGCTTTTTCTGTCTTTTTTGATATTTGTAATTATTTTCCTATTCCCTGACTTTTAGAGATGGTGTGAAAGTTTTTCCTGAAGAAGTGGCTGTGTGATGTAGTTTACTGTGCTGAGAACAGAGAACCTGTGGTCGGACTTGCCCCCGTGTGTTGAAGAGAGTTAAATGTAGGCTACGCAACTTGAATTCCTGAGAAAGAGGTCGTACGTTTGTTCTTTAAAACGTTTTTAGTTACTATGTCTCTGCCTTACCCTCTAGCTTTCAGAGACATACCTGAATATAGACTCAATTAAATTCCTGTCCTTTAATGAAGTCCTTTGCTTAATGCATAGCTGATATACCTGGAACATCAGGGCATTGGTCAGGATCCAAAATTAATTGCCTCGTGGGGATGGATAGTGCCATGTGGGCATCTGAGAGAACAGTGTCTCTTTCAAAAGCCTTCTGAAATGGTCAGCATTGAAAATGAGGCACATCCTTATTATGTTAAGGAAGGTATTTGGGTTTTGAATCCTGCTTAACATTTTCACTCTGTAACTGCAAAAGCAAATAAATATTTTGTCTATGGAAGATGGCAAAAGTTGAAAGAGGAGARCTATTACTTCCTTACTTGCTGCCTTCTTGTAGTCTYCCTCCCCTCCACCAGCCCCCAAGTGTAGGAGGCAAAAGCCCAAACCTGGCATACRGGGAAGAGGGCATCTCGTTCCCAAACCAGTCACTAATGCGTCAGTCCACAGCAGAACAGTATTGTTTTAACGTGGCTAAGGCCCTGTTCTTTCCTTTGTATTGAATTCCTTCCTGTTTAAGAACATTGTCTTCAAAGTACACTTATGTCAGMTTGAATGGTAGGAACTTTGTGCTTATTGCTACAGTATCTATATTAATTACTTGGTGCAGCTGTTTCAAGAAGGGGAAAAAAAAAAGGAGTTAGGCAGGCATTGTCTGTGGGATAGCAAGTGTGTTTGTTAGAGCTGCTAAAACATGCTGGCTGCCTGTGGAGGTGAAAGAAGGCAGAACTAGGGAGGAGCTGAAATGCAACTTGTCTTTGTATGCTCAAAAGGAGAGGAAGATYCAACAATTGGGCAGAACCATGCTAGATGACATGGATCCAAACATACAGCTGTCAGTTAAATATCCCAGAATCTCARTAAGTAACTGATGGGTGTTAAGTAACTTGGTGCACCTTTCATGGCCCCTCACATTGTATCAAGTCATAGAGATTTAGCTCAATTTGCTCAGTTAAAGGAAACATGTAATTTTCAGTAATGCTTGAGCTAATACCCGTACATTTCTGTGACTTGAACTTCAAAAACAAAAGTGGAGGTAGCTATTCTACATGTTCTTTCTGASTAATTCCTGTGACTTGTATTGGACTGGTTGTGGGCAAGCAGGGAAGGGAGAACGCWGTGTTTTTTTCATTAATTGTGTAATTAAATTCATTGATGGTAGGCCAAGAATACTGATCACAAGGGTTGGTGCTGAATCAGAAGGAATACTTTAAATGGTGCTCTGTTGAACAGAGACATAATTGCCCTCTCTTTCCCCTTCTTGGCTTATTGGATGGCTGAATTGCTCATTTCATACATGRCTTTGAGTGTGACTGGAGCTGTGAATCAGTGTTTGTTGGAGTYTTGCATCTGGCTTATGTTCTGACTTCCCTTTTATGAGCTGGAGAGGCTGCCTCTGTTATTACTGTGTAGTGAAAATCCTCTTAAACTCTCCTTCTCATGAGTGGGTGAAAATGTTTGCCAAACACACGAATCAATAATTGCTTATTTGCCTCAGTGCTCCCTTTCAAAAGCTTCACTGTCCTTTTCTGTGTTTGCACAGATAATCGATGTCTGTCCCCACATGATAATTAACAGGGATAGATAACTTAGGGGCCCTTCCTTTACAAAGTCATCCTACAATTGTGCCTCTCTGAAACCTCTTACTCCATTTTTGACCTTTTGTCAAGGCTTTCATTGAAATGGCAATAGCTTATATGCAGTGAGAAAGATTTGATGACTATTGTAGTTAAAGGTGTTTGCTAGTTTACCATGCTGCTGAAATGCCTGGAGCTCTGTGTGGGACAAAAAGAATAAGTAAACTGTTGGAAGGCTATTAAAAATGAGATATGCACTTGTCTGAGTATGAGGAAAAACACTGCATGTAGTACAGTACATGGTAAGTTTTCATGAACCTGAGACTGGTTTTTTAGTGGCCTTGTCTAACATGTCCATTTTGTTCTGCAGTTGCTGACTGAAATTGAAAATTAAAATGAGGCAAAAATAACCTTCATGATTACAGTTTTCCCTTGGGAACTGTTTCAGTTGTGGCTTTCTCATGAGAGAGATTGTGGCTTCCTTTCTATTTCTGWGGCATGAAAATTCAGATTTGTGTAGCCTGTTTCTAGAGTTGAGAATATTCTAGATGCCAGTTTTGGAAGATATAAACAACTTCCAGRTGCAATTTGAGGAAGTCTCTAGCTGATTCAGATTGCCATCTTGATGTGACCTTTGTCAAAAACAACCACAGTTAAGTAGTTCATGCACAAACTCTCTATGCAGTAGAGTAAGGAAAAGACAAAACAATCTGTTTTAATGGATGAGATTTGTTTGCTGTTTTAGATTTGCATTCTGTAGTGGGAARGCAAGCTTTTAAAACTGTTTTACTTTGTTTGCTATTCAGGTCAGTGGCTTCTTAGTCCACTGGAGGACTGCAAGATAGACCTGAGCCGTTTGCTCTGTTCCAAATCAGTGGGGCTCCCTGTCACTGGGTGACTTATTTTGTTCCAGTGGAAAAATACTCTTGGTGCCATTGTTTATGCCACCGAAAAGCTGCTTTTTGGTACCACAGTTAACATAAGCTGGGTGATAGCAAAAGCTTCAAACTGTATTGCTCCATAGCTCAAATGAGCCATAGTTGCAATGTCTGTACCTGCCTMAACCTTAAAGTATGTTTAGATTGTTTGTATTTCAGTGATATGACCTAATGATAGCAAAGTTTCTTCAGTGGACAGAAAGTAGGAGAAAGAGGACTCTGTCCCTCATTCCATCGGCCTGAAACTATACAGAATCTGTTTGGTTATCCAGAGCCTCTTAATGGCAGTTCCCATTAGCAATTTAGTTCAGATCAAAGTGTTCTTTTGGAGTGCATCTCCTGATTGTCCCATTTCACAGTTCTTTGTTCAGTGTGAAGCATCTCGGGCACACAAATAGAATTCTTTTCAGATGAAATTGAAAGGAATTACATACACCAGTTACAAATAGATATTAAGTCCACAGAACCAGACCAGAGCCAGTCAAAAGTAAAACTTGCTGTGAAACTTCATTCAAAATACATAGTTTGGCCATTGAGGTTTCTGCAGCAGGGTTTTACTGCATTGACCCTCTTTTGTTGCACCGGGCTCAAGTGTAGACTTAACCAAAGAGGGTCAGCAGCTGGGTCCTGAAACTCAGCAAATGGTCTAATGAAGTGAGAGTTAATTTACTGTATGAAATGAATGATCACTCTAAAAAAGTGATTGTGCTTCTGGAACCTTTCTCAGTATCCAAAAAGTCCTGGGACTGCAAAGGACTTGGACAGCTGAAGGAAGGGAKGAGATGGCTGCTTGAGTTACAGGTGTGAGATGAAGGGCTGGTGTTGCAAGTGACACAGCAGCTGTTGGATTTGTGTYTTCTCCTGTGGCAAGGCACTTAGGTTACCTGTCAGCACCACCCTAATGCAGGTCCCAGTTTTGACTGGGGCCTGTGTGTCCACTTTTGAATAATTCTGTGTGTCTGAAAGGCTCAAGYTCATCACTAATTCTGTAGAGAGGCACATATATTCSAGGTTCCTCTCTACCAAATGTGACTGGATGGATGGTGTTTTCTTCCTCCACACATTGACTCCTAGGAAAAACGTTGTTGAGGTGTGAATGGCATGATAACCATACAAGTCCTGCTCCTGTGTTGGAAACTACAAGATCTTTTGATTTAGAGCTGCCTAAAGCCAAGAAGCAAATAAAATACTGTAGGAAGAGGACAGTCAGAAAGTAGGCTTGTGAACTGACTCTGTGATGCAGATGGGCTGGAGAAATCCTTCTTGTGCAAAAGCTGGTCCAAAGTTATTTATTCAAAAAGAAATTCAGTAACTAAATCATCAAGAATTAAGCACTGGTCATATGTTGAGAAAAAATTGAAATGTTGCTGTAGAATTCATCATTAGTTGAAGTATTTTGCAGTGGGTTGGAGAAGTGTAACTGTCCAGTGGATAATGTTATCCTTTCACTGTGTCTCTTCTGGTGAGCATAAATTGTTAGCTCTTAATTCTTAGATCAATTTTTGAGTGCTACTAATTGGCCTACTGTAAAACCCATCAGTGTAAGGCTTGGAGTTCAGGTAGCCTTGTTGTGATAGCTAGAGCTTACATATTTCTTCTCTGTACTAGAGTTACCTGGAAAAATATTTTCTGAAGTTCCAGCTGCTTGATTGCAGCATCATTGCAGCTGGGTCCAAATGTTACTGGCTTATGGGCTTGAAAGGTTTTGCTTTGGTGGAGGTGTCAGCACTCACTTTTGTCTTCTCTGTGGGTGGCATCTGGAGCAGAAATATGTCAGGGTAACTCCTAGAGAGAATGTTGGAAACTCAATGTAATAAGAAATTGGAGGCAGCATTGATCAATTTTGATTAAAAATGCTACTGTGGAGCCCTTGTACTTAATGAAGATGTGCTGAAGGGTTTAGTGAAGGTCACTGCTAGCAGTAAGGATTTGTTGAGATCCTGTCTCTTTAAGGGCTGCTGCCAACTTAAAGAAAACCTTCCAAGACCTCCATTCTTTGTTCTTTTGGCTGYTGAGAGTGTTTGCATTGCCCAGGAGCAGGGACAGGAGACTAAGGTGAAAGTTTGGATTTCCAAAGACCTACTGTGTAGTGAGTTCATCTGCTTTTGCAGACTTGTCTGGAGAGATGGTGAGCTCTGGCAGATGAGCAAGATACTTTATTTTTAAATCTGTCATGAGTTGTAAGTTGATATTATCATATGAAAATAGCAAAACTCTTTTTAAAAAGGTTTATCTAGTATCTAAGGCTTGAATTGATGACTTGTTTAAAGTCCTCTAGTCTCTCAGAACTCCAGGTGTAGGCTTTATGTTTAGTTCTGGTGTAAAAAGACGTAGCACTCAATTTGAAAAGTTGCCCAAGTCTCTGGTACTGTCAGTAAGGTTGCCTATCCACTCAAATATCTGCTTGGCGATACATATGCATCTTTCAAATTTGCGTGTAATGCATCTCTTGCTACCTTGTGTTCAGTGCCTTAATGGTGACATACTTTTTCCTAGAGGATGGTGTAAACCTTGGTCWTGTAGCAACTCTTTAGGTGCTTGTACATTGATGCATCAACAACCAGCAGCCATCTGTTTCCTACTGGCCTTCAACCCTAGYCTGCCAGCTCCAAGGAGATCTGGTTATACAGCTTCATTTTCTGAGAGGGAGGATAAAGTAATGGTGTGACTTAGTGGGTATTTGAGAAATACTTGTATTAGTAAATTAGTTTGAATTTTATATAAGTAAGTACTACTAAATAGCATTTGTGAAAAAAGTCTTTATTATGTTTAAGGTGACAGTGTTACCAGTGATTTTGTGGAATAAAAACTAAGAGGCATACTTTAGTCATCCCAGAATCAGAGATGGTAAGGAACATGTACAAAGGGAGGGAGCAAATCTTGTTTTAGGATGGGTTTCAATTTTACTTTGCTTTCCTTAGMTGCATTTATAGGTTGACCTGCTGCTTTCATAAAGCTGTTTGTAGAATTCAACCTGGACTTTGTGGATGTTGTCTGACAGCAGTCTGAGGTGACAGAGAAATCCAGGCACATCTTTGCCTCTTCCCTTCCCAGGGAGAGGAAAAGTTGTGACTGCCAGTCAGGCTGTGACCTCTTGAGGTGAGTGGCTTGTGTGGGCAAACGTGCCTAGATCTCCTTCAGAAGAGATCAGATTCTCACCCAGTCTGTCACTGCACCTCTTTGTTCAGAGAAAGTGAAATAGTATTTCTAAGGTGTGCTTCCAAATGAAAGAAGTCTATGGCCTGAAAAGGGTACCTCAGACTGCAATATCTTCTGGCTTYGTTGTGTGGCTCCTGGTGTCCTGAAATTTGGTGCAGTTTTCTCTCCTCTAATGGATGCTCGTGAGGAGTTGTAGTCATTTGCGTGACTCTGATAATAGACCACTTGTTAAATCAAAATTGTCAGGCGTGATTGAAAACACTCCCTGCAGAGTCAGAATTGCTATATTTGGAGTTGTTKTGGGGTAATTTTCCTCTCTCCTAATACAGCCTCTTTCCCACACTGCCACTCCATTTTGCAGTCAGTACCATGACTATGAGGGCAGAATCCCTTGGTGACAGAACTACTGAATTCTGCAGACRTGTGTGTCAATATCAAGCAGGAGATCTCAGAAGAGGTTTTGCTGGAATATACAGAGCTCCTGTGGGAATGTTGACTTAGGCTCAATTCTGCCTCTCCCACRTATAATTCCTGTTAGAGACTTTCAAGCATTCAGTGTTGTCCCTTTCAAAAGTACCCCTTATCCCCAGTTGTGTATTTCACTAGCAAGTTCATATGCATAAAAGGCCGCACATTGCTTTCATTGCTTTCATCTTCATTGTGACCACTCAAAKGAGAGGAGCAGTTGTTCCTCTAACTAGAATGCTGTAGTACAATTTCCCAGGTAATAGTAAAATTACTAAAGCAATTTTTTGGTCAGCTTTCATTTTAGGTGATAAACTGTGGATTTGAGTTATCACAGAATACTACTTATTTCATGGTATGGTGTTTGGCTGGTGTTCCAACAGGTGCTGCTAGCTATGAAACTTATTATTAGCAGCTGAAATTCCTGTCTGTTAAACCTTTTTGAAATGTCTTCAGATACAGAAACATGAAGAGCTATTGTCCCTCCAGGCCAAACCAAATTTTCATCTGTACCACTATCCTACCTCTGCCAGTGACCAAACCAAATCCCCTACAAGGATGGGATAAACATCTGAAGCTTCTTCACTCTCTTGCCTCAGCATGCAACTGGGTCTTCCATAGCTAAATGATATTTTTGTAATTTCAATGACCTGTGAAGTTTTGCTTTTCTACCAACTAGTTCAGAGTCTCCTTGGGCTTATAAATGCTTTTATATCTTGAAAATCCAGTGGTACACAATTTAATCACTTGAACCACCTCCTTGTGTTGTTTTGAGCCTGCTACCTTCTAGTTTTCTTTGAGAGCTCCATCTTTTGTRTAGAAAGTGTTTGCAAACAATTAATTTGCCCTGACCAAGCCACTCMTGATTTTATGTTCCTCCACTTTTTCATGCTGAAGAGTCTTACTCTGGTTAGCCACTTATCATGTGGATAGATTAAAATCATCCCTCTGATCATTTTGTKGGGCCTCGTCTGGACTCGCTCCAAYAGGTCATGTCCTTCCTGTGCTGGGACCCCAGAGCTGGGTGCAGCMCTGCMGGTGGGGTCTCACCAGAGCAGAGCAGAGGGGCAGAATCCCCTCCCTCCCCTGCTGCCTATGGGGCTCTGGATGCAGCCCAGGACAGGATTGGCTTTCTGGGCTCTGAGTCCACATGGCTGGGTAATGCCTCTCATCCCCAGCACCTTCCAAGTTCTTCTGGGCAGGGCTGCCCTGGATCTGTTCATCCCCCAGCCTGGATTGATACCAGGGTTTACCCTGACACAGGAGCAGCACCTTGCGCTTGATCTTGCTAAACATCATGAGATTCATGWGGGACCACTTCTTGCTTGTCCAGTTCTCTCTGGATGGCACCCCATCCTTAAGGTGTGTCAACTACACCACTCAGCTTGGTGTCATCTGCAAATCTTCTGAGGGTGCACTCGATCTCTTTGATTAATTTTATTTATCTCTGTTGCTCTTTTTTGAACTTTCTTAGGTTTTTCTACTKTATTCAAGAAGGTGGAATTAATTCTGTTGAAAGAGTAAGCATATTGCAGCTTCACAGTTGTGTAATGTTTTGAGTGTCATTCTCTCTTACTTTGCAATGAATTCTGAGCATTTAATCTGTTTCTTTAATGTCCTTTTCTCCCTATATGGGTGCTTTTGTTTTTGTCTTTCTTGAGYATATCCTTGAAAATATGGTTACCATGATACTTAGTTGGCTTGCAAATCATGCTGATRCCACTACCACAATCAGAGCCAATGTAGTTTAGGCATTAAATAGAGGTAAACAGCATCCCCTTGTGAAAAGTTTAGTGTTGATAGGTCAGTTGTCATCAAAGTAGTGCAAGTGTTCATGAATTGCGTGATAATAGGCAATGAGCCTCAGCTCTAGTAGCACTTGAAATTAGTTTTTAAATCTTTAAAAGTAAGATAGTTTATTTCTATTCTCTACAAATCCTCTCTCTCTAAATAGTTGTTAACTTCRGTTCTAAATTATTGACTTTGAGAAACTTTTGGGAGTCAAGTATGAGATTTTATTTGCAAAGGGGTAGTGTGGCTCCTGATCCCTTTTGCATAATAGCTCTGATACAGATTGCCTTGGTTAGCATGCCTTTATGGGGTGCAGGATGTTGCATCTCTTGGTGGAGTCAATTAACAAGATGATGATGGTGTTAGTGGTTGTAGAAATAAAGGTTATAGAAATAAAGGTGGTGTTTCATTCTAAAAGAAGTWTATTCATTCATTGTAATGACAAAAAGAAAATACAAAATCTTACATAAAAAGACAGCTGTTGGTATTGACCAATRCTCTCATAATTTTCTCTTTGTATTTGAGTGAGCCCCTGTGCCTGGTGATACATGCATGTGACAGTGTAATTAATATTGACATTCAAATAGATCTTGGAAATGGACATAATATTTAAGCTCTGATACCAGAACACAGTGTTGAAATTGTTGTGGATGGCCTCAGCTTCCAGAAAGATGGACTGTGAAATCTGTGTRTACTCATGGTATCACAGGTCATTTGATTGCTGAGACTGAATGGAGCTTTTGTGARTACTGGCATGTATGTATGAAAATATGTGGACATACTTGAGGAATTATTAGGCATGAAAGAAAGTTTGGTCCAGTCCATTTCAACTTGCAAGATTTTTCCATTCTATTTAATTTTTCTCCCACTGAGATAAGTTTGAATGCCAAACCTACATGAGGGAAATGTTTCCTCTCTTGGTGGAGCACATGCAACCAGCAGCCGTGAATGGTGAGGAATTATGGTTCATGTATGTGGGATGGTGCAGAGGAGAGCAGCACACAGAGGCTTGGAGCTGTGCTGGCCATTCTTTGGTAGCTAGAGCCAGTTCTAAGAGAGCTTACAGTTTGTTCTRTTGGAAGAACCAAGAGCTGATGTTGCACACAGATTCCACTTGCAGATAAGGCTTTATACTGTGGAGATGTGAAAATRGAGTTCTTTCCAAGGGATAATAAAATGAGACAATCCTATAAGCATATTAGAGCTTAGAGCTTATGCTGTGTGTATTATTCGTCTTAGCCAAATAAAGCTTTCTCTGCAACAGTTGAATTAACTGGTTATTATTTGAGGAACTTGGTATTTACAACAATATCACTATCTCATAATTTTGTAATTCTTGTAATAGTTTATGATAGTGTAATTGTTCACATATCAGTAAATATAGTTTAAGATAAATTTTCCTCTAAAAGGAAATTTTCCTCTATTCCTAAAATACAAGTTATGAGAGAGAAGCAAARGCACCTATAATCTTCTAGACTTCTCCAATTACTACAGCCTCTAGGCAGTGCATCCTATATTCAGTTCAGTCCTGCAAAGTTATTTGTGCAGCCTAATGATGACTTAAAATACCAATGAATTGAACTTTAATAATCTTTAGTCTGTTCTTCTTCCATRGAAGAGAAACCAAGAAATCTCTTAAAAGTTCTCATCCAAATCCAAGGATTTTTTCCATACTGCCTGCATTTGATGATAAAATGGCAATGTTTGATTAGATGCAAATACTTAAAATTCAAAGCAAAGTTTTCTGTCTCTTTTTTTAGTCAAATTTGTMACTAGCTTTAGAAAGTGCTGCGTCTTTGTACAATTCAAAGTCATGAAGGAAAGTACACTTGTAAACTAGTAGTAACGTAGATTTGAATTGGGAAAGAATTGGKAAAGGRGAGTGGTCTTTTTTACAGCAAACGAAGTACYRGCTATATGGAATTCCAGGATTGTAAKATTGCAAAATAATTTGGAATACATGTGTGAAACTACTACATTGGTTCATACATTTATCCTGGATGTAGGATAATGTGACTTAYGCTTTATGAGGAAGATGCAAATAACTAGCTATTTCTATTTTTAAATACTTGTTCACAAAGAACTTTAAAAAATTCCATTGTTATCCTTAATCATACTGTGGGCCTCTTAAAATAAGCTTAATAGCAAAGCTACTGTTCTGTTTGCAGAAGAGTMGTTTCTGGATTGAGCTTGAGTGTGAATGCACTACAGAAAGGGAAATGCTATCTCTGCTTCTGTGCATGTTAGGAAAGCTACTGGTTCTGTAAATGAGAGTTGTCAAGACRTAATTTAGATTAGCACCTACCAGGCTTTTGGCTTAATTCTCCTGAGACTGCTTTTCTTAGGAAGTTTGGTGCTGATACCASTTGGACTTCCTAGTAACTCCCAGTTGGGGTTCCTCCTAGTAATAAATCCTAGAAAAATTAGTGTATGGGCCTGCTGGGAKGTGTATCTACCCAAACAGAAGATTGTCACTTGAATTAAAAGGCACTTAAACCCTGAATTTAAAGTAGATTAGGTGTCATTAACTAGCACAGTTACAAAGGGGTCTGCTTTATGTATTCATTGCATGTGGGTGTTTTTCTTAAATATTTGCTTCAAGCTTGTAATAGYAGCTGTAGCTGAGTTGGATTTAGCAAGGGTAAACAGTGTTATTTTATTTCAAATCCCCTTTGCTGAAGTTGTTATGAGAAGGGGTTTAGCTAATGAGATATGCCACATAACTCAAAATAATGGAAGAAATGTCCAGTTAGAAAAAATGGTACCAAACATTCTGTTTAAGTGTCTTTAAAGTGAGTTGTTCTCAGAGCTTTGAGAGTGRAGGTGCTCTTTTAAGCAGTAGAGCAATTGCTCGTACAAGTCATAGTTATATATAAAGGTTGGTTGGTTTGGAGGAGCCACACACCACCCTCAGCCCCCAGTTTGCAATGCTGAGGGAGGGAGGCAGGTGTGTGTATGTGTGATTTTTAAAAAATATTGTTGCAACAAAAGAGAAACAAGTATGCACCTTCTCAAGCAAGAGTGTTGTAAACTACTCAGGCATAAGATTGAGAAGCTTGAGTAAAAACTTGGTATATGTGTGGCTCAACATAAACAGTTATTTTGGATGTTTTTTCAGTATCAGAACTACTGATAAAGTCTCTATTTTCTCAGCAAACTGACATCCTCTCAGTCAGGTTTTAGCTGTCAGTTGAACTTCTTAGTTGCCCCTAACTGCACTTCATGAAAATTTCAGCAGCTTTGTTTAAATTAAATATTGCATTTTAAATACCACATGAATAGTCAGTCATTCGTTGACATGCCTGAGTGTTCTCCAGAGGCAATAGGCAGTGTCGTAATGATATATTTGCTAGTTCTAATTGGTGAAAATAAGTCMAGTAACTAAAAGGCTGTTATTGATCAAGTGCAATGTATATAGACCAGTTTGAATGCTGTTTAATTAGAATAATGCCCATACTGTTTTTAAAACACAGTATATTACTGGGGAATGTCTTRAACATGGGTTTGTCATGTGTTATGACAGACACTTCTCCATGGCTGAAAGACCATCACCTTTGAACTGCTCAGGCAAGGCAGAATGGGAACATAGCAGAGGTATCAGAATAAGTCCAGAGGTTGGATGGTTTAGTGAAATGAACTAAATGCTCGGTTTTTAAATGTAGTCAGCCTTAAAAATGAGATCTGGAGGGAACAAATGCATATTGAAAATGTAGATCCCCAGAAGGGACAGGAGCAAAACCCACTAGCATGAAGATGCAGAACTGTGGAGTTGGATGTGTCCTGCTTAGTTATGTATCAGGATTTTTAGCTTGAAAATTCCATGGGCATACCAAAAGCTTGTAAAAGTTATGATTAGATAAGAATGTATCTTTATTTTTACTAATAAGTAAAGGCCTAAACATTCTCTGAATCAAGAAGTAGTGTTATTTTTATGATCTGTTACTATGTGTTCCATGTTACAGGGTGAAACCCCTGAATTTGCTCTATGGATTTTAATTTTCCTTTAATCATGTAAAATAAAGCGAGGCACTAATATTTTTTTTAATCATGTTTATATTAGTTTACATCTTCCACCACAAGTTCATGGTAGCATTGTCTCATTAAAAAACAAACAAACAAACAAAAACAAGGCTGTGTTRTGTGTCTTGGAATTATGAACCTTTTTTCATGTTCCCAGATGTGAAAAAATTAGGACATTCTTGGTATTTGTCCTTGATCTTACTGCCTAAGATGTTAGCAGTGGCTGTAACAGTTGGTTGCATTAACTGCAGTGGCTTAGTGCAGTCTGGCAATAGCACTGCTGAAGCCAACACACAAATAATACTGCTGAGTGGATAAGATCTCATTTAATGGAAGTGACTTAATCCCCCAAGTTTGCCCTAGGGTTTGGATTTGTAACAAAAATGTTAGTTTCTTAGAGCTGTAGTTGGAACAAGAACTGCTCTGACTAAAAACTGTGTTTTGTAATGAAGTTTTTAAAGCATTTGATAATTTCAATGAAAACAAATTGAAGGTTATTTACCACACCAGGAATACTTGTTTGTGATGTTCTCTGGTAAATTACTTAGTTAAATTACAATTAAAAATTCTATTTAGGAATCAAAATACTTACTGAAARTAAGTAATTCCTTTAAAGCACAGAATGAGGGTTTCTTTGCATCACTGAAAATGCTGCAGATTTTTAATGTACTACCTGTATTTTTCATTGACAGATTTAAATGTTCGCAACACTGACAAATCTGCTGGGTAAAGTTTTAAAACATGTCTGCAAGGGCTTGAATCTAACAGCTCTGAAAAAATAACAAGYATGCAGAATATTTGTAAAACCTAATCCATACTTTTAGAGGAGATGACTACAATGTAAGATTCTGAGGTGTCTTTTGTTCTTGTTTTGAGGTGTCTTGTTTTTTTTAGTTGATACAGACTCACAAATGTGAATTGAGATCAGTGCAGCCATGCTATTGAAGTAACTTGTAACTGGAAGTGAGGGTGATGATTGCTATTTAAGGAAGAATTTTAGTATGTTAAATGTCAGCTTGAACGGCTCCAGATGACATGGGGGAAGAAGAGTCAAACTTGTGTGTGAGGGCTTTTGGTCAATCTCTGAGCAAAGAATAAGAAACACATTAGAAGGATTTTTGTTAGGAAGTAGTACATGAGATTTTATTGGTAAAGTGAGGGCATTTTGATGACTATTTAAAAAAACCCCAACTTTTCTCAAACTGAACCATTTGGATTTCATGGTACTAGAGTGAGGAATGCCTGTCATTGACTTGTCAAACATTGTCAGCTTTTTGGAGAGCTGTTGGAAGGATAAGGAAAAAAAATTGTACAAAATTCACTACACATTTGTACAAATTTTGGTGGTTCATAGCCAGAGAAGAACGATATACTAGAAAAAATAAAAATGGTGTTACTGCAGTTTGTTAATAATATCTTTGAATTGCTCAGTCATGGCCTGTGAGCACAGCWTTAGCTATGAAATGAAAGTACTGGGAATGTCAGAGTTGCCAGGCTGCTGAAGTTGAGCTGAGTCAGTAACCTGCTATTTTATAGGCTATAGAAAGTAGGTGATGAGGTGCTTCAAAGAGAATAGTTGCTGGTGCTTATAGGGMTATTTTGGWAGCTCTTATTTCTCTGTAGTTACTCTGTGGTCAGATGAAGCAGTMGGTCCCCAATGATGCACTGTTTCCAAGCATGCAAGCTCTTTTCCATCCAATATCACTTGGGAAAAGTACACTTCARTGTCCAGGCATTCCTTGCCAAGGTGCTGGTCTTTGTCTTGTGCTGGTGAGAGCATGGGATCCATGCTTAGTAGTGGGTTTTTTTCTGCTTTTATGTCCAGTAATTTCTAGGAAACTTAGAAGCTGCTCAGTTGTTCAGAAAGTTTTAGATCAGATGTTGTTGAGCTAGCAAGGGCATGGGTAAGGGGGAAATGGGAGTGGAAGAGGGTTAAATTCTGCAAGAGGAATTTAGACATAAAAATKAATGCATTCCTTGCTGCTCATGAGTATAAGGTATACTGCTTATATTGAATGGATTTTCAATTTGTAGCTTAAATGTGCAGTTTTGTGGCAGTGTRAATATGGAAATATTGATGAGATTGACTCAGTTCAAATCACCTGTCTTACTTCCTTAAGATTTAAAATCTGATTTTGAGATTGTGCAGAGTAATATATGCAGGTGAGCTGCTGGTTGCTCAGAGTCTTGTGGAAGAGTTTCATGCTAATGTTACTATGTAAGAGATACTCTCCATATGCAGGCATGACCAGTGCTGTGGAGAAGAGAGGTGTTTTGACTGAAACAGTGGAGAGACAGCTCCACATTCTCAGGARTTTAGAAGAAATGGAACCTTGCAGGCTTTTAAGTGTTTCTGATTATCTGATTAAAATTTTAACTAACTTCAAGTAATGAGTTCATGTTGTTTAATGAGCCCTTCCTTGTCCCTTTGGTTAAATATAGAACAAARGAGGGAAATTTAAGCACAAATAATTGTTTGGCACATGGAGTAATGAAAGTGTAGATCTCATAAGAGGATGTTAGAACAATTTTTTAAACAATTTGTTCAACCAAAAAGCAAAGGCCATCATTTAGCTTGCTTGGTGGGTGCAACTTACTTTAAGACCTGTGCTTTTTTCCTCATCTTATATAGAAATTCATAATGATTGGTACAAAATGCATGAGGTTGCTTCATATAGAGGGGGTGGGTTTTGCTAAGGATGCTTTTTGGAGCAATTATGAATATTGATAACACAGTGTTTAGTCCCTTGAATCAAACATTAACTCATTCAAGCTGCACGTGGTAGTGGCTTTTGGAATTGYTACCAAGGGTACCCACTGGTGCCTCAAAAGCAACGCAGACACAAGGCTTGTGAGGTGAGGATACAAATAATACAAGTTGTTATTGGAGATATGAATATAATTTGACTGTATCTAGGTGTTGAGATAAGTAGTGGAAAGGAAGTAGCTTATATTTTAGAACCAAGGGAAAAAGGTAGGAGATTGTTGGTAAGAAGTGATGTTTTTATTTGTAGCCAAATAATTAGCATTTTGGTTTAAAAATGATGGATCAGCATCCCTTGTCATGAGACAGTCTTCTGGCCACTTCCGAATTCTGGTGCTTTTGATAGTGTCAACAGAAGATTCAATATTATTGCTGGGAGCTGTTAGAGCTCTCTCTAGTAGTTAACTTGCTCATAGTTCAAATCTGCTTTTGAAAGAACACAAGTTGCTGATACTGGTGGTAATCTGCACTCAAGAGCAGTCAGTAGTATTATCAAGGCACTTAAGAATGCTTTCCAAGGGGATTTGGTATGACTGGGAGGGTTCTTACCTTGTGGAGTGTTGTTAAGCAYGTGCAAATTGCATTATGGCCTGAGCTACTGGGAGTAGTGATGGTACACCCAGGTTCTGTGTGATAGAAACACACTGGAGCTGAAGATGCTGAGTGCTGTAGTCACAGCTCGTGGCTTCATAGGAAGGGGGGAGAGATGAGGGGATTGTGTTGTGAAATACATGGCCAGCTCATTGSTTTACTACGTTACATAGTCAAATGCTTGCAGAATCAAATGGTATTAGKTAGCCAGTTTTGATTAATGATATTCAGTATATGCTAACCTTAATTTTTTTTTTCACCTACATCTTCCCATTKCAGTAGTCCGGTCATGAAACAAAAGTTTCATGGAAGGGCTTGGCAGTGGATGAAGTAAGCCCTATAAAATGAAGATTTGGGTGGGAGTAGTATGGGGCTTACACAATAGAGTGGCTATTTTACATCTAGCAGAGTTTTATTTGTTCTTGTTTATGAAATTTCTCAGCAACCACAGACTTGGGTACTGTGGCACTTTGAAACTCCTTAAGATCTCAMCAGAGTTGAGGCTGAGCCTGTAATAATTAGCATGGTTTGTTTCCATGAGCGTGGTGTCTTCACACAAGGTACTTGGTCTGAGACCACAGGGTTCACAGCAAAGCTGGGTTTTGAATCTGCTGTGGTCTGTAAGCTGTCATCAGATAGGCATTTCCTAACTAAAAAGGCTGATATTTCTAGATCTAAGCAGACCCTTGAAATAACCATCTCTGAGATGATGTGTTTATTTCATCCATTCTGCACCAGAGCTTGATCATACTGGTTCAGAGCTGGTTCTCTTACCTGTGACACAGTTGAYCTGCAATCCCCARTAACTCATATACAGTGATATAAATSACTGTTATTTAGAAACTGCTGCTTGGCACAGAAAGCGTTTAGTGCAAGAATAAGTAAGGCAGGTGTCTTCCTTTGTCTTTAAGATTGTTTGCTGTTATCAAAACCTGTGAAGGTCTTTTAGAAGGGTATTGAAGAGAACTCTGACCAAGTGACAAGCTGGGAAGCATTGTACCTCAAAACTGCATGTAGTTTGGGAGGCAAAAACCAGAAAATACTCAGTGACTCTAGCCTGTGGAAGTAAATCTAAATCTTAGTTTTATTTCTTGAAATTACTGTGATTTGTAATGTGAAGATACARTGGAAATCAGAAGTTACTTGGAAAAAATACTAAATTTAAGTGGCTGAGTAGAGTTGAAGCATATGGCTTGTCATGCAAGTGTTGTCACATCGAACTTTGGGCTTTGTGTTAGGTGACAGTACATAGAAATACATCACATCTTAATTACTGGCAAACAGCATGTTAAAACTGAGTGAAATGTTTTCTRAAATCCAAAGAGAAGGCAATATTCAGCAGCAACAGGTTTGCTGAATTTTGTTAGACAACGGAGACGTAACATTGGTGGTGGGGCAGGGGGAAGCTATGCATTTCTTAGCTACAATAGAGTCCTCCGTCTGAGATCTTTATATCAGCAGTAAGCACAGTCCAGGCACAGCTGGTGGTGTTTTGGCTGCAGGTAGCATCTACTGCCTCCTAATGCATTGCATCCTTAAACCTGRAAACCAGCTGAGCACTTTAACAGCTAAAGGGGAGTATTTGGAGTACCAAATGCAGCTGTATTTCTTACCGGTTTAGAAACTACTGCAGTACCAGTGTGTGGGGAGTAGTTTTTCAGTGGCTCAGTGACAATTAGTAAGTCAGCTTTTCTAATCTTGCTGTTGAAATTGTAACAGAGCAGAAAAACTGCTAGCAAATGGGTAAAATGGTTTAAATTTTTAGCATTTATTCTTGTAAAAGGGTAGCAGATCCTTGGAAAAGGGTAAAGGGTTTCATCTCTTAATTCTAAAGGTGTGTAGAAAGCAGGTGCATTGTCTTCCTGATGTAGATGGTTTGGAGGTGCTTTAGATTGACTAGCAGCCTTCCTTGTTCAAGTGGAACGAAGGATTTAGCAATGTGATTGAGAGAACTTCTTATACTTCAGGGCTTTGAGAAGCCTTCCCCTCTTAAATTACTTGGGTTATGGACAACTGTAAGATGTATTTAGCCATGTATCAGTTCTTCATTGCCAGGAAAAATTAACTTTTTATCACCCTTTTAGCTATTTGGAGCATACAACAGAGTGATTTGCTTGGTTTATTTGCTGAGTACCCTTAGAGAAGACTCCTCAAGGCACACTTCCTTAATTGAGTTGCCTCAGTTTGTCATTTCAATGCATTACTGTTCATATTGGTATCCTTATAGGGGAACTTGAGAGGTTTTAGCTGAATAGGGCTTCCTCCTTATCCCYTTTCTGTTCCTTGTGTTATCATTGAATCAAGATAGTGATTTTTACTGTGACAAATTAGGTGGTTTTTGTTTCTTGGGTTGAGGTTTGTTGTGTTGTTTTTGTGGGTTTTTTTGTTTGTTTTTTGCTTGTTTTTTGATTTTTTTTTTAAATTGTACAGGCAGGACACTGAAGTTCTTACAAAAAAAAAGATTTTGTTTAAATAGATACTTGCAAGGACAAAATGAGAGTTGTTGAATTGTAGTAAAGGGTTGTCTCATTCCTTGTAGAATGATGAAACAGCATCAGAAATAAGCACAAGATAAGTTTTATATTTCTCATAGATGAAACCTCAAACAAACAACCATTGTCACATGAATTTTTGGCTTTGCATTATGTTCCTAGAATATGCAACTGAAATGGAAATTTGTGAATTAAATTAAGACCAGAACTATAATTTATTGTAATGGAAGGGAAATGTGAATATGTTATACGAAGAGTATTTTTAGAATTGGTTGATTCTAAAAAGCTGACAGCTTTTTCTACATTAAGATTATTTTAGTCTGAAGAAGGAACTAGTGTGTTTTATTAGTAGAACAAGGCTGGTATGCAACTCAGATTATTGTACTTAACAGTATTTTTCCTGTTCCACCAAGATACATTCTTTCCTCCAGTAGGGAGGTCTTCTCACAGACTTATTATAAGGTGTGTAAGGATGTAAATAAGAATTGGTTTTGATTTAAATAAGAAGATATCTTGAAATGTTTCTACTCAGCCCTTCTGAAAGAAGAAATTGTACATGTGAAGCAGAAGAGTATGTCTGAGGTCAAGTATTATCTTGCACTCTAGATACAGGCAAACTGGAGAAATATGGTAGTGCCTGTCAAATACTGAGAATACTAATTTGTGAGACTAAGGCTARCTAAAAAATGTGGCAGAAAAAACCACAATCAGGAATAGCCAAAATGATCACCACTTTGCAACCTAGCTTCTTCTGGCATCACACAAGATATTGCTCAGCAGCAAGAGTTCTGTCAAGGCCTGACTCAACATTTGCCACCTGCTCTCACCCCAACACCTTCAGTTTCTGTGTACCCCAGCTTCATGCTTGACCTCTCCTGCCTTTCCTCAGGTACTTCAGCTGCCCTGCCCCACACATCCACTGCTTCCATAGCACTTTCTTCTCTTGCCTGGATGGAGCCTGGATGGAGCTGCAGCCCTTTCCCTGGCTGCTGCTGGTTGTCTTCCTGGTGCTGCACAGGAGCGCAGCAGCAGCAGGAGGCTGCATCAGTCACAGAGGTGAACCATCATCCAGTGCTGCATTCTTCTCCCATCWCTTACTCCTGGCTCTCTTTCCATCTTGAGGGTGACAGCTTCTGCTGTGCCTGTCCTCTCAGTGTGACAAAGCTTTCAGCACTGGGTGGCTGCACCTGGCACAGGGGGTACGCGTGTRGGTAAAAGAACTATAAGGATCTGCMAATGGATCTCTGGTGTGAGAGTTGTGAGGTGTTCCAGGGGGACTGCACAGGGTATGGCCTTGCGATGTGCGGGCTTGGTGTAATTCTGGAAAGAAATAGGGAAAGCATGTGGTCCTAGATTTTATGCCTTTTCTACTCTTTCCATAGGTCTTGTAAGATTCTTCTTTATACTGTGTTGTTTTAAGTTTCGTGCAGTGTGTTGAAAACTTATTCTCAAATCTTCCCAATGCTTCCTGGTATTAATTGTTCTGTCCTAAAGYTGATATGCTKCTCAGYTCTTGGGTGGGCTGCATGTAGATACTGTTTCTGTGATCTGTTTCCCTAGCCTCTGGTCATCTACTCTTCTCTTTCATAGCACTTTTTTTATACTTGCAGGAATAAAAAGAATCTTTGCAATTTTTCATTGCTACKTGAGTAATAAATGGCTCAAAGAAAAATTACAAAGGTTTCTGCTGACTAGTAATTATTATATCTTTGTACCAGCAATACGTAGCTCCAAAAATTAAGCTATAAATATAATAAGTTGAATACTTGCAGTCATTTGTCAGGGAGAGCTGTAAGTGAATTTCAAGCATTGTTTTTGGATTATTGTTAAGCATTCTACCTGAGGTCACCTGCAGGGAAAAGCATTCCAAAAGCCTTCTTTTGTRACACTGGCAGGAAAGCTGTTGGAAGGATTTGGTTAGTATAGGAGACACGAATGTGGCCTCATCTAAACCAGCTCTCTTAATTTAGGGTGGCAAGAAGTCTTAAAGCTGATTTGGCACTCAGCAGAAAGAGCCTGCTGAGAAAGAGGATAAAAAGGATCTTCACCTTAGGCTGTAATTCAGTTTGCAATTCAGAAACAGTGCCAGATTGGGCTTCCTGACCACTCATGCTGGTTCCTATGCATGCTGGATTTAAACAAAACTGAGTCAGTATAAGACCTTCCTCCCACACTCCCATCTTTTCAGCAGATTATACTCTTTGGCTGGATCAGTTCCCTGCTGCTTTTCATCATGCAGCTGCACAAATACTTCCGTTGGCACAACAGTGGGAGCAGTGTAGGGGCAGGAATGAGCCACTGGGAACATGGACCCTTTGGATCAGCCTAGGGATCCACCAGCCACAGGCTGCATCTTCACTCTGTTTAAGCAGAGGAAGAGTCTCATGATGAGGCTTATGTGAAAGTTTGACTTCCAGGTCTAGAGAGCTATGTGAGTAGTCAAGGGTTTTACCTTSCACAGGCTTCTAAGATCTCTGTGTATTTCAGTGGAATCTCATTTTAGGTGGAGGAGGCTGGACATCTGAAAATGCCATACTATGTCAATGACTTTACTGTGACTTGATAATAGCTGAGATGCCCTCTGTAAGCATTGCTGCAGCCCTTGAATAAAACTGTGTGTGGCATGCAGGAGGTATTTCTGATTCAGTCTTGACTGACTACTGCAAAATGTCCACGGATGCTCTTAGTTCCTCTGTAGATAGAAGAGCTGAAGACAGAACATTGGCTTCCTTTGGATGCTTTCATTTTGCTTATGTAGTGAAAACAGAATTGTTTAATTGTGTGGAAAGCTTAGCTTGTCTGAGCATTGAGAGGAGTAGAGACCATGGGATTGGAGCACTGTTAAGTGGGGCAGACAGAAACGATCTGATTTCTTCTTGCTGCAAAAGGCCTTGTCAGCCATGCTTGCTATGGTGAGATCCTTCTGAATAAGTTCAGCTAAACATGCAATCTGTTACTCTATCAAATGATGCATTTAAATAAGATTCCTTGATAAATGATGTTTCCAATAACTTTAACAGTGACAACTGGCTTTAATTTGTGTCTGCACTGTTTGTGTCCAAGAGAGTTCCCATTTTGTTCCATCAGCACTGATAGGGCATTAGGGGTGGAGTTTTACACTTTCTCTGTTAGCATATTCTTCCTTTTTTCAATAAGTAATGATTGGAGATATTTAAAGGGATGAAGCAAATCTCAAAACACATGGGTTTGTCAGTGGGCTGAATATGGTGAAAGTAACGTGAGAGAACAAGACTGACATATGGGAAGTAACACTTGGGCATCTTGACAGTTCAGTATCATCAGGTCGAGTGGAAGTAATATCTAACATGCAATTGGCAGGAACGTGGCTGGTCAGATACTCAGTGAAGAGACATCTTGCAAAAAACTGTTTCCAAAAAGTCACTTGTGATATTTAAAATGGCATGTTTAATTGCCTGTTGATGACTGGATTGTTGCATCTCTTCAGCTGCTTAGGAGCTCCTTGAGAGCCAGTAGCTRCTACTTGCTTTGCCCTCAAAGGGCATTAACTTTCTGGAAATAGATTTTAGAAAGAATGTTCCATGTAAATTTTAAGTGGACTCTTGAACGGTATCCCTACAGTGTTGCAAAATGTATTTTAAGAGACTGACTCACTTTTGAAATTCTGCCAACATTCTGCAAAGAGGAAGATCTGAGTAATATTATCAGTTAGAAAATATGCCTACAGGGACAGGTAATAGCAGAGAAATTTTTTCCYTATACAATGTATCTCCAATAAGCTGGGTGTTGTCTCAGGCTGAAGCTCTATCTGCCAATGTATTTAGCATAGCTGAAGAAGAAAACCAAGGCTTTTTCCTAGGAATTTTTTTTTGTCGAAGAGATTACAGGTTTTTCTGAAATTAGGTTGTTATTCAAAAAGTATGGAAAAGTATGAAAAAAAATTCTCTTTTACTTGAGAAATCCCACTTGTAAATACAGTCTCAGATGAAGAGTTTCAGATGAAAACTAATATGGAAGCTGTTCTTAGGAAGGTGTGACTGGATCTACTTGCACACAAGAAGATTGGACTCCTTAGCAGTGCTGGAAGCTACTCAAGCCAGTGCATGAAACAAAAAAGTAAAGCAATGTCAGTTTAAAAAAATTGTGAAATTTAGTTCAAATTTTGTATTTCTGCCAGGCTGAAGTGGAAGTGAAAAACAGTTTTATTTTTTCATGTTTTGTATTAAAGCAGAAGCATAACTAATAGTACCACTGCCAGCTGCTAGCAGCATAACTACCACCATGTGCAGTTTTGGATGTGCATCCTGTCCAAGGTCTGGCCTTCTTTATTTTCCTGAGCTTTGGGCTGAAGCAGTTTGTAGCTCCTATGTTGTTGAATGATATGGGAGAGAAAGACACAGTTTTGGCTTTGTGACCTATCCAGTGTATGGTTYGTGACAATTCTTATTTTCAATTCAGAATTAGAAAAGGAGAAGACTTTGGTGCTGTACTTTGTGACCCAGAACTGTACCCTAGTTCTTATTAATAAAAAGGAGAGCTGGGACAGCCTTATTCCCTTTGATATTTTCATGTCTTCGTCATTTTATTTTATGGTAAAATAGTTTAAACATCACTTTAAATKAGTAAGCTTTCTTAGGCTGTATATCAAAGAAAAAATTGTTGATAGCTTYTTATAATAATTACACTGGTTAGACAGAAGATGATTCCTGCTGATAATTAGATATGCATTACTCAAGACAATGGAAATTGGGGTATGGGGAGAGGTGAGGAGGGACTAAGGAAAAYTTCTTGTTTTCCCTATCCAGTTATACCTCCAGTTCACGGCTTCTTTAACTTCCTCAAAATGAGAATAGTGTTCATGGAATTGTTGACATTTTGGCTTTGGACTTCTTGAASTCTTATGCAGTGATATGGAAACCCAAAAAAATCGTAGTCTGTATGTCAAGATTTGCTCCATGTACACAAAACATGGAGGGAAGGGTAGGGAAGCAAGAAGCAAGAAGAAAAGTTGAACCAGTGTGTGGACTGTGGTGTTTAGCTGCTGCACCAAGCTATGCTGGGTTGGCATTTTCAGGTGTACTTTATCAGGAAGCATTTGTGTATCAGCTGCCTAAATAAAATTTTCCAGAATTCTGGTTTGTGTTTAGACGTTTATGTCAGTATTAGGTTTGAGCCTGTTACTGTGAAGGGAACTGTGATTCTGTTAAGAGTGACTCTGTGGTAATATAAAGTCCTGGTACTTGAGCCCTCGGAAGGTTTTTCATTAAGCACTTTGTGTRTTTTGACCGTCCTGACTTCCACATAACTCAACTTTCTTCARCCTGTGAAATGATCTAGGAGCACTRTGAGAACTGGGTGAAAACCACAGGAGCCAATGTTGTGATCTTTCTTCCAGGAAGGTCAAGAGGAATGTACTATGATGATAACTAATTTGCATGGAAAGCTTATCTCCAGGGTGGGGAAAACTTAACTATAAAAAGAGTGACATCTGTGTGCACGTGCTCCTCAGAACACTGGAATTGTGGCTAAATTGACACTGATGGCAGAGCTGATGATCCCTTTTTTCCTCTTTCTTCCTTCCTTTTGCTCTCCCTCCCTCCCTTCCTAATTCATTTCTCTTCCCTTTCACCCTGTCTCTTTATCCAAAGCGTACTGCCATGTGCTTATGTAGGAAGTCAGGGACTAACATAGCATGGAAATTGCTAAGTGTGTAATTACTAATAAAACTTCTAAACCTTTTGTGGGCCTTCTTACTTGAGCCTTCCTTTAAACCACAAACGTCTATGAATCTTAGGTGYCCCTATGCCCTTATGGGTGGATGTCAGAGTGGATTGACAGTTAATAAGGAAGGCTTCCAAGGAAACTAGATCTTAATTGTTTGGGAGCTCCTTGATCACTTCAGTGCCTATGTATAGTTTGGTAGGGCAGGCTGTGTTTTACTTGTTTCAGCCTGGCTGTAGCAGATTACATCTCTGTATATCTAGATAGTTTAGTTTGGCAAACCTTTGTTTGACTGTATCATGGACGAACAATAAAAAGAAGTTCTTATGATCTTCTAAGTCTAAACAAAAATATTTTAAACCGAAAYGGGATGAACTAAATGGAAGCTGCCGCTATTATACAGTTTATTTATAGGCTAAAGCCACAGAACATGCTAACAATTCAGAATGTATTCAAGTGTGAAAGACAAATAAAACCATAACAGGAGGAAAGGACTGAAGTCTCTGATTGGGCTTCACTGTGTCCAGTGGGTGTGTGTTTGCAAGATGAACCTTAAACTTGCTGCTGTTCTTACTGGCTGATWGGTGTACATGTGACAAAGCTGTTATTGAGTCAGGCTCAGGGCTGAAGGGAACTGAGATCTTGGAACTCTGGAGCAGTCAGTAGTAACATTGTCAAGTAAGTAAGTGGACAGTTCTGGAAAAATGAAGTACTTTCCTATGCTTTTTGGCTTGTGTTATAGACAAACTTTTGAACAAAGAGAATATAAAGATCAAAACTCCAACTTTTTCCCTGGCATAAATCTAGGTGTTTTATATTTATTTATTTTTAATTTTACTGTTTTATACTGGACTATCTCACTGGTGTTTCTGGGCTCTAAGGTGTCTCACACAAGCAGAAAAGGTATCCACACTCTGCCTCTGTGCTTTATGTGTCTCTACAAGTTAACAGAATTTTTATTGGGGTTTAAATAGAATAATTTAGAATGAAGTTTGTAAAACAATGCTGTTTATCAATTGAGTGTAAGAATGTATAATAAGGAATGATAGATACAGGCAAGAGGTTGAAAATCGTAAGTTTGTGTGTTTTCCACCTGTTCATAATTCATAAATTGTCTTCATGGATTTAGTTTTCAAACAGGCTTTARTATGTCCTGTAACCAGGAGCCTGTTCATCTTTGCATACATCAGAGACTTTGTGTGAAATTCACTGACTTAAAAGGAATTGTTGGCTTTTTAGTTCAGCTGGGAGCTTGTTTAGGTTATCTAATGATTATCTTGATGCCTTACAGCAGTGCCTTGAAAGCTGCGTTCTGGCTATAGGTGAATAAAAATGCAGATTCACTATTGCATTTGTATTATTACAGTAATATTCATTTATAAAGACTGGAAGATTTGTAAAATACATAGTATAGTATGATTTTTTTTTTTTACTCAGTGAAATTTCAGAAGTTCTTCAGTTGCAGTACAATGGTTGGTAAGCCAAGGGTAAAAAAAATTGCTAATACTTCCAATAGAAACTATTGGGGGTGGAATATATTTGGGTGATGTTCAAAGGTAGATGTTTGRTTTCTCCTTGTGTCCTGTTTCTCATGAGAACCTTTTGAAATGGAGTTTGTTTTTACTCAGATGTATCTTTTGTGAGAATTTGTCATGTTGAAATAGCTTCGTAGATTGCTTTTGATCAATCTGACCCTCTCAGGGTCTGATTGGTGAAAGCTGGGATATGGAGTTGATCTCTCTCATCTAAGAGTTAAAATATTTTTTTCAAACCTCTGTTTGMCTGAAATGGTCTTGGATTCCTCGAAGTCTGGGTGTAGGCTAAACAAAATCCAATGTATTAATTGATACATGAGCATTAAGAACAAAACATGTCAGTTCAACCAGTGACAATTCTTTTGGAGATGTGTGAAGTCCTTTTTTAACTGGATAAYCTTTTCCATAGATGCAGTGGCGTGAGTTAGGTGCTCTAACATATCAGAAAGAACTGAAAGCATCTTTCAGCTCATGTCAGTCTGATTGCATTGCTGTTAGCCTGTCTAAAAAGATTTACTCTCTGTAGGCTTGCTTACAGTACATGAATAATTTAATAAAATGGTGCAACTGGCACAGCTGAGAGCTGAGCTGGACACAGAGGCTGAACTGACCTCTTGGCTCTTGATGTACCTGATACCACCAGAACTGCATTTACATTACAGGCTGTACTTTGTGCTTCATTGGTGAGTGTGGAATGAGTGTACATAGTTTTCAAGTGAAACCTGTTCTGGATGTCTTTGAAAGTCCCTTAAAGTAGAGAGCTCAGAGAAGAGCCTGTACTTAGAAGAATAGCAATCCCTTTGTGAAGGTTAGGAAATGACTGCAAGAGTACACAGAAGTTCAGGATTTTACTGCCATAAAAACATAGGAAAATACTATAGATWCTCCTTCTCTGCCTAAATCTCACAGCCCCTCCCCCTAAACCAAACAAATAAACAAAAACCCAAAMCAAAATTGGATCTTTACTCTGTGAATATTGCATCTTGAACATAAGCTAATATTTGATAAGGCAGAGGATCCCAAAGACATTTTATCTTAGAAGGCTTTTTTAATGTAACCTAAGATTTGGTTAAGTATCATGGAAAATTTCTAGGTATGTTTGCTGAGAATTTTGTGTGTTTGAAACATTTTCTTAAAAAAACTGGAAAAGAATTATGCAGAACTTTCAAAGTCTACACAGAAATGTTAAGCATTAGTGATACATACAGATCAGACATGCAGAGTTGAATGCTAGATTGTATGTTGTGGTTGGCATTTCATGCTCCGAAATTAGTCTCTCAAAGTTCATTTTAAGTGTTCTACATGTTACATTTTCAAGGCTTTAAAGAACATTGTTAATGTAATTTTTACGTTGTCATAAATTCATTTTGTCTGAGTAGGAGTTTCACACGAAAAGTTATGTTTAACTTCATCTCTGTTACAAAGCATACGTTTTGCCAAAAGGGGTTTTTTTGGGGTGTAGGKTAGGGAAGAGGAGAAGTCATAAATCGTTATTATACTACACCTCTGCCCTTGCCACAAGTAGCCAACTTTAAGATATTCCTGTTAGTTTATCTCCTTATCTGTTTAAAACAAACAAACAAACCTTTGCTAATTTCCCTGAAACACATCYAGAGACAATCTGTCATTGCAATTTGATCTGAAATTTACGATAAAAATAGTTCAAACATTAAATAAAAGAAGCCTTAAAGGCAGAGAGATCATTGAGAGATTCAACTGCAGTTTTACAAAAAGTGCTGCCATTATCACTTGGCATTTTTTAATTCTACAGCATTACTTTAAAGCATGTTCTGGTAGCTGATGTTAGTTTTCAAAGTTAAATATGTCACCTCAATGGGAGAGAAAGGAAATTACTATTTCAGCCCAATTAAAATATCTGTGATGTCTAAATAATGTGTATATTTACACAATCATTTAATACCTAAATGCAATTATCCAAAGCTTAACCTTCAGGATGCTAGAAACACTTAATGTGAGAAAAAAGACCAGCATTTATAGCATTCTTAGAGCTGATAGACTAGTTTTAGAAAAAGAGTTATTATCAACACATTTTGAAGTCAGGTCTGATATTGATGTTTGAAAATATTTTAGCTGGGCAGAAATCATATTTCCAGTTATGTAACTTCTGCAGGGAGAGATGCATTTCAGTGGCAGATGAAATTGATTTTTTTTAAATAAATCAAATTAATGTTTGTGACTGACTTGGTGCACTGACCTTCTTAATGTGGGTCATTGTCATTTTAATAGAAAGGAAATGAAATTAGTTTAGTTGCAACTGGATGAGGAGGAAAGCTAGATAGTGGAAACTTTTCTGCTGAAATAGGTTTCAAGTGTGCAGAAGTTGGAGGTGCCTAATCTGAAAGTTGGTCATTAAAAAAAAAGATGCTATATATTGCAGGCAGGATTGTTATGTAGGGCTGGCCCCATAGTTAGCTGTCAGTTCTCAAGGCATGCAATTAAAATGCTTAGTCCTCCATCACCTTAACATTATAGGTGAGGATAATATCATCTGTTGGCTCATCATTACMCTTCTGTGGACTTGAAATGGATGAGTTTGTCAAATTGGGTAAGCAGAATGCAGAAACCAGTGGCTATCCCTGTATAACTGGCAGTTTACAGTGTAAAAGCCCCCCTGCAACAGAACCACTGGAGTAAGGGAGATGAGCTCCCTCCCTTTTCTTTTGGCCAAAGTCTTCAGTTACTGCATTGTAAGGATTGTCACATGATGGAAAAAGCATCMTTTAAAAAACTATACTGAGAAGTTTTATGCTAAGGTGATCTCTTGAAAGGGTGCAAAAAATTGAGTAGTGAAAGGAAACATTATATTAAAATGTAATGTGAAACATTACATTTTTGTAATGTTCAGAACTGTAATTGTATCACTTCACTGACTTCCAAAAATTGAGATAAGTAGTTTTTCATGGGTGGTGTTTTGAAGGGTTTTACAACCTACAACAAAGTCTGCTACCATGTGTTCTCTATGATAATCAAACCTGCCAGATATAAATTAGTTTGTGTATTTGCTCACCTGCAATGAGGAAGGATTTTCCCAACACTGGATTGCAGTATTTGGAAGATTGAAGTTTCTCTCTTGTGTTGGCAAGAGGAATCGGAAACCACTTGATTCAAGTGCAGCTAAATCTATCACAACCATAATAGCTAAAAATACTATAATAAGCAGAAGCATTTGTGAAATGATGTTTTCTGTGATACCTGCACTGATTAATGCCATGTGATTAATTAGGAATGGCAGTATCAGACCTGATCCCTCTTGGGCTACTTCCGCTGTTTTATGTATAGGAGTAGTAAAAGTCATTGTGCTCAAAACCAAAACAAATGCTGACTGTAGCACCTGACTTCAGTTGTCTTWTTTAAAGAAGAAGGTAGTTTCACCTATTTGGCAAAATTCCTTTTAGAAGCTGTTTTACTTTGCTTTGAGTCAGGGAAGGTAGATGTGTTCCTGGAAAGATGATTTATTGTGGGCTGTAGTTTGCAAGCGTAGCATTTTTTGTCCGTCCATTATGCTCATTGTATTTCTCAGCTTCCCAAGTAGAATGCCTTATTTGTCTGMAAATTTGCTACAATTCCCCTAACAAGCTATGACTGTATCTGTTGGTTTTTTGACTTGTTAGACCTAAGTATGTGAAAAGGGCACAAACATTTCATACATGCACTTCCGGGATTGGCCAGTTTTCTTGGATAGAATGTTTGAAATTACAGAGAGCTGCCATTCTCTCTTTTAACCTTTGGCAAAAATTACTAAAGGGAAAGTGGATGCAAGTGGCTAAACTGTGGGGTTTCCATTGATAGTAATTTATAATGCTTTACTACAACATTAAAATTTTGAATTTGATGACTGGTTAACTCAAGATTTAGTTGTTGAAAACATTGCTATGATTTAATAGTCAATAAAAGAATTTTTTTTTCTTTATATAATTACAATGCTAGTGTTTCCTCTGTCACTTTTTCTTCAGAGATCAATTTATAGGCCTGAGATACTGTTGGCATTTAACTATGCTAATCTATTGCCTATGTGTCTACATCTGTTTAACAAGTTGCTGCAATCACCTGGAATTTTAACAGGAAGATTAATACTGTGATAAATACATGGGCTTTTCTGAGATGAATCACCATTTCCTCTAATTCTTCCCTGTTTTAAACATAAGCTTGTTTCTGGGTGAGCAAGTAAGACTATAACCATGAGAAATACATTTAGGAAATGTATTTCTAGGTGGTCAATGGTAACTGTAGAAAGCCAGTCTGTAGACTTGGACTGTTGGAACAGGTTGTGAAAACTGAACAGCAACAAGGAATGTCTCCATGCACAATGAAATTGTCATGTTGTACTTTCCTTGCCAGGTTCAAAGATAAAATAGACTTTAGGAACAATCAGTTCAAGGGGAAGGCTTTTGAGACAGTGAATTAGGGGATGTCCAAGAAAGTTTGTGAACAGTTGGTCAGCAGAAAAAATGCCAAGTAGCGATGCAAAAGAAAGCAAATGTCCAGCTAGACTTCAAATAAGAGGTAAGCATTGGGGGCCACAAGCAGTGCTGCTGCAACATTAACAAAAGGAGAGTAAAAGGAAAAAGTGATGCCCCTGAGTGGGGTAGGTGGTTTAATTTCCACTGATGCAGAGGTTGAGTTCCTCAATGCCTTCTTTTCCACCACGAAGATCTACCAGGTGTTTGTACCTACAAAGAGGATTCAGGAAAGAGAGGATTGACCAATAGTGGACTGATACAGTGTGGGGACTGGGTGTTTGATAGCAGCTATGTATAGGAATTGCTGGCTGTCCTGTTGGACAGGAGGCTAAATAAAGATTAGCCAGCAGTGTGCTCTAAGCAGTGAGGAAGGGTAAGTGTCCTGGGCTGTATCCACAGGAAATTAGTTAGTAGATTGAGATGATCAGCTATCACACAGTATTCACTATCTGGAATATTGTGTTAAATCCTGCTGGTGAGCCACCAACATTGTTGGGTTGGACACGTTACCATGTGAGGAGAGGCTGAAGTTCTGTCTGGAGACAAAGCAGCTTTAGGGGTACCTAATCCTAACTTCCTGATACTGAGAGGGAACCGAGAAATCAGGTTCTGTGGTGGGAGGAACAAGAAACAGTCATGAGTTGAAACATGGAAGGTTTTCACTACAAAGGGTAGTTGAGCTGTGGAAGAAGCCCAGAGARGCTGTGGAATATGGCCCTGGGAGATTTCCAAGACTCATCTACATTAAAACACTGAGCAACCTAGTCTGGCCTCAGAGCTGATCCTGCTTTGAGGAGGAGGAGACYGAGTTGTGAGCCTCTGAAGGTTCCTTCCAATCTGAGCCATTCTGTGTTTGGAGCCAGTATCCACATTACACAGAGTCAATGGGAGCTGCTTTGGCTTCCAGGGTCCTAAAATGAACCTGGATACCCTTGTTACCTGAAAGTTTTTGGATTACTTGTTCCAAGTCACAGGCTTCTGTTCACCTATAAGGTATAGAAAGAATTTCAATATTCACTGACGTGATGTTTTTAAGCAAGTATGTACTGATAATTAAATGCAAATAAGATTTAATATTATAGAAAAGATTTGCAGAATGAGAGTTGTTTCTATGACTAATTTACCTGTTACCCCCAAATCCAAATCTCTCCTACATGCTCMTAAACTAAAAAGAATGATTTAGAAATTTTATTGGGAAAAATGGAGTAAATTCTAACTTGATTTAATACTGCAATGCTGCTTCAAGCAAAAATATAAAACTAGCATGGGGATGAGACTATGAAAGGATACAGAAAATGAGGACAGTGGTCATTTTATAGCTTCACCACGGGTGCAGCTTTCGCTAGGTATGCAGGCTGTTGCAACAGGATGTGGGTTTCTGCCTTGGAGCCTTGTTTGTGCTGAGGRGTGAGTGAGTGGTTGGTGGGGGTCTCTCAGGGTTACAGGCAGATGCAGCTGGGCTCCGTCCTCCCTGTCCCCGTGGTGTGAGCAGCCAGGCTGTGCCAGGCTGAATACAAGTGAATAGTTGCAGGCTGGCCCAAGTGTGCCTGCTCTTGCCATTGCAAATGAAAGAGTTTGCTATGTGATCTGTTTCTAGCTTGGAGCTAGGTAGTGTGTATTAGATTGTCTTTTTTTTCTCCAATTCTTTGGGGGAAAATAGTGTCTTTGATAGGTTTGCCCGCATGATGTTGGCAGGGCTGGCTGTAGTACTACACAGATACTTACTGGCCTGTCACAGTGRGCTGCATTCATGTTCAGCAGTAAACCCTGGCACCCTGTTTTAAGCTGAATTGCTTACATAGTTGGCATAGTCTTACTGAAGTAATTGCTGATGTATGGAGCAGTGTTTCRTGGTAAAACACTCTTTCAAGTGCCTGAGTCATGTTAGAGGCATGTTGTCTGGAAACTGCTGAAAGAGATTCCTTGTTGGTTTCCTTTGTACTCTCATTTCCTGAAGAAGAATGARGGGTTTATTAATTTTCTTTTTGTGTAGACTGATGTGGTGGCCCTCAGCTAGGACAGGCTGTGTCCTGGGTTAGTTGGGAAAGGTATTAGTACTGTGGATTGACACGCTGACTGTGACACAGATCAAATGCTTTCCCCTTTGTGTCGCTGACTGCCAGTGACACACTTTCTGATATGTGCATCAGGAAGCATTCTGCTACATAATGAGCACAGGAAAATGGTAGAAGGAGATTGTGTCTTTCTTGRTTTGCTTAAAAAGGCTCTTCTTAGTTATATATAAATTTTTTGTGGGCTTTTCTGCTGTTAACTTTTTCAACAAAATCATGCTGCTTTGTTTGGAAGTCCTGCATACCTAAGGCAGGGTTTGCARAGTATTGGCAAATGTGTGCATGAAKTATCTGGCTTGTTCCTAATTTTGCTGTATAAGTTGCTAAACAAGTCTGTGGAAGACCAGTGCTGACAGGAGTCTGGAGTCTTTGTCTGCCAAAGTCAGTACAGTACAGCAGTAGTATTCCACAGAGCAGTGTGAGAGAAAGGACTGTCTTCGTTTGAGGTCATCATCTTAAATGTCTTTGAGTTCTTTCAGCACTCAAGTGGCAGTGCCTAACTTAAAGCAAATAAGGATATTACTTTTGTGTGTGGTGTAAACTGGGTAACTTAGGTAATGCAGAAACCAAATCAGAATTCTGCTTTTCCTGAAGCATTAAGAAAGCTGCCTGTGAATAGGGCTTAAAGTGTACTCTGATAAGATGTGGCACTTCACAAGAGCTGCCCTGGAGTACAGACATTGAGTCAGTTTGCCTAGAAATGCTTCAGTTATGGCCTGGATTTCTTGTGCTAGCATGTGGGTCGCTCTTGGGAAATGACTGCAATTTTTACATTGTTTTTCATGTTTTGTCTTAGTCAACCCACCTAAATGAGCCAGTTTTTTTTGTCTGAGGGCAGTAATCCCTAATTCTCCTAGATGGCATTAAGAAGTTTAAATCCATATTATTCAGGTATGTTGAATTTTGATTTGAGATGTTGAAAGAATAAAACGTTAAGGTGAAGTCAGACAGAATATTTTGTTCTTCAGTGTAATTTATCTTACGTTTTATCATCTGGTGCTGTAGGCACGAGTTGTTACTCACCCTATTAAYGCTTAGTTTGTTCTTAATTAAGTTGTTGAGGGCGAGTGTTATCTAAATCTTAGGTATGTCTTACATTGAAATGATGAATTTATCAGCCAGTTAATAATTGTGTAGGTTATTGGTTTATATGTTCAAGTAGTAACTAGGCAGAATACTGGGATCTTGGTAGGGGCTTTTTAGTTTTGCTTTGGAAYGGACTTTTTTGTGTTTTAGCGATCAGGATAAACTTAAGATATATCACTTCAGTTCTCATTTTCTAAGGGAGTGTGTATGTTGACTTTAGATCATGGCAGTATCTTCTTCAAGAGGATAAGCATTTCAGAAACTTAGGTAAGAATGTTCAGGTACAATTGAAGGTTTCTATTTCGAATAAATATAAGCAGAGATTCAATGATTAGGGAAATAATTTTAGACTTAGTTATATACTTACACAGGATCTTTTTGCTAGCAAGTTCTCTTGTCCACTGAGGTATTTTGAGTAACAAATCTAGATCATGTAATTCATAAAAACAAAACTTAAGATTAAATTTACAGTTGATCCAAATGCAAAAAAACCCTGCAGATCCTTGAAGCTGACAGCTCTAAAGGTGGCAATAGTCACTGAGGATTGTTAGTGGACATCAGCTAGTGTACAGATTCTACAACTGAAATAGTAGGTTTGTGTAAGATGAGTGGCTTGACTGTTGAGTTTGAATTGCATGGTGTGTTTTGCTGTTAGTGGTGGGTGGCTTAAGTCCAGACATGTAGGTGGTGAACTCTGTTACTCAGTTTTATTGGAGTGTYGTTGCCTAAAGTAAAAGCATTAGAAAGTTCAGTTTATTAAAMTGAAATTTTAGATAAGGAGTAAGGAAACTTATAATATTTTTCTTGCCACAGATAAATACACGAAAGATTAATAGCTGTTATTTACAATAGTGGTCCTTTATATTACTGAATTTTGCAGCTATAAGATTTCTAGCACATGTCTCCAGGCTTGTATGTAGCTAGGAAGGAGATGGTGTTTTTAAATTGTCCTCTGATCTGGGAACAGTTGCATCTGGGTATTACATAGGATTAAATAGCAATCATTGTCAAAGCCTATTTAGTAGTAAATCCAGGCAGAGCAACTGTTAAGCAAACTGACAGTCAAGCAAACGGTACAGGCAGAAGATACACATTGACAAAGATGACTTGGATTTGGGACATGCACTGTACCTTTTTTCATCTGACTGCTCAAACAAGATGGAAAAATGTTTTGACTTSGAAATAGAAGATAGAAACCTAGCCTTTATGGGAACTACATCAAATTTACTGAGGTGTTGAACTCAAATCTGAGTGTTCTGAAATAGGGATTCATTTTTCCTGATAAGGTGTAAGGGTTTAAATTGCTGTTGTTTCCAAGCACTGTTTAGCTTATCCATTCTGTTGGCCACAGACGTATTGAGTCTCTGGGAGTATGAACAATGTGTTCTTATAAATGGGATGCAAAMCAAAAAATTTGGTGTACTGATACTTCTGAATGGTAAGTCTTTTGATTATTTCTTGAACTTTGTGTTGTACTAGCATACTATTATAGCATATTATTGTATAATGCTCAAAACGAAATTGAGTATGTAGCTATAATGTGGTAAAATCATCTCTACTTCTTAGTTAATGACCTTGTAATATGGAGAAACAGAAAACATAGCTATGGTGGGTGAATCTTGACAGTGCTTGACAACGTGTCAAAGCAATTCTGTATTCTTTTACTCTCCAAATAGATGTGGGTAACACTTCATGTTTTAGCATGATGTAAGTGATAATGGCAGCTATGGTATTAGGTGTCAATCAAGATAGTGTGCTTGTAATATTAGTCATCCACTGAAGGGAGCATAAATGCAGATACTGAACTCATTATGAAGAAGGAATGCCTGTGGTGTGTTCCGGGCAAATACCACTTCCAAGTAAAGGAAGAAGACTCTAGAGATAAGGGATGTACACAGATAAGCAAATGGCTGCCTGTGTCAAAATAGCATTGCTCACCTGACAACTATTTATTTAAAGATGATCTTTGAGCCAGTTGTTTTCTTGCTTAAAGCTGCTGTTCTAGAGAGTGAAGAATTGAGACGATGGCATTGTGGCTGACTGGYGTTATGCAGTAATTCTGGCCTTTGTAATTTGATCCGTGGCTTTCTGACAAGTGCTCCTGTCTGCTATAGGTTAATATTATTGTAATGCAKGGTTTCCATGATGCTTCCCTTAAAAAGAAGTATGCATATCTTCTTGGAAACAAAGAGAGCCACTGAMGATCTTTCCCAGCAAGACTCTAGCTGGCATTTACAGGTAACCTACTGGGTGTGCCTAACTGGATGTTAAAATCCAAACTCAATTGAGCTGCTAATGTGTGGTACCTCTGAAGAGAAATATAAGGGTGCAGTGGTTTATGTAACTAATTTCATGTGTGTTGAATGGGCTGGAATCTCAGAACTGGATTAGCTCAGTGGTCAATTACTAGAACSAGCTCTTCACTAATACACTGCTGTCCTACTGTATTTTATCAGTGTGCAGGGATACCAGGCATGCATTGAGTAAGTAGATCATATTTTCTCTTGTTTTTTCAATTGTCAGTTTAAGCATAAGGGACTTTTTTTTTAAAGTCCACCTTATATATCCCTTTTGGTGTGTGRTACATTATAGGCATGTGTCAGTTATAGGCAGTCACTGTTGACATGGCTGTGCTTTCCTGTTGGAGATGCACATACCCATGTGGATGAAGTGCCCTGATGTTGACAGTAATTATCAGTCTGTCTTCCCTTAAGGAAGACAARGGTGAGTATTTCAGCCTACATTTTTTTTTAACAATATAATATGTAAAGTGAGTTACAGACACTTGACTTAACATGGTAATAGTAGACTACTGACGTGGTAGTGATTAATCAAACTAAGGATCCCCAGCCTGCTTTTGGTAATTACTGTAAAACTCTGGCTTAAGCTGGCGCTGCCACTGAAAGGGAATGTTCACTGAATTATGCTTGTGACAGTGCRGTTGCATGGAACTTGACAGAGCCTGTTCCTTGGCTTTTGGTGCATGCCAGTGCATGTGTGCACACATTTGCCCCCACAACTATTTCAAGAGCTATCAATAACTGTTTACAGAGATGTCTGTACMAGAAAAATTCAAATATTTTAGTTTCATAGTGGACTTCTGAGTTAGCACTTCAKTTAAGTCTTAATGCTCAATAATTGATTACCTCTTTTTTAGAAAACTACAAATAATTCTCCTCTAAATCTCTGTCCACCACCTGCCAGTATTTACTTACTGCATACCCTAACTGTATCATGTTGCATTAATATGTTTGATAGAAGAAGTTATAGTGCCTGGTATAATGAAGCCTTCAGTTCAGTTGTAATCTATTGGCAGGTGCTGATAAACTACCAGGTAGCAACTCTGGACTGAACTGGTGAAATTGAAGCAGACTGGAAAGTTTTACTTCCTATCTAGAGGCTCTGTAGCAATTCTTTCTTGCCATAACTCTAATCTAAGAGTGATTCAGTTATTTGGATATAGCTGAGCAAATGTGCAGTGGAGATAAAGGGCTATTGTTCAGAGTCATAAGCCATTTCAAACAGTTCAACAGCAACAAAAACCAGGAAATCACAATAAACTTGACTGTCACATTTAATTGGAAGCCTTTATGAGAAATCAAATGTTTAAATACCAATGCCTTTAAATGTGGAATAGTATGCTCTAAATTGGAAAGGTAAAAAAAAAGTCTGATAAAGTCAGGGAGCTTATATCTGTAGAAAGTCATTGAACCAAAAACCTGATGTATGGCAGTTGAAAAAAAATTTGGATGTAAGAACAGACATTTGAAAACTGATTTTAATGGTTGTCAATTACCCAAAGAGGTCAAAGCAGACCTTCTGTAAGGATGGGATTATCTTGCATCTGCCAGCAACCCTCACATTTGGTAGGGAACTTAAGCTTCTGATATTGGCCCTGTTTCAGAACTCTTTCGGACTCATTCAAGATATTTTCTCATAAATCCAAATAAACTTCAGCTTTGTTGATTTTGAATCTTAAGTGAACTTCCTTTACAAAACAAAGCTATCAAGAAGGCAAGTAGATATGCTGGATTGTGGTGCTGTTCACAATGTTCTTAATGTTATCATGCATATCATTATTTGAARCATAAGTGCCGGAGTAAGTCCTTTTAGTTCAAAGTTTTGCTTTTTAGAAGTCTCAGGTACTTCGCAATTGCTTTCCACAGATGTTGAGATGATA
>CADDXX010000492.1:472563-568027 GCA_902810485.1 Alauda arvensis
AGTTGTGTTATTAAGAGTGTGAGGTTTTTAGGATGAGAGCATACCCTTTTGGCATTTGTGTTTTTCTTCAACCACRTTTCAGAAAAACTTAGTCAGTTGTGTGTGACAGCAGTGGATGAGTGCTTGGTCAACATCTTGCCTAAAGAGATGCTCCTTTTCTGCGTCTTTTTGTTGTCCTAATTTCTGTTCCCATATTTTATGTTTGTTGCTGTGACCAAACCATGCACATCACTGAAGCTACCCCTGAAGTAAACAATTCCACGTTCTTGGGTTAGCAGTGCTTCTTGGAGAAGCTGTTTTCAACATGGGTTTCTGTCACAGTTTTGTAATCAAGTTGTTACCTTAAAAGGTGCGTTAATTTTATCTGCTTCCCTTAATTTTGTGGCTGACTAGYTACTGATCTTTGCAGTGCAAGATGATTAGCACAGTCACCTCGTTTCCTGCATGTGAAGGCAGCCTGGGCATTAGACTAATCCAGCATTTGTCTGGGCTGTGTGAATTGCCACACTGAGTACCTGTTTCCTGTTACCCCTCTAAAGGTGACTTTCTTGATGTATTTCAATACCTCTGGGAAGTTTCAGCCAGCTGGATATCTGGGGAGCAGCAGAGTTCCCGGAATGCTGTGATTTCYAGGCAAAAGGGGGGCCATGTTATTACACAGGGTTACTCTCTGTCGYCCAGGGCAGATGGACGGGCAGCTCTGCAGCGAGGCTGTCACCGTGGGATCTGGGGACACTTGCAATCCAAATAAGAAGAGGCTGTCTTGGCCGTTCAAATAAAGGGCTCTCTGAAACCTTGTAGGGTGATGCCTCTGTCCCCAAATGCAAAATATCTTAGCTTCATACAGCATGAGAAAAAGGGTTAATATAGACAGATCTGCTAAATTTGGCGTCTCGATGGTCTCTTCAGGCTCTGAAGTTGTGGGGGCAAAGAGAAAATGGTGCGTTTGTGGGGAAGACTTTAATTTTACAATGTGTAAAATGTTTAGGTGACACTGTTTCTCGATTCTGTGTTTTAAAGATCTTTAATTGTGTGATACAGCATTTAAAGAGCTCCTTTTTGATAAGGCTGTGCTTGTAGGAGGCTGTATATAGCTCAAGGGATTGTGTAGTTGTGTAATTCTTCCTGAGGGCTGGGGAGAACCTCCTATATTGAAATGGACTATATAATCGTGTGTTACTTACTCTACTGAATATACTGAAGTTAAATATTAATTAGCATAATTTGAGCTCCTTCCCTCTTTGCTGGTAGTTAGGGAAAAGCACGTGTACAGTGTATGTTACAACAGAAGGGCATATACTATCTATTAAAAATGCAAGGTTATAGAATGAGTRTTCCTTTAATAGGTATTGAAAATAAGAAGGATGGTTTTCCAGTTTAAGACTAGAATGGTGTTCAAAAGCTGTAGGATTTAATATTGACAGCAACACTTTGAAAATCAGAGCGTGCCTTTTTTTCAGGCGGAGCAGCATAGCTGTATAGGTGCCATAGATGCATATGGCGTTTTCGGAGGAGAAGCGTGTGCCGGGGGACGCTGCCCGCTGGAATCCCGCGCTGCTCCCTGCCTGCCCCGGGGCTCGGGGATGGCCCCGGTGCCACCGGGGCTGCGCGGGGCGGGAGCTGCGGGCACTGCGGCGGCGGGAGCTGCAGCCCGCCGGCCCGGCAGGGATGACATCACCCCCAGGAACATGTGATGCAGCCGGCTGGCGCGGAGGATGCTGAGCTGTGGAGGGAGAGATTGGTGCAGATATTTATGGCATTTCATTTGAGTGTGGTACATGCCTTTTAATTTTTTTTTTTTAATTAAATCCTCAAATCCTAACATCCACAAATGTTTTGTGGAGAAGAGGCTTTACAAAGAGGGAAAGAGGGAGGGAGGACCCACCCCAAGCTCTTAAGACCTGCTTATATTGCTGTTTTTTGTTTTATTTTTGCTTCGTTGGAGATAAAAATGATACTTTCCTGCCGTATTCACCCTCTTTGCTCCCCAGCATTCTTTCATCCGTTGTAATCCCCACAGTCTTTTCAGTTAAGCTTTAACACTGCAGAACTGGAATRAAAATAGACTGTTTAGAGCAGCAGGAATATGATAATCCAAGGCAGTCAGCCTTAAGGATATGCAGATGCAGAACGTGAGCCAAGCACTAACGTATTTGCTAGGGTGTTTACCTTGAGCGGCCCCTTAATAGTCAGAGAAATGTTAGCTAAATGTTTCTCGCTTCTTACATGCCACAGGCAAAGTAAAACGTGCAGCTACTGCGCATCATCATCCGAGTGAAGTAGTTTAAGGGCTTAGAAATCTGAGCAAGCAATTGCGGTAACATCAGTGTCTTGGGTAATTTTGAGCCAAGAGAGACAGCAATGTACAGCACTAGTTTCTGCATGCTTTTTAGGTGAGGAGAAAGTGTTTTCTGCCTCCGAATTTACTGTAAAGAAAAGGAATTGCCATGGTTGATGTGAAAGTTGAGCATGCTAAATTGCTGTTAAGCTTATGGTGGGTAGCTCAAAGCACATTAAAGAAAAAAAATTAACCCTGGAAGTGTGCCTGTATGCCTTAGCAGTCAACTGAAGCCCAAATATTTCAAGGAGGAAAAGGGTATTTGCTGTCTTTTTAGGTGGTTTATTTAAGACCAAGATTTTTTTTAAAGCTGTTTAGAACAAAGAGAAATGTAGTAGGAACAAAACCGTAGGCAGTTTGATAAAAGGCTGATAACCCGTAGCCAGTGCTCTGGAGGAGTAACAATGTGTGAGGTTCCTTTGGCCCTATCTTAGCCTCTTGAGAGCCCAAGTACAAACATGAAAGCAAACCCTGCACTGCTTTGCCAGTCTGGAGTTGCTGTTTAATTGCAAAATRCTGTCCATCATGTAGAAACCCTCCGTGCTACGTGGTTACCCAAGGAACCAGTTTTCCTGGTCTAGCCTTTCTGAGAATGTGTACTGAATTTTGGGTTTGTTTTTGGTCTGTGGTGTTCATGGAAAACAAAGAACTAGCCAGGGAACTTCCATCTGGCTGGAAGTTGATTCATTTTGTTTTCTTTTGTTTGCATTTTGTGAGTGCTGAGACAATGCCCTGGTTGAGCACTAGTTATGGTGAACTTGAGGGACCCATTGCTGACAGGCATTTGTCTGAACACGTTTTAAAAATCCCCAGTCATGGATGGCTATAGTCTTCCACAGGCAATCCTGTGTGGTGTTCTCACTTCTTTCGTTTATGAAACTTCCTGCCATCAAGTAAACCTCTTGCTGTAGTTCTAGCAACCTTTTGTCACCAGTAGGCTTTATGTGTTCTGAGGACTGCCACCATGTCTTCCTGCAGTTCTTCAGGGGAAACAGATACATAGATGGTGACATGCAAACAGCTGACCATCTTTGTCCTTTGGGTGTTGTGCTTGGTGCATCCTGGGTCTGTTTTGAAGGGCAGTGCCCATAACTAGGTACTGTAGTGGCACAGAAGTCTTGGTACTGCTGTCTGGAGTTGAAAAGCTGTGATGTAATTTGCATAAATTATTCCCTGAAACATAGGTCTTATGTTACTTGTTGACACTAGCTTGATATCTTCAGGTTTTAGTTTAGAAATGCACGGCTTTTTCATTTAAGCTCAGAACATGAGACCAAAGGGTATGAAGCATTTGGATATTTTTGAGGAGGAGGAGTCTTAACAGCACTTTTGTGCTTCAGTATTTACAGAGAAGCAATGCACTTCCCACTTAATCCAGCAGAGGTACTTTCTTTGGATATGGGATWGTTTTAAACAACAGATGAATCCCAACAGACCAGGAAGGCTTGTACAGATAAGTTAGTTGAAGATGTGTCACACAGTTCTTCTTGTAAGATGAACAAAATCGGCCTAAACATGACCAATTCTGTATTGTWCAGGTGAAATAGTAGGTGAAAAATGTTTCCTAAATGTTTCTTGTCAAAGAAGGAAGAACATTCATATKTGGCTGCAGAATTAGAATAKTAGAATAGGAAGCAGAGAGGGAGTGACAAGCTGGTGATGTGCTGCTTTGCAGCATTGACTGTAATCACTCACCTTGGGCACTGTTTCATACTCCATGTATGTACAGAGTTAGCATGATAAAATGTTCTCTCAGCTGCAAAATGCTGTTCCTGTCAGGCAACAGAAAAGGATTCTGCTTACGGAAGTGATTTGAGTTGTATGTAAATAGTGTTGGGGATTTTTGGTGGGTCTTTTCGTGTTTTTTTGGGTGGGTTGGGTTTTTTGGTGGGAWTTTTTGCTTGTGTGTTTTTGTTTGTTTGTCTTTGTTGTTCTGGGGTTTTGGGTGGGGTTTTTGGTTTGGGATTTGGTTTTTTTTACTGGTAATTTTTCTAAGCATACTTACTCCTATTAGCTTGGTACTCTTCCTACCTGCTGGAAAAAAAAACCAAAGAAAATGGGATTTGGAATGCATAAAAAGCCACAGGATCTGTATGATAGTTTTTATTAACTGATGAAAAAATGCTAATTCTGTTATCTTGTTTTCTACAGTGGCTTGCTAACAGGCCATGCTATTTGTGTTAAGCTGGTCAAAGTGATAACTTGTCCATTAATATATTTCAAAAGTTTAGTTTATTTTTGTGGCACACTTTTATTGTAAGGTTATCTTAATTCTTGTAATCATAACATTCAGAATGTAGTCCAAAGGTAAATGTTTGAGTGTGTTCATTAAATGTAGAAGCTGCGCTTATCTGAATTTTTGACTAATCATCTTTTCTTTTGTTCAGGGTTTCGCAAAAATGATGAAATGAAGGCTATGGAAGTATTGCCAATTTTAAAGGAAAAAGTTGCATACCTTTCAGGTACAGTTATTTTCTCTTTTATAGTCCTTGTTAGTAGCATGTTAAATGGTATTTTAACTACTTTAAATATCATTACAAAATTTATGGAGCGCTAGGGCAGTACAGATTCCTGTTGGCTCTCCTAAACAGGACAGAAAGTATTGTGAAAGGTATAATAAAGGAGGTATTTCTTTTCTTGAATGTGGAACATTGCTAGTTGTTGTCTTGGTYGTATTAAGTCCTGCATCCCTCTTGKCCYGCACATCATTACTTAYAGCAACTTAGAACCTGCTGTACCAYAGTCATATTCATTYCCTTATTTCTGGTTCTTCTGATGGGGAATTTTACAGAGATGGCTTTGTTATTGGTCCATTTGCAACATATTCTGGAGGAATATGTCTTTTGCAGAAGTGAACTTCAGTTGCCAGTCYTTGGAAGCACACTTAGTATTTTTTTGGTGAACTGATTTAGCATGGAATTTTTTGATAGTTCCAGCATACACATTGAATTTGGTTGGTTACTGAACAAGGAATAGCAGGAGGATTTAAAAGTGGTATCACAGCATAGTTTATAATTTCATAAGTAACTTTACTTGATGGAATGATGGGCTGAAGCTCTTATTTTTGTAAACTGCATTTTGGTTGTGACTTTCTGTTGGGATTAAACATCATCATTCTCTCAGCTGTAATCTTAGTGTCAAATGATTTAGAGGACATGTTTTTTGGATAATTTGTCAAGAGTGCCAAAAAGTAAAGCTCTTGTCTGTAAATATTAAAACACATAAAATTATTYCAGCAGTTGTATTCTTTATGAGATTTGCTGTGCATGGATGCTGATGCTTGCAAGTACAGTGTGTAGTACTTTATCCTGTGCACTCTGCTGAGTAGAGGTGCAAATAAAAAACATGTGTGGGTGAAGTTTTTGTTTGTTTTCTTTTTTTTTTTTTTTTTTTTGCCTTCTTAAAAAGTTCTGGCAACTGTAATGAGTAGGACCAGTTTTCCTGGCAGCATGGTAACATGGGAATTCTAGTGCTGGTGAAGGCTTGCTTAAAACTATTTTTAGAGGGAAAGAAGAGGAGAAAAGGGGGTTAAGCACAGTATTTCAGTCCCTCATTACTCTTTTTTGGACCTTGTCTTATAGTGCTGAAGGAAAATGAAGTTAGTTTTCACTCCAAAACCTCTGAATTTTCAAGTTGTCCACTACTTAGTTTAGGCCCCTTAGAAGGGACCTGAAAAATGATGGGTTTTTCTAGTGTTAATTTGTAAGCAGATGGCATTCTGAAAGGCATTAATTCAGTGAAAATGAAATGGGCCAAATGAAAGATGAATATAAATTTAAGGGGAGATGATAAATTGTGAATCAGAACAGAGGAGGTGTTGGCAGAAATAAATGGTTGCCAACTTGCCTGCATGAAGGTAGCAGCTCCCAGTGGAAGAATGGGACAAACAGCTGTGGGCAACTAGACGGGCTAGAACTGATCTGCCAAAATCCATAGTTTCACATTTCTGTTGTAAGCGAAACTCAATTTGAGATACATTAGTAGTGCAAATGAACTAAGAAACCCTGAAGTTCAACAAGCTACAACAACACTSTTCATTGTGTTCTTCCCCTTCCCCCAAAAAGTACCTCCACCACTAGGACTTAACCACTGTGCAACTAGAACTGTCAAGCTTTATACCTGGGAACACAAAGATAAGGAAGACTATTGATTTACTGAACAGATTTTCGCTTACCTGAGAAACTGCTTGAGTATTGAGTCTTGTAACTATTTCAGGTGCTATCTCTAGGCTTTTCTATGAAGTACAAATAGAGTCTTGGATCCATTTTTTTGTGTTAAGTTTAAACTGAAACTTGTCAGAGTACAAATACTCTCCTATCTCTACACATACCTACGGAAGGAGAGCATTTTCTTAAAAGGTGCAATTATCTTGGTTTCATATAAGGAGATAGCCCATGGTAACTTGCCTTGCCATAAAAGCCAACTGTTCAGCTTTCTTTACTGGAGTACTTTATAACTAGGTAAAAAGAGTACTTTGTAACTAGGTAAAAAGGCATCTCTTTAAAAAGCTGCACTACTCAGCCTGTTGGATTTTAGTGCCATTTGGAGACTATTGAGAATGCTGCTGTTAGTGATGTGCACTGAACAGAAWTGATGCATGTTAGGTGACTCACGTGAGTTGATTGGATAGATGTCTGTGTGACACACTTTGGCATAAACAGAGTATCTTGATGGTGAAGTGGGGCAGTGTATSGAAGGAAATGGATTAAAATGGAAGTCTTACTGATGAAAGCAGTAGTAACATAATATGTTTTTGTTAAACAAAGTTAATAGGAGTTTGAGTTGGAGAATGACTATTGCAAGACTGGAAATTCCCACTGATGCCTCATGCATTGTTGCTTTGACTTACCCRTTTGTGTATGACACAGGAGCATCAGGAACAAAGGAAGTCAGAGTTAGTCATTGTAAGAGGCCTAAGAAAGCTGTCATTAGAGCTGATGAAAAAACCCGAAGTCTTAGGGACTTTTTTTTATTATTATTTACAATTTTGCTACCTGATTTAAGATTGGATAGTGAAGTTCTTTTCATCTAAAATCAAGGCTGTATTAATTTATTACTCATCTAGGCCTGGAATTTGTACAACAGCGTTTGTCCCTGATGTGCAAAAGTTTCAGGGTATGATTTATCAGACRTTTAAGCACCATTTTTAAAAATGGTTTTCTTCTGTGACATACACAGAGCTGGACCCAACTGAAGTGGCATCCAGAATGACATAAAAATGCCATATTGAAAACCTGCATGATACAGGAATTGCAGTGTGGGAAAGGCCTGGAGGACTGGTCTGAGGTGACTGCATGTAAGAAAGCGTTTGCTTAAAATGCTTAGAAGAGTGTTAAGGACAAATCAGCTCATRCTTTTGYGGGCTAGCTTCTGCTTTTTAAAGAMTATCCACCCTAAGCGATTGAGTTACTTTTTCTGGGGGACTGGAGTCAGTAGCACTTACTAGTTGAAACAAATGTTTAAGATCTGAAGGTAGTGGCCTGTGGTGCAGTGAGGAAAGAGAGCATTAAGGGCTTTAGCAGACTATCAACTATGCTTGGTAGCCTTGGAGTCCAGTGGTGGCTCTGGAGCTCAGCAGGGGCCTGGGCTATTGGACTCTGTCTTGTCATTGACCATTCGTTTCTCATACAGCTTCTGTCTTGGTTTTCTCCTGTCATTTGCTATGTAAAAATCCTCCAAGCTCTCTGCTTGGCAAGTGAGTCCGGATGGTCAATACTTGCTTTTTTTCATTAGAGTGAAGCAACTCTGTTTTTCATCTTAGGTCTCACTTAAGAGGGTCATGGAARATAAGGATATGAATTTCTTTTTAAGTTTTGCTTTCTGGCATTGTAGTGTGACAGATTCAGAGATGTGTTTACCCCTTCTGAGTTTCATTTGGTGTCTCACAGGGGGCATGTCCAGTGTAGACAATCTCTAGAGATGCTGACAGCCAGGCTTAGTGGCAAGCACACACTGACTGTGTTGGAGATGACAGTGATGAATTTTTGAGCGACTGGTTTTATTTATTGTTTTTATATTTATTTTTATTTTATCTCGGCCTTCCTAAGTGATTTTTGAAAAACTGTTTAGCAACATGTAATTACAATGAGAAGCTGATTTAAAATTAGAAATTCTGGGCTAAAGATAGTGTTTTTCTGCATTTCCATGGGACAGGAGAAAACAGTCCACACATCTGTGGTTGAAAGCATATATGTGAAATTTAGCTTGCAAGAATCTCTCTGTGCTATTATAGGTGTGTTGATAAAGACATCCTACTGGACTTGAATTTGGTGTTTCACAGTAGCAACATTTTGTTGTCACTAGCAAGGGATTGTGCATAGAACTGTATTTTACTATTTGACTACAGCAAGTCTGTGCAATTTTACAATTGAGATGAATGCATTTAAGTGGAACCACTTAAGTCAGATWGTTTGCCTTTTATATTAAGTGGATTCAGAATTTCCTATGTTGCTAACAGAATTAAAAACTGTAATCTGACAATTGGGAATCTGCAAATCAGAACAGGAAAAAAATACAAGTTAAATGGATGGAAACTTAAATAGTTTCCATCCATTTGATCTGTGTATTGAGTGTGAAATATTATACACCTAAATTATCCTAGTAATTAATTTAATCATTGAATTRTAAGATTGRTTAGGTTRGAAAAGGTYTTTAGGATCACTGAGTCCWGCCCTTAACCTGGTACTGCCAAGTCCACCACTAACTGTGTCCCCAAGTGCTGCATATACATATCCTTTAAATGTTGCTGGGGTGGTGACTCAACCACTTCCTCAGACAACCAGTTGTCCTATGGTGTCCTTTTGGTGAAGAAATTTTTTCCTAATATTGAATCTAAACATGCCCTGGTGCAACTTGAGGTCATTTCCTCTCATCTTGTCACCTTGTAGAAGAGACCAGCACTCACCCCACTGCAGCCTCMTTTTAGGGTGTCCCCTGAGCCTCCTTTTCTCCAGGCTAAAAAGTYCCAGCTCCCTCAGAGGCTCCTCATAAGCCTTGTCCTCCAAACCCCTCACCAGCTCTGCCACCCTTCCCTGSACACACTCCMGCACCTCAATGKCCTCCTTGTAGTGACTGGGCCMTGGATTMGTGGAWCTGGACACTGGATTCAAGGTGTGCCCTCRCCAGTGCCAAATACAGGAGAATGATCACTGTCTGGTCCTGCTGGTCACACTATTGCTGGTACAGGCYAGGATGCCCTTGGCCTTGGCCACCTGGACACACTCTGGATCCTGTTCAGGTGCTGTCAATCAGCACCCCAGGTCCTTTASCACTAGGCAGCTTTCCAGCCTCTCTTACCYCAGCCYCTARCRCTGCCTGGGKTTGTTGTGACCTGCTGAGGTCAGTAGTATGAGGCTGAACAGGGCCAAGTGCTGACCTCAGCCCATCAATCCWCTCCTGCCCAACCTGGTATCACCTGCAAGCTTCCCCTTTATTCTTACCCATAAACTGTCAAATTTCTTGGCACCGTCATTAAGCTCTAGACAATCRTAACTCTCCTAACGTTCAGGGCTACATTGCCAACTCTCCTTCCTTGCCTGTCTGTCCCTGAAGGGTTTACAGCCATCCATACAGCACCCCAGTTGTGCAAATCATCCACCATGTTTCCATGATGGCAGCTATGTCACAGTTTTCCTGCTGCCTGATGGCTTCCAGCTCCTCCTGTTTGTTGTCCAAGCCCTTTTCAGTGGTGTAGATGCACTTCAGTTGGCTATTAATTCTGTCACCTTTTTTGGGACAGAAACCCTAGTTCCTACATGACCATTCTCAGGTTCTTCCATGCTTTCTAACACATCATTATCTCTTACATCTTGGCTGCTGTGTGGATCTATTGATACCTCCTTTGAGGTGGCAGACTGAAAGACCTTGCTAGTTCACAATTCCTCAGACATGGTGTGTAGCCTCCACACTGATCTCTGACAAGCATGGCTTTATCAAGTCTRGTTTAAAGCTCTTTCAGTGAGCCCTSATAATTTGTGTGTAAAGGTCCTTTTCCTCCCTTGAGAYRTGTACCTTGTCTGTCACCAGCAGGCTCAATGTCWCCATGTAAACCAACCCATGGTCAGAAAACCCAAAAATCTCCCAGTGACCGCAGGCTCTGAGCCAGGTATTGATCTGATGGGTCTTCCCATTTCTTCCCTTATCATTCCCTGCAACAAGAAACACAGAGAGCACTACCTGTGCTCCTGATCCCCCAACCAGCCATCCCAAGGCTTTCAAGGAGAGAGTTCAGTCACATCTCTCTTGATTGCCCTTGGGCTTCTTACTGCAATTCTTGCTATCTCCCTGAAATACGGGTTAATAATACTGGGTTTTCCCAAGGGCTGTACGAGGGTAGGAAGCTTTCTCATCACATCCTTAACCCTGGGCCCATGGAGGCAGCAGGCAGTTGGCTCACTGGGCCTTTKTTCCCTTCAGAAGGGAGTCTCCTAGGACCATCTGTGTTCAGCCTACTCACCTCCTCCCCAGGCTCTGTCACTTAGCGGAGGAGCTCCTCTACCTGGGCACACCTCCCACAGCTGTGCTCTCTGCTACCATATCATCTAAATACTTGCCTACAATGTGGCATAATTCTGTATTTAAATTAAATCTGTTCAATTGCTGAGTCAAACATTAAATACATAACAGAGTGCCATTGCTGGAGATGTCACACTACCAGTCAAACTTGAAGGAGACTGTGATGTGTAAGTGTAATGCTTTGGTTATCCTTTCTTTCAGTTTTTCTTGCATTTGCTTTCTCACTGTAGGAATTATGGCAATATACTGATCAATACTCCCCAAAATTCAATCTTAAGTTGGTCTCAAAATGACAGTGTTGGCATTTAAGTTGAAATAACTTTTTTTTTAAAGTAGATACTGAAGACTAGTTSTGCAAACAAGAATTTTATGCTATGCTGTGGGGTCTGCTAACATTTTTAATTTTTCAGGTGGCAGAGATAAGCGTGGAGGTCCCATTCTAACATTTCCAGCTCGTAGTAACCACGACAGAATACGGCAAGAAGACCTTAGAAGGCTGATTTCATATCTAGCGTGTATTCCTAGGTAAGTGCTCATCTGTTAACCTGTAAGGCTGAGTAAGAAAATAAATGGATTATGTTGCAGTACTCCCACAAGCTGGCAGACTGAATGAGTTAATAATGTGAGCAGATCAATACCAAGTTTTGTCATTCACTATTTTCAAATGACTCTTTGGAAGAGAAATAATTACTCGGCCTTGTAGAATGCCTGGCAGAAGGGCTGGTGTGCTTTAGCTGGAAGTAGTTTGTGTCTCGGGAATGGCACTGCCATGCCACATTGGTGTTGCTTTGTTGAAGGCTGCAAACACAACTCCAAGGCTTTCACTACAGCAATAATTAGAAACATGCTGGTCATCATTTACCATATGCCTTGTGTGGCGTGTAGTCAGCACAGGACTCATGGCTGTTATTTGTGTTACATAAGACGTAGTGCCCTGATACAGCACGGAAATAACCGTGTGAGAAATTGTTTGTAAAGATCTCAGGTAAACCTGGGAGGATCTGTGAAAGTACTGATAGYGTTGCATTATCAGCATTTTAACCCATGAATTGCAGTGAGCTGTTTAAATAAACTGACAGAAGTAAAATCCAGTGCTGGTGTGTGTGTGTGCACATATGCACTCCCATATATATATATGAGATACTTGTAACAAAAGTTATGTATTTTGTATGTAATTAAAAGAAGTTCCTACCTATAGAACTTAGCTTTCTGTAGTACTCAAGTTGGGGACAAAAATGGTCCTAAGACTCTGACTTAAGGTCCATCTTAAAACCTGCCAGCATGTATTGCAGGCTGGAGCARTGCTGACTCTGCTTAACTGTGTTTGTCTATGACCACAAGCAGCAGTTGTGATTRGAGTTGAAAAAAATTCCTTAGACAACATCCCTGAGTGCAGTATCTTCCATGCTTGTGTAATGTGCTAATTTACTGAGAATCTTTGCACTTGATACAATCAAATGTCAGTTTCAGACTGAAAAAGKTGGTTTCATAAAAGTAATTCAAGGCATCTGTCTGAGAGCATACATGGCCTCCTTTTTGTAAAGTTAACTGAGGGAGTCAGGAGATGTACAGAAAGGAGAACAGAAAGAAGGCTTGAAGTTTTTACTCTCAGATTTGAATGGTGAGATGTATTCTAGCCATCTAGAGCTTCAAGTTGCTAGAGAAGTTAATAGGTAAATATGCATCAAAATGTGTCTAAGAATTTTTTTAGAGATAATCAGGGCAAGAAACAGTCTTCCACTGGCAAAAGGTGTATGTTRGCGTCAATAGAGCTAAAACTAAAAGGTGTTTTATACTCTTTAAGCATAGCAAACCTTTGAGAATAAAGGGAAGCTTTATCAAAAGCAAGACTTGTTTTCATACAAGTCATGTTTAAGGGACTGATGATGTAACTCTAGTTAATTAGAAGTCCCAACTGGACCAAATATCCCCAAACTTTTGGGCTGTCTTATTTGTTGCAGTACTGTTACTTGGTGTAGGTGAAGAATCACAGGTATCAGTTGTTTGGCAAGAGATCTAAAAGCTTAAGTTGACTCAATCTCACAATTTTACTGTGTTACAATTTATCTGATTTAAAGCTACTGTTAGACTTATGCCATCACCACGGAGTGGGCCAGGTATTTTAGTGTAGTTCAGGCTTACCAACACATGACCTTGGCTCCCTGGAACAAATCTTGTGATCCTTGGCCAAAAGGGATTCAGCTTGTGTGAGATTATCTTAGGCTCCATGATGGAGGACACAGCCACAYTTTGAGGGACCACAATGCACATGATGAGGGACCACTCTGAACACCCCAGTAGATACATGCCTTGTGAATTAGTGGTAAGCACTCCCTGTGCAATCCTCAGTTTGGCAGGATAGGGATGGGCTGAGCAGCATTCCTCTTGCCATTTGGCCTTTCAGTAATAGGTCTGTCTTTAGGATGGTAGGTTTGTTATTTTTCCTTGAATCTCTTGAGGATTTTAGGAAACCTGTTCACCATGGTCAGGAAATTGTACGTTGTAGCCTATGTGTGTGCCAAGCTAGTTACTTTTAATATACTTTTCTTCTGCCATTGCCATTTTTGGCATTCCTATGGGCAGGTGGGAGAGCCAGCATTCATCATGATAAACTCATGTTTTGAAATGTTGTGGGATGTTTATTCTCTCTTCACTAGCTTTAAGCTTTACAAACTTAAAAAAACCTTCCCCTTCATATTACCACTTCTCCCAGCTCTCCTGTATCAATCATAATCCACCTTTCTGCAATGTGGCCAGTAAGACTGAGTAAAATATGCCAGTGAAGCTTCCCTGCTTCTTGGACTCTGAAAACCTCACCACATGAACTCTAGAGTGGCATTTGAATTAGTCACATCCCTGAAAGTGATTCATACTCAAACAATGGACATTTTGTCCTTCTTGATAGTCTGTTGGCTATGATACATGGGTTTTGAAATATTTTCCTTCCTATGGTGATACTGCAAGGTCACGTAGCAAATTTTGCTGGAAGAAAATCAGTTTCTGGTGGTGGTGGTGATTGTCACTTTTGATCAGTGGCAAGAACTAAATGCAGGGAAGATATTGATGAAAAGAAATTAAATCTTCCAGTCTCAGAGGGGGTTGTATAGAATTTGAGTGTAAGGTCTGTCAACTTTTGGACAGCAAAATTGAACTCAAATTTTGTAGAAACAGGTTGATGTGGTTTTATTCACAATCCTGAAATACTGTGCTGTCCTTTAACTGTTCACAAATCGATCCTGTTACAAAAGAAATTGTCAATAGATGGGTGTTCTTCTTCTACAGACTCCAACTCTCAGATAAAATTGTTCTAAATCTTAGGCAGTTTGAAAAAGTTGCAAAGTGGTAGGTAAGAATGATTTGCCATCTTTTAGAGGATCCCTTCAATCATTAGAAAGACATGAATATTATCATCAGTCAAGTAAGTAACTGATGACAAGTGTGTGTGCTCTGAAGAGTCAATTGTAAATTAATTAGATATTGCTGCTTTAGGTCACGGTAGGTGTACTGTGTGTGTAAGGTGAGGGAGAAACAAGACTAGATGATGAATCATCATGAATATAAACAGTGAAAATATAAACAGTCAAGATAATGGCCAACTATCAAATCAGCTACAGATATAAAGCTGTGCTCCACAAGGAGTTTGGCATGGGAGTGAAAGGAGCATCTTGAGAGGTTTGTGAGATCTGCTGTATGTGGTCACCTAGTCAGCAGTGAGACCCTGAGGAGACCATGTTCATTAGGCAGCATGGTGCAGTAGAGTGCTGTGTTGGAAGTTGAAACACTTGCTTGATAACCTTTCCTTCTGTTTTCTGCAGTGAGGAAGTATGTAAACGAGGATTCACCGTCATTGTAGATATGCGTGGGTCAAAATGGGACTCCATAAAGCCTCTGCTGAAGATTTTACAGGAATCCTTTCCATGTTGTATTCATGTTGCACTGATAATCAAGCCAGACAATTTCTGGCAGAAACAGAGGACTAACTTTGGCAGCTCTAAGTTTGAGTTTGAGGTAATCTCCCCTATGGTATACAAAATTTATTTTGTGGTTTGAARTGTTCTCAGTAATGATCAGCACCTTGATAACTCTCAGATAAATTATATTCTGCCTGAGACGAGAGGTACTTTAGACCAATGGTGCTAGAAAAAAATGTGGTTTTCTTTATGTACTTAGGCTAGGTAATTGTGCATGTTGTTGTTTATATTAATTTTGTAAGCTCAGGAAAGGTTGAATTAGATTTTTCCCCCTAATGATAAAAACTTAGGCTTTGTCTCTTTGTTATGTTAGTGTGCATTATGGTAATTGTGATATCTCTAGAATCCAGAGGAAATCAGCTGAATGAACCTTGCTGTTACCCTCCTGCAGCTTTGCAATACACAAAGTCAAAACTTAATCAAAACAGTAATCAAAAGAGTGGTTGCTGTTTTGTTCTTAAATGTGGTGAGGTAAGAAAGACGTGGGGAAAATACCTGCAAGACCTCCTGACTTCTGCTGMTCAGAGTTGACACTTGAAAGGTGTGAGAAAAGTTGTGTGGACTTCATGAACAAAATGGTCAACTCTTACAAAGAGAAAAGCAAATACTTGAAAGGAAATTTCCAATTCATTTCAGTAACAGCATTTTTTTCTTTCCATTTTTAATTTTTAGACAAATATGGTGTCTCTGGAAGGCCTTACCAAAGTAGTTGATCCTTCTCAGCTAACCCCAGAATTTGATGGCTGTTTGGAGTACAACCATGAGGAGTGGATAGAAATCAGAGTTGCCTTTGAGGACTACATTAGCAATGCAACCCATATGCTGTCCAGACTGGAGGAACTGCAAGATATAYTGTCAAAAAAGGAGATGCCTCAGGACCTGGAAGGTGCTCGCAATATGATAGAGGAGCATTCACAATTAAAAAAGAAAGTCATTAAGGCCCCTATTGAGGACCTTGATGTGGAAGGACAAAAGCTGCTCCAGCGGATACAGAGCAGTGATAGCTTTCCCAAAAAGAACTCTGGGTCAGGGAATGCAGACTTACAGAACCTTTTACCCAAAGTGTCCACCATGCTGGACAGGCTGCACTCAACACGGCAGCATCTGCATCAGATGTGGCATGTGCGGAAACTGAAATTGGACCAATGCTTCCAGCTCAGGCTGTTTGAGCAGGATGCTGAAAAGGTAAGRATTGAGAGAGGAGACTATGAATGGCCTATAAATGATGGACTTGAAAGAAGTACCAAGGGTAACTGAAAATARTAATTTTTGTCTTTGAAGTTAATTGCTAGCCTTTTAATGAGAAATAAGGGKCTTCTTGATTGAGAGGCACTCAGGGTCTTCTGGAGTAGAGGGCATGGGATGATAGTACTTCTAAGCTGTAAGGAACACAGGAAGCTCTTACCAAAGAAAATGTTAACTGCTGATGACTTCAAAGCACTTACTTTTTCAAGCATTTGTTCCAGACATGCTTTTGCATGCRTCAAGTAAAGAAGAACACTGTATACTTTATAAATACGGATGATTATGGAGTACATTGGTCTTCTTTTGAGTGATCTTTGGGAAGTGAGTGACAGGCAGTCAACAAAGTCTGAAGAGGCTGACATGGGGAACTGCTTCATTGATACAGGATTTGAAGTTCCAGGCTAAAAACTGATGTATCTCTTCTGACAGTGCATATGTCATTAACAGAGAACTGAGTGCTTTCAAAATGTTTCAGGCTAACGGGTCTCTTCAAATGAGAGAGCCTTTGATTGTCATGGAATTTGAAGAGGAAGTATGGCAGGCACATAGATAAGCTCAAATAAGGCCTATTTTCATGTAGAATGGTTTTGCAATCACTTATTATTGACTTGTTACCATGGAACAAATAGCTTTAAGGAAGGGTGGGGAATTCTTCTCTGGGAGTAGTAGTAGTAACTAGACTATGCAGTCAAGTGGTAAGGATGTGTTTTATCAGAGCTTGAAGTATTTTACCTAAGATTGCCTGAACTGCATGAGACCAACGGTCCATGTTAAACCAGTATTCTGTTCTCCAGCAGCTGTCACTAGCAGATGCATGGGGAAGAGTAGAAGGAGAACAAACATACAGAACTTAACTTCTTACTGCTTTTTCAATTGTATTCTTCACACATACTTTCCCTTACCCTCATCTTTTCAGCTCAGGAACTTACTTTACACTACTGTAATGTTTTCTGCTGTGTTCAGAAAATAAATATTTTTAAAGTACTCTTTAAAGCAAATTGTTTACTGGATGGATATAGCTGAAAATAGTAGGGACATGTAGAGAGTTGGAAAAAAGATAAAGTTTATATCTATTTCTAAAATTATTTAGCAAATAATGCAAGCTGTTGTTCTAGTGTTGCTCTTTCAGAACCAAATGCATTTTGTCAGCCTTACAGCCACTTTATTATAGCATTAATATTCTGCATTATAGCATATTTTCAGTACTATGTGAGCACCATCAAAATATATTTTGTTGATTGTCTTATATTTTATCAAATTGCTTACATAACTTGGGCTTTAAGGAACTTCTTGTGAAATAGTTGAGCCTGTGGGATTGACCTCTGTCCTGCCATGTGGTTGCATAAGCTCCTATCAGTGTTTTCTGCATTTCTGATTCCAAGAGCAAGTATATATTAAATTACCACRTCTTTCTTTGAAAGGAAAATACTARGCACCTCAAAATGAGGTTGACAGCAGCTACCATACCTGAGACTGCTTTTCTCTCATCAGCCAGTAAAAAATTATTTAAAAGAAGGTTTGTTAGTATCCCAACTTACATTTGGATTAAGACCTTTGCCTTAATCTACTTGCAGCCTGTATTTGTACTGCTTGTGTCAGATTAGATTTCGTAGCTCATTACTTTTTTTATCAGTGTATGTCTATTTTACTGAAACGTGGGAAAGGATGGGATTGTTGTTGAAAAGAAAAAGGGTATTGCATGGGGAGAAATAATCATGYTCCTTTTGGAGGACCTGCTCAATTCAGTGCAAGAAATTTGGACTAGTTCAGGAGAAGAYAAGGCAAAAAAGGGACAAGGTTGGAGGGAATCTGATTGAAATTGCCCTTTAAGTGTCTGAAGGCAGCAAATTGAGGTGACCTAAAGAAGGGTGGTTACAAGCAGTACCAGTGTCTGTTTTGAGTAATGTTCTAACGCATTTTCACTGAGTTCTGGATAAGAAGCTTAACATTTTAGGAGTATGTGATCAGCTCTCTCAGTTATCTAAACTTCAAAAGTTTGTTCTGCAGTTCTTACTATATTGTGATCTGCTTATGATTTAGTTTGTCACGGGCTTGGGACAAATAGCAGACTTGATAATGTTGTTCTGTCAGCCAGCATATCTTGCAAGACCTTGAATTGAATACTTACAGCTTACTGCTACCATTTTTTTCTGGACGATCTATTTCAGCTTATCCAGAGAGCAGGTGTGTCTCTTTTGCTGTGATATAGCAAAGATTTCAAGACCATTGTGAGTAGGTGGGGTGTTAAACAGCTCTTTGCTGTGGTGYTTGGTCTTTGAAAACTTTGTCTTCCAGTGCCTCTGTTAACATACCTGTGAGCCTTCACTGATGGCCATTGTCATATAAAGTATCTCCCGAAATTTGTTGGAATATTAAAATATTCCTTTTTTTTCTTTTTAAAAGCAAGCATATTTAAAGATTATTCTTAAATTTCTCTGGAAGAAGGTAACTGTGCTTACAATATACTTTTAGTAGTTAATCTAGAAATAGAATAGTTGTTTTCAAACCTGCTGTAAACTTACAAACTAAAAACATGAAACTCGCCRCTGAAGTACTTGATCAGCATGAAAGAATTTATATTTAATTTCCATGAGTTGCCATTTTCATTGTAAACTGCTAAGCTGCTGACGTCAGTAAGTGCTGACACTGGGGAATGGATGAGCTTGGCAACTCAGTGCTCCAAGTCTGTTTGTTTACTATGACGTCTTTGTAATAATCAAGTTTATGATTAAGACATTACTGTAGCTTGTTGAGATAAACACCTGTAGTAAAGATAACAGTAACAGCCTCAGCTGTTTGATCCAAAACGACAGTTTCAGCAATGTTTGGGTTAAAATATGCAGTAACTTACAATGGAAAGAGCATCAGTGTTAATATTCATGGCCTTAGACTCTGTGTTCTGTGTTCATAGGTATCTTACATTACTTGTGCATGATTTCTGCCATAACAAACTTCCTTCTCTCCTTAATATTTTCATGTAGATGTTTGACTGGATCACACACAACAAAGGTCTGTTTCTGAACAACTACACAGAGATTGGAACCAGTCACCCCCACGCGATGGAACTTCAGACACAGCACAATCACTTTGCCATGAACTGCATGGTAAGAACASGCCTCCCTGCACACACAGCACAGATGTGCTGGCTATTTGATCTGTGTTAAGGTGGAATTTGGAATCATTCCTTCTTTACAAGTACTGCAAATCTGTGTTTGAGCTGGGAAGCTTAAAACACAATGGAGGAAAATAAAGAGTGGTCAGGTGCAGAGGTACTATGATAAAGCAACAGACAAATGGCAAGTGTTCATCACAACCTCAGCACCTTTCAAGTGTAAGTGTCAAAGCTTCTAGGACCTGGGATGTGTCTTTGAACACTGCCTTGGGTCTTGTAGAAGATTTCAGACAATTGTGTGTTACAGATTTTAGTCTCCATTCTGAAAGAAATAGCTCTCAGGATCATCTGAATAGATTTTAACTCAGGCAAAAAGTTCTGAGAATTAAGTGAGCCCAGTGTAGTACTTTTCCATGGTCTTAAAACATTTCTCATTTTTGGCACATCAGAACGGAACGAAACAATTTTTTGGTCAAATATCAGTAGGCTGTAAAAAAAAAATTGGATTTTTACTGGCAGTAAGTGAAAGCATTTACTTTCAGTTTCACGAATTGCTGTTGGAACATGGGGACAAAATTCYGAAGTGCGTTTTAGGTCCCTAACGCATTGTAGGTATTTAAATAACCTTGGGAGTCTGGGCCTAAATCCAGTTCCTGTTTGTTAGATCAATGAAGGAAGAACACTACCAGTCTTGTTACAAATTAACATTCTTGGCAGTCCAAGGATGGGAACTGCATTAAAGTATGGTTGAAATGATCAACTCTTGCAAGAGATTTTTTCTTTACAACAGGAAAGTAGCAAAATAAACATACCTAGAATTATGCATCTTGCAGAAGTAGTGGAAGGACTAGTAAAGCAGCTCTAGTGTATAGTGTAGCTGGAGGCAAGACAAGAGAAGACCTGATCAGAACAGGCACATATTCTTCTTTTGCAATTCAGCTCTGTTTTCAAAAGTTAAAAAAAATTATGATCAATATGAACTTTTTGAAAAGAGTAAAGTAAATGCTGGTGAACTTTGTAATTAAGTTACGTAGCATCATACATGGTTTTGACCATTAGGTTTGGTTCACAGCATGGGGAATTGCTGCCTTATGGAGCACCTTGTTCTTCACTGCTCTGCATATGAAGTAGAGCAGAAAGAAACACAGGATGACTGTAGGTGTCATTGACATGAGGTAACTTTTGGAATTTAGTAATTTTGAGTGGCCTTCCAGGCAGTTCTTGGGGTTGTATTCTAAAGGTTAAATTCTTCTGTAAGCCTGTCCTCATATTAGTCACYGTTGTCATCTTTGCTTCAAATTGGATGACTTTTTTTATTTTTGTCCCTTCTTTTAGACTGTTCAGATGCTATCAACAGTAGGAAGCACTTGAGCAATGCAGCATAATCCTTCCTGCTCTGTGTTTGCTATTAGTCTTTTCCTGTTAATCTCTCCTTTGCCTTTAGTTGTCAAATGCATTAATTACAGAGGATTTTTTCTCAGCCTGCAAAATGTTTTCTTCAAGCTTACAAGGAACAGCTTCAATTTGGGGCAAATTAAGCTGTCTGAACATTCGAAAGGGTAAAAACAAACTTCATTTTTTTCTGAAGCATAGCCTCCCCAGAAGGGGCTCTCTGCCATGGAAAAGRAAAATGTAAATTCTGTATGATTGGTCCCTGGTTTTGATTCAAGCAGCATTCAGATTATCTAGGTTTTATTTAGTTAAATGGCAAAAGCCTTTCATACAGATTAGGGGCAAGGATTAAACTGAACGTGACATACAAAATGACGTGAACTGATTGAATTTTGGCAGGCCTTATTTTTCATTAGCTTTCAACTGGAAAAACGTCGGGCAGTCTTAACTTCGGCAAGCTTTTCCCTTCAGCTTCTCCCTGACCACTCTCCACATATGCTCTGTGCTCAACAAGCTGCTGTCTGTTGACTCTTCCTGTCAGTGTAACTCTTCAGTAATCAAAGTGGATATAAGGTCTCTTGTGTGAATAATCTAACACCAGAAGTGAAATTTAACTTTTAACCTATCTACAACCATGTGAAGTGATTCATTTAGATGGAATAGAGGAAGGGAGACAGACAGCTATGTATAAGCTTTATTTATTGCAGGAAATTTAAGTCTTTTCATTGTGGCCCTAATTGGACATAAATAGATTCTTGCTTTCTAGTCAATTTTCTTGGGCTCACTTGAGGTAGGGAAGAACTGTTCAAAGGCTAAATGCTCCCCAAGCAGCTAAATGCAACCTCTTGCACTTKCTTGCTCTGATAATTGATGTTGCAGCTGCTTTTCCCAACACATTGTGGTTGTTGCAGGGCACATGCTTTTCTCCACAGCAGGTGCTGCCCTCTGTCAATAGCTGTGTCTCTCATGTCCCCTTCCTCCCCAAGCAGCAGTTTGTTTTCCAGGAGGTGGAGGRCAACTTCTGCAGCTGCTTATGCCAAACTTGGCTGAGAAAGAGTGACAGCCTTTGGGTGAGATGCCAAAATTTTTGATCTGATTTTCCAGTCTGAAGCAAGCCACCTGGATGTAAAACTCTTGTGAAAGCTACTTATTTCCTGTCACGAACAAGAATTAGTTACATCAAGGACAAACAGGATTTKCTGGGTTTTTTTAAATTTTATTTTCTTGTAATGACTTTATGCCATTTTTAGAATATTGGTTTTCAATAAGAACACAAAATAGTTGGAAGTGTGAACCAAATGTTATAAACCAAAAAGGTAACGAATACATCCAGGGAGGAGATTTAACTTTACTTTCACCAGTTTCATTAGCAAATGGTATATCTAGGAATCTTGTGYATTCATGTGGTTGCACTTCAAGGTAACGGGACTAAGTTCGTGCAAGTCTTAAGCTTAACACACAGACTGGTTCTCACTACAATAAATCTGTCCCAGATGAAAGCTGGATAGGTGTAGTGCTGTGCATTAAAGAGGGACATATGTTTGGTTACCATGGATTAACACACAGGTTGATGTGGTGAAGAGAGCTGCTGACTGAAGGATAWTTCACAGGTGCAGCCTGTAAGTATGTGACTTCCTGTTACTGAATTTGAGAAGCTGTGCACTGATAAAAGTCAAGGCTATCTCTTTATAGGGCAAGTAGATCCCCTGTTCCATAACTGTAGGGAAAAAACAAAATCTTACTGATTCTGCTCTCTGAATATGAGGATGGATTTTCAGTACAATTTTAAAGGCCTGCTTTCAGCAACAGTAAATTGCTGTTGTCAAGTCCTGAGATTTATTTGGGTTAAGCAATACTCAGTTTCAGCTTGACGTTCCTATTTGGGTGACTAAACCAATGCTTCACTTCTCAAAACGAGTTTTTAGTACCTTTTAAGGTAGAAACTTTCAGATAAGGCATCATGGGAGTTACAAGTACCAAAATTATGTATTGAGTTTTCAAACTGAAGAATAAAATACCCATGAGTATATGATTAGTCTGTCTTGCATGCAAGAGTGGAAAAGACTGATAATGTGTTTGTCCACTCTTGTTCCTGCTGTTTTCTATACATCTGCTGAGACACAAGGAAGACAAGAAGCCATGTGAAATATGAGTGAGGAGGAGGATGTTGTCTGTGTGAACATTTTCTGCTCTTTTGCTAGATCAGATGGCCTTGCTTTCATTACCATTTAACTGTGCCTCTCTCTGCACTGGGGAGGGTTAAAATGCTTGAAGAGTGATGCAGGCAAAAYGAAACTTTGTTTGGGGAAAGCTGACACATGCTACTATTAAAGGATTGTGCTATGACTGCTTCTTGTCTCAATGTTGATAGAACCACGAGTAGAAGTTACATTTATTAACTATAATCCAAAAATTCCTATCTCAGTTGTAGGCGTATTGTGAAGTTGATTAATGTTCTCAGAACAGGCTGTTTGCATACACTAAGCCATTTTATCAAGGTAGTAATCAAATCCTGAATGCAATCCAAAAAGAGAGTGTCAGAGATGAGCAATGGTGAGAGCTTTGGGATGTTGAAATGGAAGTATGAGCACAATTGTTGAATATCCCTAGGTTTGCAGAGTTAAAAGTTAAAAAAATTTCTTCCTCAAGTCCAGTCACAGGGACTGATACAAATGAAAATACGAAAAAAGTCAGATGAGGTAAGATCACCTTAGCTTAGAGCTAGTGTAATTTTTTTCCTCCTCCTTTTTACCACTGACATATTTCACCCCTGAGATTCTTTCTACTTTAAATATGTGTTTTTGTAACCATACAGATTAAGGACCATGTGAATTCTAGACTGCCCTTGGTTCTCAGAATTTGGGCAAATGAGAGCAAGACCATGGGTGTACATCCCTAAGAGAATCTTTATGGTGCCAGAGCAGTTAATGCTTAGATACAATGTCTGGATGCCACCAGCCTGAGAATAGACTGAAAAGGTAAAATGAGTTCAGGCTATTTTCAGCTTCTGAGGAGCACTCCAAAGTCAGCAAGACTAAACAGAGCAGGCTAGATGTGCAGTCCTTAAGAGGGAAGAAGCAAATAAACAAATTTTAAAAAGCAGTCAGTTACTGAGGTGTTAATACAGCAATAAGYATGTTCATGTCAATGAATCACAAACTGAAGGAACAGACAGTGGTGTTACTGAAAAGAAGCAAATCTTATTTCACTCTTGTTACTTATTGGGGTGGCTGAACTTCAGATTTATAAAGAAAATGCTCTGATTCAGTTTGTCCTACTTGAGAACTAGGTCCAGCTTAGAGCCTCATATTTAGTGTTGTAATGGGAAAATTATATATGAAATAGATGTGGCTATAGGGAGAGTTTGAAGGCTTGGCATTTACTGTGATTAAGTAAACATGAGTGAAAAGTAAAGGAGGAGAGAAGTTAATGTTGGTGTTGGATTATATAGTCTTGCAGTAAGATTCCTCAGGCCCACTGTGAAAAATATAGGAAAGAGATCAGATATTTGAAGAAAGTTGGACTGAAATTTTATTGCATGTATTCCAGTGCTGGTAGCAGTAGTTAAATGGTTACCTGAGAATGTTTAGAGGATCCTTGTAGTTAAAGAACACATTAAGTGCTTTCCTTATTTGCAGCTTGGATGCTGACAAGTTTCTATTTTTTCAAGGCAATAGATCAAGTTTTCAGTTTACTTGTCCTGCAGCCCTCATCCTTGAAGTTTGTATTCCCAAACTGATAGCTTTACTGTTGCTTCAAAAATGAGACTAGAAGAAATGTTACAGAGAACATGTAAATCATTAAAGCAGGTATTATTAATTCATATATTAATACTACACATGTTTTGGTTGTAATTTGTATGTGAAGTGGCAGATTTGAAAATTCAATTGTTAAATTGATTCTATCACAGTAAAATAGTTCAAGCTCACTGCAGTATATATAGAGGTGGCACTTACGATGCTTATGGACCATGTGACTGAGTTTGATGGCATTTAAAACTGAATGTGTAATAGTCTCTGTGTCAGAAAAATACTGTTGGAAATCTTGGAGCTAAATAAACAATTTCTAAATGGGTCTGCGGAAATCAGGAAGTAAAATGGAACCTTCAGGTCAGCTGCCAGCTTTATTTTGTGTGAATGTGATAGAATGTGTTTAGCAAAGCTGGTRCACTGTCACCTGTATTTTTCCTGTGTATTTGCCTTTCAGGCAAGCACCAAAGAATGATACAGCACAGTTAGGCTAAGCAACCTTTTTTTATTTGTATACTCTCTTTAGAGGAAAAATCTGCAAGGAGGAACTTTCCAGGTATCATGAAGTGTCCTTTTAGCYTCTGGCTAAAGAGCATTTTGAGAGAAAACAATCACACTAAGTACATTTGTATCCTTACTAAACACTCTGTAACGCAGTGACTTGAATCATTACCTTTTAAGTCTTGTTACAATAGTCATGTGTGTAACACAATGAAAGAAATGCAATATCACACTACCCTTTCACCTTTGAGACAGTTGATACACATTTAGAAGCTGCAGGTGCTTTGTGCAGGTTCATGTGGTGTACATGAGGTCACTAAATAAGTGACACTTTATCAGTTGTTACCTCCTAGCTGTTACTTTTTTAACTAAAACCAGGTTGTAAATGCATACAATGAATAAGATACCAGTCTCTGGTAAATGAGTGGTAGCTCACTTGTAAGTGGTTCTCATCTCTTAAACAGTGTGCAAAATACGCAGTTGTCTTACAGTAATGACASTGGAATTGCCTATCCTTGTAGGAGTTTGAACAAAATTTGTTGGCCTTCAAGGGGCAATTAAAGCCAGTCTAATTGTAGTGAGTTGCTATTAGAGATTATTTTCCCTCTTAACTTACCCATCCTCTTTTGTTTGGGTCATTGCATTCTAAAACAGTGACACTTAAAACTTTGGTAGATGTATCACATAGTGAGGTAAAAGGTTTAGATTATTGTTAGGTGGTTTTTTTTTGGTTTTTTTTGGTTTTTTGTTTTTTAGGAAAGGAATGTGGTGTACATAGCTTGGAAAGCGTTCAACTGTCAGCATTTTAATTCATATTTATACTGCTACAGGCTGTATTCTTCCAGACGTGTGAAGCCTGATTGCCATGGGAAAATGAATACATGTTAACCACAGCTCAGTTTTAATTTGTTTTACTTCATGTTTATAGTGCCATGTCCTTCATTTTTAACTGCTATTCCAGAATATCCAAAATTGCTTTATTATGTTACAGAAAGAGTTCAAATGGCAGTCTGCTATAGCCTTTATTCTTTTCTCTTTTGGCACTTGTTTCTTCTCACAACTGCAAAAACCATCTWAGGGCTCTCTGTATTCATTTAGCARTCTTGCATTTAAGCTACCTACACTTTTAATAGGCCTAAATGCTTTCCAATCTTTTAAATGCTTTCCAATCTTTTGTTGGAAATAGCAGATTTGTACTCTGCCAGTTGTTTGGCTTAAAAAACAGAGCATAGGTGTGTTGGATAACCTAAAAAAGTAAGATGTAGTATTGTGCAGAAAGGAAGAACAGYCAACTGGACAGTGTTGTGCTCAGTTTGAGTGGACCAGCTGAGCTGTAGTCTGTGTCAGGTGTGCTCCTGCTTGCATGCATGCACACAGTTTACAATCAATTGGGACCTGCCCTAATTGCCGCTCACATGAGTCTGGACAGTGAAGCTTGGAGGAGCTGCAACACTTGCTCCAGCCAGTCAGCATTAAGTTCTGGGCAATTGCTGGATGCCAGCAGGTCATGCTTCCACCTGATTTGTTCAATGTCTGGTAGTTGGACTAGGTAATCTCAACAATCCTGTGATTCTAAGAACTTCATTCTAGATGTATAGGAGTCTGCCCAATGGAAGGAAGTGTCAACTCCGTATTATACACATGTAGCTYTGAAAGAGTTACTCAGAACATTTTCATGGTGGCAAAGTTGTTCTTGGTTTATTTCACAGGAATCAGAAACTCTTGACTGAAAATTAGGTGGACTAAGAGCCATCAGTGACTAACGCCAATATGCTCGAGAATACTTCTGATCTTGGACTTTATTTGTCTAATTTTCAATGCTAGCTCTGAGGCAGTGTAGCAGCCTCAGAAAATAAAATGTAAAACTGTTAAACTTCTTGCAGCTCCGAGTTCTTTATTTTGTTTCTTTAAAAGTTACTTTCAGAAGTTGATATAAAGGTTCACAGATGCTGCACACATGCATACTGTGGAAAGATCAAGAGCTTAGTAATGATACTTCAGTCTTCCTGTATTGTGTTTGTCTGAATGTCTTGTTGACTTGAATGTCTGTAAAACATTTTTATTGGGGCTGTTGTAAAATATGGTTATTTTAAAGAGGAAGCTCTTTATTGTTATAATGTGTCTTCATGTAATATAAATTGGCTTAAGCGGATTGTTAACGTGCGTTTTAGACTGAGTATTTCACGTCATCATTCTCACTTGTCAATTAAGGATATACTGCTACATTACACACCTAGGTTCCAAAGTTTGGCATGCATAAACTTGCCAAATCAAACCRGGGGATTGATCAGTACTGTAATAAAGTAGAATTTTTTAGGAATAYACTTCTGTATTTAATTGGCCTGTTAACTGGCACTAATTTTCCCCTTCTCCTTCTCCCCAGAACGTGTATGTGAACATAAGCCGCATCATGTCAGTCGCAAACCGCCTGATCGAGTCTGGCCATTACGCTTCTCAGCAGATCAAGCAGATTGCCAGTCAGCTGGAGCAGGAATGGAAGGCCTTTGCTGCAGCCTTGGATGAACGTAGCACGTTACTGGACATGTCCTCCATCTTCCATCAAAAAGCTGAACAGGTTGGTGGATGGGGAGGGCATCAACAGAAGTTCATGTGCTGGAACAGGGACTTGTGCAGTTTGCTTTTGCTTTGGACAAAAGTACAAGAAAGTGATTGAAAAGGTTGACAAGAAAGCCAGAGTATATTTCTGCCAACTTCGATACTCAAAAAAAACTTTGTTCTCCTCAGTTTAGCCCACTGGCCTTAAATTCTCCACAAAATGCTTTGCCCATATCAGTGCAAGAAACAACCAAGTTAGCTATATGAATCAAAATGAAGCGTACTGAAATGCTTAAGTATATAAGGCTTTTAAGTATCAATATAATGCCTTTCCTACATCTAGTAGGTGTCACTTCTTCTGTTCTCCTCACCACTCAACTCCCATCAGTCCTTGAGTGTCAAGACTTAACTCATAATAATTGCTTCTAGAAAWCATAAGTTGAACTGGCCTGAAAGTCGAGAAGTTAATTAACTGCCTTCTGAATCTGAAATTGTGGTGGGAGGTGTTTACTTAGTATTCCATAGGAGATTCTCCTATGCTAAAAAAACACTTTAGCTTTAGGCCTATACCAATTATTTTAATTAAGTCATTAACCATGTGTAACTGCCAGAAAAGAGGTATATGTAGGGGAAATAGGAATAAATATCCCCAAGTTAATAATCTTAATGGTGAAAGCATTTTTTGCCCTCAAGGGAGTTCAGTTCTGAAGGAGCTGCGGTGTGTGCGCAGTTGAGCTGCCCACTGAACTTGTAGACTGTCTGCTCTGTGCATCCCTGGTGTGCTTGGAGAGCAGAGATTCTTCGATGGGTATGGCTGATGTGCTGGATGTAGATACTTCTCTTTCATTTTGCCCTGCTAAATTATATCCAAGAAAAGGTCTCATATCTGATGTAACTTTAATCTGGAACAAATGAAGGGAGCTGAAAACTTTGGAAACAGAGAGAGGCGATACAGTTGATTTTAAGACCTTTTTTCCCTGATTTCTACTGCATGGATATTTAACTTCATAAATATTTAGACATTAGAAATGAGACTGTATTAAGATGCAAATACACATTGCTTTTCATTATGTTACTGGTGACATTTGTTTAATGTCATAAATTACATAATAGGATGCCACTGTGATATAAGTCCTTTTTGCAGGTTTTATAGAAAAGCTATGTAAAAATGGGATGAAGGAATTATTTTMTGATAGAAAAGTCAGCAGTCATGTTGAAGCTTTTGATAGGCCCAGTTTGGTAACTTGTCAATATTGATGCTTTTCTAATTACTTGAGTCATTTGGGTTTGCATTTAAGCACTTTAAGCCATACATGTAGGAGAGAGATGAATGAAAAGTGAACAGGTAGGTATACCTTGACTCAAATGCTGTCATTTTTCATAACAAAATAATAAATAATGCTCCTCAGGAGTCCAGGGACTAAATTTTGTGTGTGATTGTGTGCTGGGCAACTGTAGCAAGGCTCAGAGTTACCTTCTTTACCACTAAATACAAGTGTAAACAGGAGRAAAGATAAAAATGAGAGAAAATAGTGCAGCATCTGCTGGGATTAATTTACTTTTAATTGCTCCTTCTGCAGTTTTCATTTTATGATTAGCTGCTATGGATTGCCCTAGCTGATTTGTAAGATACCTGCCTGTGATATATTAGCTGTTTCATTAACAGTGGAGAGCAARTGCAAGGAAAGAGGGTTTGGAATGTGAGGAATGACCCCTTTAGAGACGCTTGACCTACATAAAAAGATTAAAAAGTAAGCAGCCCAAGGAAAAACACACCCCTCTTGAATACATGTGTTCTCTTGCAAGTGACAGGTAAGTGTCGCTGCCTACTGTCAGGCACAGTGAAGACTGCACCAGCTCTCAGTGCCTGCTCACTGGTGCGCATGGAGCTTCTGTTAACATTCAGTGCTTAGCATTAGAGATTKTTTAAACTGGCCCTTAAGGAGAATTAAGTAAGTATTTTACAGCTGAGTAATCCACYACCCTTCTGCCTCACTATCAAACAACAGAAGAGTACCAGAAGTGATCTATGAGTTCCCTTTTTTCTCAAAAGATTACATGTGCTCCAAGACTTAAGATATGTAGGATGAGACAAATAGCTTGGCCTCCTAACTTYTGAGTCTTGAAATTGATGTGAACAGAGAAAATTTCCTTTACAGAGCTCATACACGCTGTACTAAGTTTAACAACTATGAAAACTCCTAGAAAAGCAGATTCTTTTTTCCTCTTCCCCTTCCTAGCACAACAGGGGTATAAAATTCATGCCCTCTAGCTGTGAAAAAGTAACTCGGCAGAAACTTCTGCTGTGCATATAGCTGTGATGGCAGTTTCTTGTCTGTCAAGACAGCTTAAACTTCAGAGATAAGTTAAATTRTCTGCAGAAGAGATTTCTGTTGCAGTATCCTCAATTTCCCCTGAAAGGCTTGACTCGAGCAGCTATGCTGACATAGCTGTGTGCTGAAAGTTCAGTGCTAGTCCTGGGAGACCTCCGCTTAAGTTGTAAATCCCTTACATGCTTGCTGCTGTAGTAGCTTGCCAAATGGATTTAGTGCTTCTCTGCATGTAGAAGTCAGTTCTTTGGGGACTGAGGTGCGAATTCACTGTTCCCTGACACTGGTTTGCTTCCTTGATAACCTCTTTCCAGCAAAAGACAACCGTGGAGTGTTTCAGTGAATGGTTCACCAGTAATTCTTTGTGTGCATGTGCAAAATAACATGGTTTTCTCTGAAGATTAAGAAGAGGTGAGGTGATGAACCTCATGATACCGTGAGTATCTGTACAGGGAGCTGATGGATAAAAACCAAGGGTCTGAACTTGAAAGCGTAGCATGTTTTACTTCCTTGTGTAAACAAGACCTTAATTGGCTTTCACGGTTCGGAAATATTAAGTGCAGGATGAAGGAAATGTATTCTTAGCTGCAAAGTCAAGAAAAGGAGCAAGAGTAAACTTGAAGCATCAATATTGCCAACAGTTAAATTGGTTCTGAAGACTGCCAACACGCAGCTAGGTCTGCCTGTCTCCAAACAGCTCAAGGAGTTTCAGATACCTAAAAGCACAAGTATAGTCAGACTGGAACATTTCTTTCTATTCTGATACAAACTTCTGGTTCTTTCAGAGAGAAAYACTGTAAGACTTTTTGCTTAAAAGAGGTCTTTCAGTGTCTGTCACACAGATGAGCATACTTTTGTATATTATGGTAGAACCCAGAATCAAAGCCCAATGTTTCTTCTCTGTTGCAGTACATGAGCAATGTGGACTCATGGTGTAAAGCCTGTGGTGAGGTGGAGCTTCCCTCAGAACTGCAAGATTTAGAAGATGCTATCCATCATCATCAAGGGATATATGAGCACATTACTTTGGCTTACTCTGAGGTCAGTATCTTGTTTGTTTCCTTAAATAAAATTGTGTTGTGGTAAGTTTGGACCAGTATCACTTGTTGCATTGGGAATTAATGGGAAACTCAAGTGCTGAGCTTCTTTTGAAATTTTATATAGTGGATTTTGCTACTATTGTTCGAAAGTGAAGTGTTAAGATCTTCCCTGTAACCTTTGAAAACAAATTAAAAGGTGAGATTTAACMATGTGTGGTACAAAGAACTCCTGGAGCACTAAAGTACTAAGTATATTTTAATTTGCATTTGCATATTACTACCTTTTAATAGCAGTGGGATACTATTGTTTAAACATTTACTTRAGGGAAAGTTAGCTGGGCATTCTTTTGGAAGGTATTCTTTTGGCATGGATTTCTCTAAGTGTGTTTTGAAAATTCATCTCTGAAATTGCCTCACAAAAACGACTTAACTATCAAAGCATGTCACTTGAGAAGCCAGAAGGTAATGCACTTAGTTTCATCAACCTCAAAGACACTTAAATGAGCTAGAATGTCGAAGTAGTCAGCATTTGTAAGATTAGCATATCCTGTGCTGGTGCTCTAATCTTGGACTCAGCACACACAGGAATCATAATATTTGTCACTTTCTAGTAGTTCTATTTACAACTTAAGATAAAATGCTTGTTCTGAAGGTGGTCTAGAAAGTGGTGACTCAACTGTCTTTTTCTGTTTTCTTTCAAAATTTGAGTTTTCTGTTGTGCTTTAATTAGCTGAAATCAAATCAGTATTCACTGTTACTAGCTAACAGGTATTTTCTGCATTTCATGCTTTACCTGTCTTTCTTTCTTATGTCAGGGTGTTTCTCATTGTTGGGTAAAWTTGTTTTTACTCTTCAATTGGACTGATGTTGTTCTGGATTAAATACAGTAGTTTTTGTACTCAGAAATTCCATGTTTGGTTAAATCRTGGTAAAAATGATCCGTGGACACAGGGTAGCTTAGGCCACAGCTTGCACCTGTCTTTAAAATGATGTGGGTTTGAATCAATGGTTGTGATTTATACATTGCATTAAAGTTAAAACCACTTTATAATGAACCAGCTTTATTATAGGAAGCTGAATTCCAAGTCTGGTCACATTTCAYTTAGCAGTGAAGGAGGGTAAGATTAGTTCTGATGATCCCTCCTATTGTTRGTATATCAAAACTGGGTTTTTTCAATACCTGCCATCTTCGGGCTTGCATAAACTTTGTGACCATGAGCCAGATGCCAGGGTTCATGAATTCTWGTTCTTCTGTGTAAAATACACATGGGTGTTCCTATTCTTGCTCTATGCCACCCTGCAATGTCTAATGACAAACTATCACACCTGATAATGCTTGCGATTTTACTTACACGTAACTCTTTTAACTCATTCTTGAAAGCATCTTTTGTAGTAAAGTTTCTTCATTATAAACTTTCATCATTGGGAGGGACAGAGACATAGCATGTTTGTAACAGATTTATGTGGAGAGGCAGCCTGGGGTGCATGYTTCATGAAAGTGCAGCAAGCAGGTGGTAGGCTAGATTTCTCTAGAATAATGATAATAAAGGGCTGAGGTTGAAATAGTGGCATTTCTTCTGTTTGGTTTGAGTTGGTTTTGTGTGGGTTCTTTTTATTTATTTTTTTTGTCAGGGATGTGACTGGATGAGCCTGCTGTTAAGTGTAAATAAGTACTGTGGATTAGCGTGTTAAATAATGTTTGCTGGTGATGCATAAAGAAAATAAATTGAACCGGTAGATTATAGGATTTGCCTTGGGACATACCTTGAAAATATATTTAGGATTTCAATGCAGTAGCCTTTGATCTTGGGATAGCTTGATATTTTAACAAAATCTTCACTGATACTGCTTCAAGGAAAAAAAGAGCACTAAACGCCTTTCTTCTGATTTCTGGTCATTACTTTTCCTCATCTGGTTAAAAAATAGTTTTGTCTTCAGCAACCAGAATTGATGCAGAAATAATAACTGTATGCATATGTACAAGGTGTGTTCCTCCTCTGGGCAGAAGGTTTTATTTTGCATTTTTCAAATGTGCATTCCTTTTTGAAGATTGATGGAGGCGTCTTTCTGTGTCGGGCTATTACAGCCCTACTGCTTATCATTATKAGATGTATGACTTCATTTCTGTTACAGTATGGAGCTCCTTTCATTTTGTGATGAATGAACAGTGGGGGAAGAGGGAGCGCAACATTGTGGGAATCACAACACTGTCATTCATTTTAGATTGCAGTGTCTTGACAATATGACTTGGTTGCAAAGTAGAAGACAGTAATTTTAAGAAAGTAAATGCTTTTAAGAGTAGACAGTCTCRTTTTACTGTGGGTAATTACTATATATTACTAGTAAAGCAAACTTACTAGCTTACAAGATGAGACAACTGGTATGCCTGAAAATCTGACAGATGTTCCTTAAATGAAGTTATATATATAAATAAAATAAAATTATACATCTCACTGAAATCTTAAGACAGTCATGCACTAGGAAGGAAGAAAATTTTAGTGTATTAACTCCTAAGGAAAATCTGTGCACAGTCATTTGTTTATTAAGCTAATAAACTAATTGGATCAAGGGGCTGTCACAATTACTTTTTTCACCTAGATTTTATGGAATCTGAATGGATAATTCAAGTCCATTATCTTGAMATATTTGAAGGACTTACTAGATAATTCTTTTGGATAGAGAAAAGAAAAAAGATATCATTGTAATTGTACTATGGACTATGCATTTTTTCTGCTGACTTGACTTTGCTGGAGCTACTTTCAGAATTTAGCTTCATTCTCTGTGGTGGTACTCATTGCTAAAATGAAAGACCTTGAACTGGAACTGAGAAATAAACTCCCTTGTAACCTAATTATTAGAAAAGAATTTTCATTTGCATCTGTTTGACTACTGAATAACAAATTTAAAATGTGCCTARACTTAGTAAAAAGTTGTTGGAAATAGCCACTTGGGGAAGACCTTGGCAGATCTGTTTCTGACATAGTGTTGATTTGATGGATTTAGGTTATTGTTTATACTCAAGTCTTGTGGTTTCAGGTGGTTTTTGTTCCTGCYTGCTAGATGAGCTGTTAGAAAAGTTCTTTACAGGTAGCTGAACAATACTGAATTGTAACAGTTCTCTGAGCTTTATGCTARAAGTGACAGAGTAAATGCCAATGGAAAGTGCTTTTAACACTAAATGTTGATAGCGACCAGGTAAGAGAGGATTATTGCTTTTTAATTAGCATGCAAGGTAAATCTGAACACTTCTACTGTGTTTTAAATCAGAGAAGACAACAGTTAGAAATGACAAATGTTTCCTGTCAGTATCAGTAGTTAAACACATTTTGGAAAACWGTATCTTTCTGTGCTACATGGAAAGGGTTTAAGCGATTTAATCAGAATTAAGTTTGCCATAACAGCAATTTTCCCTTGGCTTAACAATAACAGTAATAATTTAGAAATTGTAAATCACGTCAGATTTTTATAAATCATGTACCAAGTTTTATATCTGTTGGTTTAAATGTTTTTGTCAAATCAATATTAACCTGCAGACAGTAACCTCCCTGTTCACCTTTACAAATGAAGAGATTGTTTTGGAAGGATAATTCTGGACAAATGCCTAATTTTAGGGTTTTGTTGACTRGGGAAAGAGTAGAAGAATATTTATTCAAAATTAGAGTCGACTAGTTTTTTAAAAAAAAACCCTAAACAACAACAAAAAACTCAAACCAAASAAAACATCCCAAYACTTTGAAGGGAAGTCATTCTTRAAGTAATGAAAAAATGGAAAGACAGGCTGTTTTTTAGAAGAGTGCTACTTGTTAAAATTATTTTAAATAGAAAGAATATAATTGTTTTTATTCCTAAAACAGCTGCATGTAGGTAATCATTCCTACAGTAAAATGAGTCTTCATCACTGCTCCTCAGGTTCTTGAAGACATTTAAAACTGGGAGAAGGGGTTGGATACAGAGTAGTAGCCCAACAAGCTTTTGGCAAGGCATGTAACTCTTTGTCCTTTCTGGTGACCAGGTGAGCCAAGATGGGAAGTCACTCCTTGACAAACTTCAGAGRCCTTTGACTCCTGGGAGTTCCGATTCCCTCACGGCGTCTGCCAACTACTCRAAAGCGGTTCGTCATGTCCTGGATGTCATCCATGAGGTGCTGCACCACCAGCGCCAGCTGGAGAACATCTGGCAGCACCGCAAGGTCCGCTTGCACCAGCGCCTGCAGCTCTGCGTTTTCCAGCAGGATGTCCAACAGGTAGGTTCTGTGTCACTTTGTCCAAATGCCTTTGTGTTCTGTCAGCCTTGTGGCACTGAGAGGTGAGTTTTGACTGCTAAAACCCATGTTCTTTTGTACAACAAGTGAATGGTTGCATGGGGTTGACTGAATGATACCAAGATCTGTGCAGAACTTGGGTATTGGCTGTCATGGATAACAATTATATTTGAAAGTTGGTTCTGCTTCATTGTTTTTGGGTTTTAAATTTATTTATTTACTTTAAGTCATATATGATGAAAAAGATTTTTAATACAGACAGCTATTTTGAGTTTGTGCTGGAAGCTGACATTCACATTATAGATAAAATTCTGGACTTGAAGCGTCAAAAAGATTTGTTGTTTTAACATGCCAAAAAATTAATAGTGTTACTCTGTAAARTTTTTGGTTTTAAAYCCTCAGTGATACTTAATTGACTTAMTAGTGTTTCTTTAAAACCTGAGAGTAGTATAATAAGGAATTATAAAAAGTTAYACATGAGATTACTTTCTGATAATAACACTGTTCTTGAATTAATCGTTATTAGCTGCTATTTTTTATTATTATTACGACAACATCTGTAAAAATTAGTAGTTACATACAGGCAGTAGTATGTAATCTCTGACATAGCTTCGACTTTTTGAAGTGAAACAACATAAAATTCCTTGGTTGATGGTTTTTTTATGAGCATRAAGTGTTAGCTTTGGACTGCAATTAATAGAGACATTAGTAACTTATCCTTTAACAGCTCATCTTCATAAAAAAATAAAGATGGCCAGCTGATCATTAAAAGGGTTCACAAATCACAACTTCTGAATGGGGTTTTTAGATGGATAATCATAGTGCTGGTTAAACTAATCCTTTTTCTTCAGAATTAGTTGCACTTAAAGCTAGATTTCTTGTACTTTTCTGTTTCAAGAAGGYACTGGATGTGAGCAGTTTGGAGTGAAATAACTGATTTTCATAATTTACAGTAGTTGAAAAAGGTAATTTAGGCAGGTGGTGGGGAGACTGAGCAATCTTGATAACTGAACTTTCTTCTACATCTGGTGACTATCTCTTCACGTAATTAAAGAAAATGACTTAAGTACTTTAGCAGTAAATTACRTAAAATCTTCAAAATGTTATTACTTAATTTTTTATCTAAAGAGAAGCATACATTGAAAGACAGTTTGTTATCCAGATTATCAATGCTGAGAGGTGACAAAGGATGTAGAAATGCATGAAAATATTAGCTGACAAAAAATTAGAAGAAAGCAGAGGGGATGTTATGAATGGTCAGCAAGGGCTGACCACAGAGAACTGAAGACTCCATTCATTATGCCATTGTATAAATCCTCGAGGCTCTCCATGAAGATTACAACRTAAGTGGTGGCTAGTAAGGAGGATCCAGTGCTGGTACCTGCATGAGTTAAGGGCCAACTCAGAATATGCTGTGGTTCTGTGCTGAGCTGTAGCCCACAAATGAATCTCCTCTTAAACTGAAAAGGCTTCAGAAGGAATCTTCAGAAACTGAAATTAATACAGTAGTTTGATTCTCAGGGAAGAATGTAGGTCCTCTCAGTAGTCTGGTACCAACAACTACAGACTGGATGGTGGAACTTTCTCCTGTAGTTTGCATTCAGTTTTAGTAGGACCTACTTAGGCAATCTAGGCCAAGGGGTCTCCTGAGGTAATTTGCCAGGTGCAGAATTMAAGTTTTGGGCCTGTAGGCCAGGCTTTAGGCAGCTTATTTCCTAGGGGAAGGTGTTCATTAAATGCTGCAGAGAATCTTACTGTACTGCTCCTACTCTTGGCCTTTAATATCTTGGGAGTCATAAAATGCTTGTAGGAAATTTTCATTTTCTGCTCTGTCCTAAATCATGGTTCTCAGTGTAGAGGAGKTAGCTCTCAGACTGCTTTGTTCTTTGGAGTTGGTAAATAATCCATCATTAGACTCAAGTCATTGTGCAGTCACCACCAGGTTCTTCAGCAAGATGCTGGRTTTCCCTTCTCTGCATTAGACTCATCAGCCTTTGGAACTGCTGCATTTAAGATGAAACAGTCACAATTTGAAAACAACAAAGCGGACAACTTTACATATTTTTATAACTTCCAGTATCAGGAATGTGCTATCCAAATCATGAATGTAGATTGTGAGTACACCAGAAGTTTTCARTATGAACCAGTTGCCTCGAGAGTATTGATATATATTGACTATTCAGTGCATGCCTTACTGGTTGGAGAAATCTTTCATCCTCTTTACGCCTGTGGTTTCTTTATATGCTTTGCAAGATAGACACYGAATTAAGGTAGCAAGAGATCCTCTTGACAATTTGAAGCTGCAGCCTTTTGTGCTAATGCACATCTTCATCAACCACATGGAATTTCAAGCTAGATCTGTKCAGAGGTGCAGCCCTTGCTTGCTCTCTTCCTAAGCTCTTCCCTTAGTATCCAGTAATTACCACTGTCAAGAGATTGAGTTGTCCTTTGGTTTGTCTCAGTAATGACTGCTAATTACTGAAATGTTGCATGTGGGAGTACAGTTCCTTATGTTGCTTTAACTTACTTTTACAGATATTGGGTATTTTTGGCACTGCATTATGAATCACAGTGTGAATTTTGGTSACTGTTCCCTTTTGCAGTACAACTTTTCATACTAGGATTTCAGAGTAGGTCAGTCTGTTGGACAATGACCATTCAGCRTCCATACCAGATAGATTAGTCTAATAGCCACAGCAGATGTCTTAGAGATTGTAGCTCCCTCAGCTTTGAAAATTTATCTGGGGGAAAAAAGTGATCTTGAATTAAAAGGTTCTTGTTTCTTGCAAAACAAAAGCAAAACAACTTTATCAGATCATCCTAATTATCTGAGAAATGTTACTTTTTCATTTGAATAATCATTACCACCATTCAGTGAATGAAATTACTCTGGTTTGAGATATTAGTTAAATTTATATTTGAAACAGTTCTGGAATGGTTTATGTAGAACTCTGAAACTTTCTTTCTAAAATACTTTTGTTTTTGTTTGCACATTCTGTCTTTGTTCAAATGTTAAAAAATTCAATTAAGATTTATTGAGAAGCTAACATGAAAACACTTTTWAATTATTTTCACTAAAGTAAATGTGGTGGGGCTTTTTTTGCAGAATAAGTTAAGCCTGGCTCTCTTCCACTGTTTATAGTTAGTTTGCACATAAGTGGCAGGCAACCAAGTGCATTGTAAGTGAATCTATAACGATCCTTTAGCATAGTCTGTGACTTCCTCCTCCTCCCTCTGCTGGATTAATGAAATAACTGAGTCCATGGAAGTGTTAAATGTGTGACAGATCTTAGTTGGAGGAGGGAATTGGCCGTGTTGAGCCTGGTACTTTGTGTTACTTTCATCTTAGAAAGCTCATTGGGTTTTTTCTTCTGTCTTGCATGTTCTTGTATCCTGGGAAGCTGTTTCCAGTGGAGCTTTCCAAATCAACAAAAACATTGTGGTGATACCTGAGTACACCAAGAATCATCTGCTGATCTTTTGAAGCAARTAGTAAGGAAAGTAGCACATGAAATAATGAAAATAGTAAAGAAAAAGTGAATTACAGAAAATCTGAAATTTGAAATGTGAAAGCATATGACAGTCTTAGTCTGAATGGAATTCTGAGTTTGACTTTAGGTAGCAGAAACATGCTGGGAGATCTAGCTCCTGGTTAKTTTGGACATCTTTAAAAAGGGGGTTTATTTTAATTAAAAAAAAAAAAGCTTGGGCACTGGTACTCAATTGTCTGTGTAGCCCTTCTAATATAAACCATGCTAGTAAAAGTATGATTTTACATTTAAGAGTTAATAAGTTTACAAGTAGATAATAGCCAGCCTTTTATGTAAGGAAATGAGCTGACTGATATTGATATGAAGCAATAAAGCAGACTTGGAACAGTAACATGGACTTCGGCTCTTCTAGGCCAAGAAAGGTCAAAAKTGAGCATAAAGATAATATTTCTGGTAGAGTGATACTGCTGACACTCATATGATCAGAGTTTTGGTGCCTGAAAAACTCTCCTGATAACTTGCAAGCCAGAAATTAGTAAAACATGCTGGTAGGAGGTATTTGAGGGTTTTTTTGGGGGATGGGAGGAGGATTTTTGTTGTTGTTCTTGATTTTTGGGAGGGGAGATGTTTTGATTTGGTGTGGCTTGGGGTTTTTTTGCCCAAAAATCAATTTATTTGATCATAGCGGGTGTCTTCTCTGTCAATTTTGGGTGAATGTGCTGCTTCCTGCTTGATCTGACTGCCTCCAGACAGGTTACAGTCACTACTTTCAGCCTTGACTAATGAAGGGTGGGCCATGAATGCCTGCTACTTGCTAGCATCAACATGATTTCACTGTGTGATTCCCATGTGGCTTTTGAAGGCGGTTCCAGTGTAAAGTGGTTTTTTTCGAGATAGAATTTTCACATTTTAACTATCTGAAGATCAGAAATGCAGATATTTCCASCTTGCCCTTCTGAATTCTATGGCAGCAGCACGTAAGTGGAGATGAGAAAAGCGGATGTGTGCAAAGTATGTAAAGGGGTGGGGGGTGAGGAATGGATAATTATGTGGGAARGATTGGTGAAAATGAGCACATTGAAACTGCAAAAGATCAGATTYACTTCTATGAGCAGCATAAAGCACTTATTTTACAGCCATGAGCAATGACTTYGTTAAAATGAAGCTGTCTTTCCATAGTAGTTTCTTCTGTCATGTATGCTTTTGGGAGCTAGAAAAGTAAGCATTTTTCTAGATCCTGTATTGGGCATAAGGATGGTTTTGCTGAGACTGCAGTAGAACTTAAYTGCATCATTAAAGCAACTTGCTGCAGTGGAGAATGATACTATTCACCCTTTCACTGCAAAGTGTTGAGCCTCTTAGACTCCTATGTATTGCTTAAGTAYCAGACTGAATTCCATTTGTATGGAATCTTTCGGTAATGGTAGAAGAGTTCTTAGTGGGTCAGTGTGATGATTTCTGTAACTCTTACCTCTCCCAGAAAGAGGAAGAAAATGTGTAAGTTGCTAAGAGGCTAATATCGGTGCCATCTAATGGTGTTGTCCTTTGACTGAAGTGGTATGCAAAGCACYTACTGATGGGAAGAGCCTAACTTGACTGTGCCTCAACACGTTGTAAAATTCCCAAGAGTGCTTCCTCAGTTTTGTKAAGAATCAAGGTATGAAGGCTGAACACTAATGAGACTTGTATTCATACTGATTTCACTTGGAGGCAGTTATATTTCTCTAGCTGAGTGGTTTATGTCATGATCTGTGTACYGGATTTCTATGACAATTTCTTCCCTTGAGAAGTTGTTCAGCATTATTTGAAGCAAAAATCATTCTCCCTGGGCTGCTTTCTGCTTTTCATCCCATACTTTCTGGGACTGATTTTGCTGTTGATTTCATTTGTTAGCTTGTAACTGTTAGGAGTCTCCGGAGTCCAGTCTAATTATTTCATCCAAACACATCTCTTTTCAGCTCTTTTTRTAATGGGAAAAGTACTCTCCTGAAACCTGTCAAAAGTATTGGCAGTAATAACTGAGGCCATGTTTAGCTCCTCACTCTCMTTTCTCTGATCAATACTTTACCTTGAAAGAAGAAAATGAAAACTTGCATTGACCTAAAACACAATAATATTYTTTTGGCAATACTTACTAGGAAAACAAATATTGCATAAGTTAAGTATGGAGRTCTAATGAAGTGTTAGTGATTTGAAGTGGCTGTATTTTGTGGTATTAGGGAATTGTTTTGTTGTTTTGAAGATGTCCAGTAGGAGAGAGCTTACAAATGGAAAAATATTTGCATGGTCAAGATAAATGAGAAAACCATGTTTTCTTTCTTCTGCTAAAGAAAGCATGGATGTTTTTCATGGGAATAGTGTGTGGGATTWCATGTGTATTAAATGTGGTCATGAGTGGTGTTGCAGGAATGGTTCTGAAATCTGAATAGAAGAAAAAAGTCTTTCTCTTTAGTTACACTCAGTTACACTTCCAGTACAAGAAAACTGGGGAGAAAACCTCATCCAGCTTGAGGAATCAGAGTAAAGGGCACTAGTAGATAAGAAGAGACACAGTACAGGCTTTTGAAAGTTATTTCAAAACCAACTGAAATATTYATGTTTCGAAGGAAAAAGAAGGCTGAAGGTGAATGTTAGGTAAGGTAWTCTGCACCACTACATAAGTGCTGTATAGATATGGTTAGCTGACTTAAGAAAATTGCTTATGTGCTGTTGTTTTTAATTYTGAATGTCATTCTTGAACCTTTTGGGTATCTTCAAAAAAATTGAATACCATATGCATACTTAACTAATGGATTAAGTTATGGCTAGGAAGTTTTAGTTCGAAGAGAGGTTAAATGTTTTTSTTTGTTCACTCATCAGAAATTTGCTATGTGTGCAAATCCTTTGTGTTAACTGACAGGAAMTAATTACATGTACAATTTTTACTATTTATAAAGCTGTAAGCTCAGTCATTGTGGCAGAAGCATTAAGGTCCTTAAAATGTCTTCAGTTCACCACTTTTTCAGCTATAAAATTTACAATAAACAGTTATATCTGATGTTTTGAGGGGRTAGATGCTTCTTAAGAGCTGGAGCATATTCCTTCATATGCTCTGAATACAGACATTTGTCTCATAATGATTTCAGTTAGTTGTTCTTGTGTTAATTGAAGTTAGCTACTACTTAATCTTACTTCTTGACTTAGTAATATGTAGAAGGTGAGATTGTCATCTAAAGTAGAACTTCACTGTTATTCAACAGCAACGTGCAAACTTTATTAGTGTTACCTTGCAGAAAAATGTCAGCTGAAGGCATAAATAGAGACCCTCACAAGGGGTCTCCCACTTGGATCAGATTGCTGTCAAATTGATGAATGTGGAGAAATGAGGTTGTCCTTGGTAGGCTTCAAAATGCAGATATAATCTTGACTCATACTATTTTGCTAGTTKGAGCTAATTACTGCCTTGAGAAAAGTTAAATGAGATGTAATTAATGTCCTTCAATGGCAACACTGTTTTAACCCAACAGCTCAGTTCTTTTTAAGCAGRGCCTTTACAGCTTCTTAATTGCTTGAATAATTGTCTGTCTGTTGTAACATTCAGTACAGCCACTCAGAGTTTCTGTGTATCTCTCTTCTGTACCACAGGTGTTGGATTGGATTGAAAACCATGGAGAAGCTTTTCTTAGCAAACACACTGGAGTGGGAAAATCCCTGCATCGGGCCAGAGCTTTGCAGAARCGCCATGAAGACTTCGAAGAGGTTGCACAGGTAAAAGAAATCACATGAAGGACTGTACACTTGTGTGGAGATGAATTAAAAAGTCCTGCTTTTGCACTTAAGGGCCGTGCAGAAGGAGCTTCACTACAAAACATCCTGTTYCAGGAAGGGACTATTTTGTTTCGGTTGCAAGTTTTTATTTAGTTTCTCCATTGTGCTCCAGCTTCGAGAAGAAAAAGACAAACTTCCACAGTCCTACAGGGTGTGAGCCYTAAAGTACAATAGAACTACTCTGGCACTATTATTATTATAATTTAAAAATGCTTTCAAATATTGATTTACAGAATAACAAAAGCTCTCCTTTCAAAGTAACTTAGTTCCATGGGGATCTAGGATTTAAATATTCGTGCAGCCTGTAGGGAGAGGATGGRGATGAATTGTTAGTCATGCTTTCTGATTTGAAGCTTGGGGAGCTCCAAGATTCTCACTGCAGTCTCATGGAGAGTAAAGGGGTACTCCTAAGAAACTAGGTGAGCCAGCAAACTGGCTAACCTGGCTTGAGTTTTTTTCTCTAAATACAATTGAGTTTGTATATGCCTTCTTCTTAATCACCCTTAGTTTAGTCTTAAGTGATGATACAACTTCAGAACACATTTTTCTGTGAAAAAAATCAAAACAAATAAAGATATCAAGGAAKGCAGGGAAGTTTACAAGGAGCTGGTGTAGCTGTTAGCCTCTGAAATGGGATGTGAGGTGAAGAAAGCCCTGTGAAGGAAGCTGAAGGCTAGAATCCTCCCCATTAGTAGCATGCATTGTCCATTCTTAATGATTGGTAAGAGAAAACATCTCCAAGATTAATCAAGAAAAATCTCCGAAGGTGAGGTTCATATAGGGGTGCTTCATTCAAACAGAAGACAACAKTATTAGATAATTGTGACATTACATGCAGGAGCTCAGCAGTGACACCTACTATGGGGGATGCATAGAAGTGTTGTTTACAGTTTGCCTGTTTAATGGAAGATAAAGCTCTTGATAGAATTTTATTGTAAATGCAGTCTTAGAGCACTTAGAGTGGCTGAGGACTTGAAATAGCATCAGAAAACTTCCTCAATATTGATTTCCTGTACAATTYTCAAAAATAATAGGTGTTACTTTTGTATATATACATACTGGATTTTCTATATGCATGTCTATTACCTCATTTTTAGTAAAAAGTAATATTTTCCATGTGGAAATACTTATTTTTCTGGGTCAGACAAGCAGGAGTCTATTTCTGTAAGATGCTTAACAAAGCCTGAATGATCTCATACTTTATACTGTATTATTTGGGCAAAGAAGAAGAAAATTTTTGAGTAGCCAAAAGGGGATGAAGTGCATAAAAATGTTACTGGGATGTTAAAAAAAGTGTCTTGTTAATTTGCATTATACTTTAAAGCAAAAAACTGTAAGGCAATTGCTTACWAAAAACTTCCTAAAACAGAATGTTACTGGAGTTTGAATTTATTTCTTCAGGGAATGGGTGTAAGTTCTATTTTTGGAGATACTGAAAACTTAGATTGGTCAAAGAACTTAAATATGCTACAGGGGACTATCTTCCACTGACAGAAGGATGGACAAAATGATCTAATAAGTATTTTTTTCATCTCTAACTCTTGAATGTGTAGTGAGTTACTGCCAAGGAGGCACACCCTCTGAGTTGTTACTCTTACTTGCTGTAAAACTGAATACAAGCAGCCCAAAAAGCATTCCTGTTGTTTGCTGTTACAAGGAATATTATGTTCAAGTATAAAACAGCAATCTGCAGTCCTCGTTAAAGCATCAGTAACTTTTGGCTGACTTAGTTTCTGCCTACATTTCTGGTTGATCCAGGTCTTTGTTGTGTTTTTGATTTTRGGCTTTTTTTCAATTGTTGTTGCTGTTCTTGTTGTGATTTTGGTTTTGTTTGTTTTTAATAGGACTCTAGGCATTATTGGGGGTTTTCAGTCAGTTTCAGTCAGAAGTTGAGAGAAAGTAATGTTAAATGAAGTGTCACTGGCATGGCAATGTTCTGGCAAATCCAGGGAGCCAAGAGTAATGTTTGACCAAGACATGGTCCTGGTCAAAGGCTAACTCCTGATTTTGAAGGGAGTGAAAATTTTTTTTCTTCCTTTCTGCTTCTTCCCATACTCTTTTTTTTAACGTGAATGAGGAGCCATTCAGAGCACCTCAACAACATTCAAAGACATGTTAAAATAAGCTGTGTGTCAAATAGAGTAGACATTTCAGTCAATGGATTGTGGTCTCACAAATTAGTGACTTTTAAATTCATGTGAAATGAAGGTTTGTTTCTCTTTATTTAACACTTTTTCTCACCACTACAAAAGCTATAGTCAAAACTCAGCTAATAATCCTCCCTAAATTCTGATTACAAATTCATGCTACACATTACACACTGACTTGCACCCACTGTAGTAAAATTGTGTTGCTCTTTTCATGTAAAGCCTGTCCAGTTCAATTTCTGTTTATCCATCTTTTTTTTTTCTTTTTTGACCTTATTTCCATGTTCATCTTTGTGTCCATGAGATGATACAAAAAAAAACCAACTTGACGCTTTAACTGAATGGTGGTTCAGTTAAAGTGTCAAGTATCCAAATTTTGACACAATTGATTCACTTATGGGTATGAATTTTCAGCTTACAAGCACTGGATACAGGTGAATATTGTAGTTGTCCTTCTCCATGCATTTTTGTCTGAAATTCTCAGTCAGCTTTTTGTGTTTCAAATGTGATCTGTCTGCTTTTTGACAGTAGTCTATGCTCAAAAAACACAACAGGTGTATGGTGACAATTAATTAATGGGATTTTTTCCCACATCTTCTTGGTGCAAGAGATGCACATGAAAGGTTATCGCAAATCTTGTCTGAATACACCTTTCCCTATCAACACCTGTTCCTATCTCCTTCAAGGTTTTGAAAATGGGTTATTAATTGGTACTGGTTCTGAACGTTACCCATGAAATGGTTGCAGTACATCATATTAAAAGTCCATGTCTTACACTACCCTGTGGCTATCACCGGATAGTCCCGGAAAAGGGACTGTATGCTTAAAAAGTTACCTTTACCCTCCCAGTTATCTGAGCCTGTTTTATGTTGGAACTGAAGGATACATCTGAACCAGAGTTTAATAGTCACTGATAGASTTTTCCTTCTTTAATTAGGCTTCTTTTTGAACCCCTTTATGATCTTGGAATGTATGCCAGACCCTGTGGCAATGAGTTATGCAATTTAATTGCTCCTTAGATGAAAAGTCCTTTGCTGTTTCATTTTAAGTTTATTGTCTGATGCTTAAATGTGGCAGTGTCCACTTAATGAGTAATCTATTTTATTTTCTATACCKTTAATGTTTTGTGTACTTCTGCTGGTCTCTGACAATCCACGTCTCTCTTCCCTTTTCAGACCACAATAAACTTTGTTTATTGTTTGAAGTGCAGTCCTTACCTCCACTCACTTCTGTTTCTGTATTTATTGTCAGTAGAAGTTGTTTCTGCACTAGTGTCTGTTAATCTTTGGGTTTTCTGTGATGTGTCACTTCATATGCTTTCTAAAAATATGGTGTTTGTTCTTTGTAAAGAATATTTAGAAAGCATTATTTAACAGAAAGATGGCAAAAATTATGGAATTTGGGGAAGGTGGTAAATTCCATTATGGAGAATTCTTCATCATKTTGGAGAAGAATGCCTGTTGAAGACTTGGACCTTGGGGCACAGAAGGATAGACTACAGSTAGTCTTGAAGTTCTTATAGGACTCTTTCCCCTGGGAGCTGGGGAGAGTGTGACAGTGAAGATATCCTGAGGAAGTTTGTCACTGTGAAGGCTCCTTTCCTTTCCTTCCCTTCAATTTAGGAAATTGGCATAAGCACCATTAAGGAAGAATTCTTGCTCTTTTTTCCTAACTTTCAACTGGAGGCTGCCCCTCAGGATGAACATTTTCAAAATCTTCATGTTACTGCTTTTTCCCTCCAAGTATTGTTTAGAAGGGAGCAGAGAGCTGGGAAAGGCAGTAGTTAGTACTGAACACCTAGCTGATGTGATTTCTCTCCAAAGGGCTGTTTATATTATATTCCAGCTCTACTTGGAAGTGAAATTTGAGCAATAGGGCCTGTGCCTGCTGCTAGGTTTGAGAATTGCAGCCTTTTTGAAGCAACATCCAGGCTGTGATCTTTCCTAAATGCAGGCAGTTCACCATCCCCTTTACAGAGAGAGAAGTCAGATCTGTCTGGGCCTGTGTAATGCGGAAGATACTCCTGGAATTCGTAAACAACGCTTCACATGTGAGATAAAGTTTTCATTAAAATGGGAAACTTCTGTTTCAGCCATCTGCAGCTGGGTGTGGTGCTCTGGACTGATGAAGTAGTTGTTGTTTGAGGAGTGCCTTGAGGCTCTTCGGCCTTGCCCCTTGCACACATGTGAACTGCAGCCATGGAAAGGCAGAACAGCCAGGCACAGCTCCGAATGTGTTTGGGGCCAGCGTGGCCTGGGACAGTGATCTGGGCATATGGAGYATCCTGCTCCCCACTGAATAGGATAAGCTCCTGCTTGTCTCTGCAGGCTTTCCCAGGGAAACCAGGGAGCAGTCCTCTATCTCTCCCTGCAACTAAAAAAGCTGAAAGTTAAGGAAGGGCTGAGACTTAYATAGTCAGAGTCAAGGATCAGCATGGGTTTAATTCCTTGCATAAATAGATCATAATACATTAAGGCGGAACTCCCCCCAAGTATGTGAAAGCTTCACTGAGTCATGTAATCTGTCCTGGGCTTGTCTGGTAATTTACCTGATACTCTGGGGGAGAGCTCTTATTTCCTGCCTTTTGGTTCAGTTTTAGGATTTAATTTTTATGGATATTATAATGTTAATTAGAGGTGTGATCCTGAATTTATGGCAAAGAAAAGCACATTTGCATAGGCTTAATTTATCTTTGCAAGGATTGTTTTTACCTGATGTAATTGAGGTTAAGAGAACATGGAAKGGCAGAAAGGAGAAGGTGTAGTTTATGTTGTCAAGAATGCTGCCTTCTTGTTTTTTAGTCTGTGGTGCAAACCTATGAGAAAACCTCATGTTGTGACATGAGCGAAGCTTCCTTAGTCTGGACTTGGTTTCAGTTTTTTTTTCGTTCAGTGGCTAACATCCTTCTAACCTTCCTTGATGAGARTTTTGAGAACCATTCTAAAACATGAAAACCCAGGGTGATACTCAAAAAGAGCACCCAAAGTTTAAYAGTCCAAAGTTTGTAGTCAGTCCTGTTTTAAATTATGAGAAAGGTACTGAGGCAGGCTGCAAATGTAGAGCTTTAAGAGTTGTTAAACACCTGTCTYTTCTCTGCACCATAGCACTCCTAGCACATCAGAGACCAGAATTCTGTTGTTTTCTGCTTAGACTTAAGTCTCTTATAGTACTTCTGATCTGCATTTGTTAATCCTAGGATGGATTGGGACAGTATTYCACTAGGACACTTGGCCAGAGCTCACTTCTAAATCTTCCTATGCTTCTGCTTTTTGACCAGTGATGATACATTTGATGCATGAAGTTTGGATGCATGACTTCTGAGATGATGGAGAGAAATGTTCTCCTTCTGTGCTTGGTCATTTTCCACCTTCCTGCTGGATGTGTGGACTTGATGTTAAATGTCTACCAGCAGTTAGAATTTCTTCAGCTCTGATAATACACATTTGAAAAGTCTTCTGTCCCTGACTGTAGTGATTTTTCCAGTGTTGATGTAGGTTAGTTTGCAAGTAGTGGATTAGGCATTTAGGCTGATCTTTACTCTAGATATGTGTGTAAAATACTAATTCCAAATTTTGTGTCAAGGATACATTTGAATAGACATAAATAAGGAGCTAAGGAATTAATTTATTCACAATTAAGTGAAAAATTAGTAAGTCTTTAGTAAGATTATATTGTGCTACCTTTAAGAAAAGAAGAAAGACAAGTACATTCCAAGGGCCTTTTTGTAATTTTGTTTTTATTAGTGGAGTGGCTTTAAAATGTACTGACTGACTTTTCTTTCATTTAATCCTGTGAAACAACTTGTTTCTCTCCAGAACACGTACACTAATGCAGACAAGCTCCTAGAAGCAGCAGARCAGCTGGCTCAGACTGGGGAGTGTGACCCAGAGGAAATCTATCAAGCTGCCCATCAGCTGGAAGACCGGATACAGGATTTTGTCAGGCGTGTGGAGCAGCGCAAGATCCTGCTGGACATGTCTGTGTCCTTCCACACTCACGTTAAAGAGGTACAACTTCCACTAATTGCTGTGATAACTGCAAGCCCTAAACCCTGTGTTATCCAGTCTTGCTTTCATTGTTAGAACYTTGCCATAGGACACCATGAAAACTGCTGTTGTATGATGAGTTTTGGTTTGCAGTTCAGTGTGGATTCTGGGTTGGGGTAGCATGGTGGTTCTGTTTAAGGATTTTTTTTTWAATTTGGTTTGATTTTGATTTTTTACTTTCAGAAGCTTTTAGCTCCTTCACTGTGCAAGTACACATGCTTGTTCCGTCACAGGGGGAGGGGAGAAGGATGTCCCTCCCTGTTAAAAGTCAGCATTGTGGAGGGAGATACTGTGCACTTTTGATTTTTTATGCAACCAGCCCTACTGACTTACCAGATCCGTGGTTAGACTGACACAGTTCAGGAGACCAAAATGTATGGCAGCAGCACAAGGCCACTTAAGGCAACCTTGTTGCCCAGAGACTTTGTTTATTTCTCTGTTTTGCACATAGCGTTTTTATCGTGTATATTGACAGTTCTTAGCAACCTAAAGATTTTTAACTGATAATGGCAGTGGTTTGCCTAATGTTTGCAATTTTTAGTTTTCTTCTAAGGTCACCAGGAAAAAGAAAATTCAGCTGCATTTAGTTTTTTCAGTAAGATTAGCTTTTTGCTCCAGTTCAAAACACAGAACATGAATTTATAAGGTCATGGGAGAAGGTGGAACAGGCTAGAGCAAAAATAAGGACTTCAGTAAGGTGTTTTGGTTTTTGACAACCTTAAGTTACTTGGTTTCTGTTTTGAGCTCGTGTTAAATCTCCTCACTGTGTCAAACTCAGTGAAAATATGAAAAGCTTCTGGATCACAGCATGTCTCAGTGTGTCTTCCTTCCCTTCAGTGTATAYTGTGAAATGTTCAGTGGCAAAGTACAGTATCCAAAGTAGCTTCTTCAGCAAAACCTCCTAGAAGATAAGAGTGGCAGTTTTTTGTAAGAGAAACATCTGCTTTGCACTTGAAAMAAAAGCACAAGGCAGTTGGTCTTTGAAGGAGGTCAGGATTGAATTACTTTTTAGCTTTAGACATGAGTACATAGCTCCCCCATCAGTTTTCTGTTAGATGGTTCCTTGCCAGTACTCTCACTGGACTCTTCTTGTTCAAACAAAATATAAATGCTGTTTCATAAACTGTTCTTAGGGGGCAGCTTTTTTATTTCACTTTCTCAAGCAAACAGTACTGGCCCTTATCTGTTATGAAGCACAGGAGCAGTCAGCTGCTGAAATGTGTTCATTTTTTAAATATATATTTCTTCATTACCTGTTTTTCTTAGCATCAAGAGCAACAGCTGGAATGGTATTTAAATAGAATACAGTTGGTTGTAGTGGTGAAAGACSAAGAGTGTAAAAGGATTTGCTTTCAAAAATGAAAAAAAACCTGAAAGGCAGACTAATATGTGAGTCACTGTTGAATAATTCTAGTAGGCTGATCCAGATGTGCTGGCATATTGCCACTGCTCCCCTAGATAATAATGTTTTATTAAAAAGAAAAAAAAATTCTGTACTTTGATTTATTTCTTTGGGAAAATGGCTATTATTTTGAGTCTGTAAGCGCACACAGCTTTTGCTATGGAAGCCTCTTTGCAGTCCAGACTTTGGGGGAAAAGTACTATACTGGCTGATGTTGTTTTTTTGTTTGTTTGTTTTTGTTTGTTTTTTTTTTTTTTTTTTTTTTGGTGATGTGAATGACCTTTATACCTAGCAATGCAAGGAAAATTTTTACAACTACCTGTTTGTGTAAGGAAGGATGTATTTTTATATGCTTGCAATTTACTTAAAATATACAGATGAGAGGGTGAGATGGGTGGTTCATATTTTGTAGACTAGTCCTTGGTTCAGGTGCAAAGAAACAGCAAGCTCAAAGCTCTCCTGTGCTTTCTGTATTCTGATCTGTTTTCAAGAGCATGTTGTTTGTTATCAAACATGCGTGTGGAGTGCTGGGAAGGCATCACAAAGCAGATGGAAGATAAAAATGCCCTAACCTGAGAGCCATCCGTGCTTATTGGCAGGGAAATTGTTTCTCCTGCGGGATGTGGGAGGTCGCTGAATAAATCAGTGCATACCTGAAAGCAGCATAACCTTGGTGCTGTATTGTGAAGAAACTAATGTGCACACTTAGCTAGTGAAGAGTTCAAGCAGTAGGATAACAGGTTAGTTGTTAATAAATAGATAAATAAAAAAACACCAAAAAGCCCAACCCACCAACCGCTCAACYCCCAAGACACAAAAAAACCCAAACAAAGCAAAACACCGCCAATGCATTTTGCTCTTGAAGTATTCAGGGCAAATTCTGTCTGTGGTATCTGTTTTTTGTGTTTTCCTGGTAAAAAGAARTAGACATGAAGAGTTAAACTCCTGTTTTGTGTTKGACAGTTTGGAGGGAGCTGCAGAGCTTAGAAAAGCTGTTTGTCTGAGTTGTTGGCTGTTTGAGACCTCAAAATCTGGCTCCAGTATCCTTCCAATCCCTTGATTTCTTTGAAGTAGGATGTTTCAGTATGTTTTATTMTTTTTCCCCAGAAATACTTCATGTTGAATGAATGCTTCTCATTTGGATGAAAGTATGCCAATACCACTTCTCCCCTGTAGATTTACATAACCTTTATACCTGATGCAGAATTTGCCTGCAACTTTTCTCAGCTTCCCTAGGAAGCAGCAGCCCTTCAGTGACTGTACAGTGCTCTCACTCTGTTCACTCTGTTCATGCTGAGTAAATCAGCACAGTTTCTGCTTTCAGCAGTGTGCTTGCCATGAAAAGCTCTTCCTGAAAGTAACAGACTTTGCTCTTTGTATGCACAGAGCAGCTGTGTGCTGGGTGTGCAGCAGCCTGTGATGATGCACATGGAAAATACTGTGTGTCTTTAGCATTTCCAAAAGTTCTGTAGTGAGGTAGTTACAAGCTGATAGAGCTCCCTGTGGCTTACAAATAGCAAAAAACCCCAGTATGTAAGTTCTCAGACTTCTCATAGACTAACCTCAATAGACAATATTTTTCACTGGGGAAAAAAGGGATCTATTCAGAAATGACACAAATGCAGTGTTATATAATGGTATCACTCACTTTGCTTAGTAATGATTTGAGAAAATCAGTTGCTTGCTATTAGTATCATGTAATCACAATTTACAATCTTATTACTAGTTTTAAAATAGCAATCAACTGAATATTGATTTTTTTTTAGCTCACTGCATACAATGAAAAATTTCAATCTATAAGCCAGACTCTTCAGTGATGTACTGAAGTTAAACTTTACCACTGTTTGGGATCATAAATATCCCTGTCAGGATCTTTGCATTGGAAGATTCCTGGCCTGAGGGATGGGTAAGATACAACTGAACATCTCAAACAGACCATTGCAAGACAGTGGCTTTTGTGCCTTTGGACATATATTAATAATATGGCAATGGATGAGGTGAGAAAAAAATTGCACAGGTAAATAATATTTGAARATGACAGTACCAAGCAGTTATCATAAAAGGCTGTGTACAGAACACAGGAGCAGGAGTCTCAMTAGTCTCTSCTGTGAAGTGTGGCACAGACTAGAGAKGAAMAGCATTTGGTTGTRAGTTCAAATTCTTCTATACACAGACATACACATGTGCACACACACTCTCTCCAAAATGGCTCTGTGAGTGGGAAAACTGAAATCCTGTCCAAGCCAGGTGTTCGTTGTAATGCCAAAGCAGAGCAACAGATATTTTCCTAACTGGAGTCAAGTGTGGGAATGGAAATCAGGCTGACTGTATGTAGAAGAGAATGATCTCTTAGGAGCCTCTTGGTGTGTATTCTGAGAAGTTGATTATAAAATAGCTCAGAGCACATTTTATATATACACAGTATGCTTAGTAGTGTTACTAGAAGACATGACTCTACTTTTTCATCTTAGTCAAACTAAACTTTGCTTCAGAATAGACTGAGGTTAAACAAAGAGAAGGGAAGTGGAATTGGCTAGGTTTTCAGATAGAAAGSCATCATTACCAAAGTAATGAAACAGTAGTCTGTGCAAGCTTTGGAAGGAAGGTGGCATCATTTGAGTGCATGGGARGGCAGAGGATGCCTTGCTCTGGCCACAGTGCTGCCCATTCATTCACATCTACCGATGAGGCATGTGCATTTGATTCAGAAAAGCCTGTTGATAATAGTCTCACTTTATCTCACAGCTCACTGCTGGAAGTACACTTTCCTGTGCATTGCCCAGTATGGGAGGGTGTCCATAGCACAGCCTTGTATTCATCTTGTCTTGAGGCAGACCCTGAGATGACAGCCCTGCTCTTTTGGTCTCATGTCCCTCCTGGGTATTTGATCTTTCTGTTCTGGTGATCTACAGGYTAAATCTGCATGTCACAGAAAGGCTGCTTTCTCCTCTGCATGCTGCTTCCAGCAACAGAGCATCTTTTGGATGYCCCCATCTAAATGTAAAGGCTTTATCCATTTGGCTTGTGCATCTCTCATGTTTTTATTGTGTCATTATAGCACAGCAGTGGTCAACGTAAAAAGTCTGGTAAAAGAGATGAAGTGCACTCTGGTCAATATTTTGATAGACTGCTCCTCTTCTGAGAGTTGTGGAGAGTACTTCTAAATCTGAAATGAGAAACTCTCAGTGGCTGCACACTCAAGTGTGTAGTGGCTTGTTGCTGGTAGGACTGGAATTCAGTTTCCCAGCACAGCTTTTCTTCTCTCTTGAGTTTTTCAGTACTGATAGTTTCTTTGCTTGGAAAAAAGGATGGCATTTAAGTCCCAATGTTACTGAAATAGCACTGAGTGCTTGACAAAAGTGAGGCAGAAGTAGGCCTTTATGCTCTAATTATCTATGTATAGATATTTTTCTCTTGTTCAGTTAAGAAATAGGGCAAACATTAACAGGGTAGTAGTAGTTGATGTAATTTTATGAACATTGTGGGAAACATGGTTTTGCTGCAAGGATGAATTTATTCTGAATCGGAAATTAATTCCTTTTTAATCATAGGATAGATAGGGGTATTTGAAGCTTTTAAAGATAATTATATCTAATAAAAAAATGTAGGCATTTAACTTCCTAAATGACACTGAAAGGCCCTGGAAGACAAACCCCAGGGTGTTTGACATCTTAGGGTTTTTGTTTTTAAAGAGACACGTTTTTTGTGTGCTGCGTATCCTCAAAGCCAAAGCTTACAGGCAGACATACACACACTAGCCCCTTTCTATGCCTGGACATACTTGCTTGGGAACACCATTGCAACATTTGGCYCTGTACAATAATAGGTCCTTCAACAGCTCTGCCTGTGGTAATGCACATACTGCAACTCTGYGTTGGGGGACGGGAGCAGAAAGAGGAATTTGCAGTTTTTACACGCAGAAACCACGTGCCTTTCTTTGCCTGAGCCTACTGAAAAGGCAGACTGCATATCCAAAAGCCATTATTATGAAAATGAATAAATAACTTGTGAAAGAGTGTGATGGATATTTTACCCTAATAAAGTAACTCTGTGCTCTTGGGTGAAGTATTTACTCAAAAACAATTGTTCTTTGTTTATATTCAGCAAAATACAGTAGGGTCTTATTTAACTGCAATCTTTCAGGAGATTGCAGAGATGGAACTTAAATGGATAGAGGCCCATGATGGAAACACTGAAACTTCCAGGATGTTGCAGACAATTGAAATAATACCATCTCAGTGACTAATGGCATGCTCCCAAGAACTTAGGAAAGAGGTAGTACAGGATGCAGGCTCATTCAAGCAGATGTTTCTTAGTCTGTGCTATATTTAGATCAAGAAAAAAATGTGCTGAGTGAAACATTTGCCTGTCAGGGATTCAGAATTTTATTTCCCTCTCTAATTTTAATTCTGATAAGATGCAAAGAGCAGATGAAAGGAGAAGAACCTCGTTCTGTGACTGGATTGGGTTTTGTMTGCAGTTTTTCTCACCGTATGTTAGAGCTGTCTTGCCTCTGGATAAGTTCTTACTGAGATCAGAGGACTTGATGGTTTGTTTAGGGATCTTCATGCTACTTCTCTTACAAAGAATAGAAAAAAAAATGACTGGAAGTTGCTCAMAAGTTCACACTGAGAGAAAGTTAAGTTTTCTAATGATGAGTTTGTGATGTTTTTCCCCAYTGGATTTTTGTTGCCAAGCTCTCTTTTTATGGAAAAATGTGTTACTTCAGRAAGTCATTGCACTGTAAAATCTGTAATTCTGCACTGCTGAACATGTATGGGTAAGCTCTAGTCTCTGTTCACCTCCTGCTGTAAACTGTTGGCTTTCTTTTGGCTTTGCTGTGCAACCTTGTAAAGTCTTCGACCTTAATTTTGTATCTGAAAACAAGGTAATTTATGTAATTTCCAGTATATCCAGGGTTCATTCTGGTTTGGAAGCTGCAGAGAAGCCAGCTGGCTACTGCCACCCATTAARAATTAAGCTTCTCTCGGTACATGGCATGAATTTCTACCCAGCTTTAATAACCTGACAGTTTTATTCATCTGTGGTGGTTTGATCATAGCTTCTGTTTATAAACACCCAGACTATTTTGAGGGGAAGATKTTTGTCAGAAACTTGCTTGGTGGAAAAATGTCAGAAGTTTATTTGGTGATCTRTTAGAGTAACTTCTGCTATGGAAGTGTCAGAGAGCTGTTTAGTCATTTCAGAAATTGCTTGAATTGTTCCACTTTCAACAGCGTATGAATCACAGCTAGGCAAGTAATGCATACTAATTACTCTCYTTCTCTTTCAGCACATTTCATAAAACGTTTTTGCTTCCCCAAGCTGTGGACAATTCAGCTCATGGGCTAGGCAAACAGTGTGTTTTTGAGCCCTTTGGTACCTTGGGTACCAGATAGGGTGTTTATAGTGAWGCCCTGCTGACCAGGCACTAAGCCAGTTAGTGTCATGCTTGGTTGTGCTGGTGCCTGTGTCCTTCTGCTTGAGGCAGGTGGTGTTACCTTGGACTGGCTGTGCAGAGGGAAAGGTCTGCATGTCCTCTCTTGGCTTGGTCTCCAACATTCAGGGTGAGCTCTGAGGGATTTATTCACATGCAAAGTACCTTACCAGTCCAGCACTTGTAGGTTGTGTTGCTTCTGCCAGATCTCCTTCCAGTTGWAGAAGTGGCTGAAGTGTATGTGAAGAACAAGAAATTAAGAGGTGAGGTGTATTCTTTGTAGAGGTGTGACACAACTCTGCTGTACAATGGATGTTGTTAAAAATTGAAGTGGCTCTCAGACCTGTCTTGAGCTGCAGTACAGGTACTTCTAAGGGACCCAGGGGGAAAACTTGATACAGTCTGAGAGACTCAAAATTATTGAATCCCAGTTCCTCTGCAGTAAATATCTGYGTAAATTTGGCCTTTTGTAGGCAGTGCAGTAAGTATGGAGTGCATGTCAGCACGTAGAGCCAGCCATGTCTTCCAGCCAGCATCAAGCACGGTGYAGAAAACAATGAAGTGTTGCTCTCAAATGTCTGTATGTGCACAGTTGCAAGCTGTACTGGGTACGTGTACACACCAGCTCATTTGGAAGGTCTCTGACTTGATGCCCCATTTTGATGGCTCAGGCATMAACTTCACAAGCTAAGAGAGGAATAAATACCTGTCCTCTGGGTAAAATTTTCAGGTTATATTTTCAGGCTTCTTGCTCTTAAGTTGCATTCCAAAGTAYGCATTTGGAAAAAAAAAATTGGATGCTGCACTGGGTTATGCTGGAATGAATGTTGACAAATGATTCTGACCCACTTGTTAAGTTCTATTGATTTGTGGCCCTTTTAATAAGAAAGACTGCTGTGGTGTGGTGTTTACAACTGTGGAGTTGAATTCAGGTTTGTGACAAGCACTGCCTTTGAAGCAGATGAGTAGTCAGAATAACTGTGTATGAACAGACAGTTCTGGTTTGGGGAGGGAGGGTATGGTAGATTTGTAGAAGAGAGCCTGGTTAAATCTTATTAGGTCATCCCAGTTGTGAAAACTTAGCTTTGTTTATTCAAAGCCTACAGGAGGCATGTAAAGCTGTGAGATACCAAAACTGGCACTTGATTTTAAAACAAAGTTTCAAAGGAAGTACTTAATCAAGACCTGGAATCGTTCACTGAGTTTTCTATTTTACTGTAGTAGTTAGGAAACCTAAGATCAGAATATACATATACAAGCAGCAGCATGAAATGGCTATTTCTGTAGGAAACGTTTAGCAAAGAAATAAAGAAAACATTCAAGTTTCTCTCTTTTGAATTTAAGCCAATTTTGATTGCTTAGTTATGTRTTTTAACAATGTTAACCTTTTAATTAGGTTCAAAAAGTCCCTAAAATTTTCAAAGGCACAGATTAAAATGTCATCGAAAGACCTTAATATTTTTGATCGGATCAGAGTTACTCTTTTGGGATAAAAAACAAGTTCTTGTTCTTGGAATTGTAGCTGTTTGGGATGGGATGGTAAAATAGACATGAGGGACTGCATTTGAATGCTTCCGGTGAGGGCAGCTGTTCAAGTGTGATGTTGGTGCTGCTCATGGGAGCGTTGCAGGACATAGCTGTGCTCCTGCTACTTTTTTTCAGTTCCATAATAGATGGCTAATGGTTTGCTGGTGAGTGACTTTCACACGTGGCTTAGGATGCAACAGTTTCCATGGTGGAATTGTGRAAAAGAACACTGTAGGGTTCTTCACGTGACCAGCAGTGATATCTAGGGATTTTTGTGTAAAGCTGTGGTGCATGGGCATTTTTGAGCAGGGATATGTGCACRTGTGAAGCAGGGAGGACGAATGTCTAATTAACAGGTAGAATTGCTTATGATGATTTATGTTGTAATAGTGTGAAACTAAAATCAGGAGGGCAAACATCATCATGATAGAACAATAACTTCTCAGATCTGATTTGTCTCTGTATTTTGATTTCTGCAATGCCCTTTCTTTTTCCTTTTTTTGAAGGCCACTGAAAAGTGTTGTGTTGTCCGTGTGCAGTGTCAGCCTGGCAGTGCAAATGTGATGGTGGCTACAATACATCTCCCTTCCTTCCTTCCTTCCTTCCTTCCTTCCTCCCTTCTCTCGGAGAGTGTTACCATAGCATTTCTCTCCCAGGGACTCTCGCGCAGAGCTGCAGATGGGATTCTCACTGTGAACTCTGCGCTGCTCAGTCGGATACACTCAGTTCTGTAGAAGGAAAATGGGGAAGAAAGGGTGACTTAGCAACACGGATAAAGCTTTCCTGGTGTTTCCAAGAAGCGAAAACCTTTTCTGAAACAAAGGCTTGTTTTCATTAATATTAGGATGGGATTTTTTTTTGTGAAAAACAAATCCTCTTTCTTCCTGCCACTTCAGTCTGTTTTCTCTTGTCCTGGRAGATGGATTCAGAATAGTTGACTGCCTGATCCTTGGGCTTACGTTTCTTGCTTTTTCCCCTTTCCTTTAGCTGTGGACGTGGCTTGAAGAGCTGCAGAAAGAACTGCTTGATGATGTCTATGCTGAGTCTGTGGAGGCTGTCCAAGACCTGATCAAACGTTTTGGTCAACAACAACAGACCACTCTGCAGGTTACMGTCAATGTCATAAAAGAAGGCGAAGATCTCATACAGCAACTAAGGTAAAACCRATTTTTATTTAAATCTCTCCTGGTGTTCATCTGTATTCATCCTGATGTTGTGTGAGGTTCTTTCTATTTTGAGGATAGAGATGATGAGTACGAGATATGACCTATAAATAAAACTTGTAAATATTAGGACTACAGTGATCTTTCATGCTGTACTGATGGTCTGTAAACCTCTGTTTACAGGAAACAGCTTATAAACACTGCTGCCACAAGAAGGAGATTTTGTTGACTTAAACTACCTTTTTGATAGAAGCAATGATGTGTTTTTGTAGTCTGACATGCAAGGCTTCACAGCATTTTGAGTTCTGAGCAGCTGCCTTTTTATAAAGAGACACTTGAATTTGTTTTGCAGACTGACAAGTAACTTCATTGTAGTAAAAGCCAAGTTTGCAGTCCATTTCATTCAAAAATGAACTGAATAAATAAATTTGGTTCCCAGCTGCTCTGGTACATGTCTCCTTTGCTGCAGGAGATTAGAAAACCTGCAAATTCAGATTTGTTACTCAGGTAAAAGATTAAGTAATTTTTTTTAATTACTAATTTTGATTTTCTTTCCTTGCCAGGAAGATTCAGTAAAGTAAATAATTATCATATGCTRCTTCCTTTTTATAGTGGAATTGTTTGTCTCTGGTTTTAAATGTTATCCTTCCTGTAAATAGAATGTCTTTACATGTTGAATTGGACAAAAAATGAAAGTTATCAATTTCCTAATTTCTTTTAAGCACTAGGACATTGTTTGACTTTTTATTTACAAAAATGTGCAGACTTAGCTTTCATGCAATATGGTTTTTACCAAAATTATCTGAAGCAGGCTTATATGTTGTGGTCATGTATAGCATCCAAATTGCATGGGTTTTTTTCAATAATGCTCTTTTTTCTTCCCCCTCCCCTCTCTCTACTTTGAATAGGGATTCTGCCATTTCTAGCAACAAGACCCCCCATAACAGCTCAATCAACCACATAGAGACAGTCCTGCAGCAGCTGGATGAGGCCCAGTCTCAGATGGAGGAGCTTTTCCAAGAACGCAAGATCAAACTTGAGCTGTTTCTGCAGCTCCGCATATTTGAACGGGATGCAATAGATGTGAGTGTTTGCTTTCAGACTTGCACTGCATGCACTTCTTGTGTAGGAATGCTTATGCTGAGACCATGTAGTTGCATTGGTATTTGGCTCAAATGGCTGATAGGCTTAATTCTTACCTCAACTGAGGCTTTTGTGCTCTGTGTGAAAGTGTCAAGAAGAGCTCAGCACTCAGCTCAGAGCTGAGCTTTTTGATTGGCTCTTGGTGCATCTTTAAGCAAATGTTAGGTAAAATCATAATGCATCAGTTACTTCATCCACTAAGTTTAATTTGAGTATAAAACTACCTTAATATAACTAGTATGCCTGCTCATATGTTAATATGAGTAGGACTTGCAAGATGGCTTTGTACAAGCCCTCTAAACTGATGTTTTGTAGTAGCAACCCTCTTCTCTTTTTTTCCAAATCAGCAGTCTTTTTTTCAGTTGGCAGTTGCAAGTGGTATTTGGAATTCTGTCTTAATCKCTGGGAATAGTCTATGGGCTGTCATTWWAAAAAAATAACATTATTTTCCACCKCCAAAAATAAGTCAATAGCAGTTGTAGTGCTGCACCCYTGCAAAACTTCAAGTTTTGAGCCTGTCCAAACTTCGAAGGGGAGGTACAGCTTATCAGTTGAAAAGTTTCTGTTTGTGTGCAGGAACATGTACACAAACAGACATKAAACTCCACAGGGAGCTTAGGTTAGCAGAGTTGCATTAAAAAGCTTCAGCTAAGTTCATATAACTTCATGAAACTGCTAGAGCTGTACACAGTGACTGAAATAAGTTGGTGCCTCATAAGGTTCAGGGTTATTAATTGGTAAATGATCTTGTTTGAGTGTATAACGACTTACCTTGAAATTCTGAAAACCAGTTACAGTGATAATTTTACCCTTTTGCTTGTGTGYAGTACAAGCTGCAACTGTTGATGATGAATGTAAGGCTAAAAGAGGCAGTCAGCAGAAAGCTTCTCAGGTTTTTAGTGTTTTGGTTTGGGTTCCCTCCCCTCCCCCTTCTGAAAATCAGGATTTGATGTCATGGCAGAAGTCTGGTTTAGCAAAGCRCACTGTTAGGGGCAGTGCAGAAATAGGCAGACACAGTTCCTTGATCCTTCCCCACAGAGGAAGTGGGAGTGTGCACTCTACGGTAATAACAACTCTGGTGTAAATGAAGACCAAGAAGGGTTTTTTTTCAGTTTTGCAATTCACACTGGTCTGCAGAGAGTTTTCTACTTTGACTATATGAGAGTAGCTTTCCTACTTATGAGAGTAGCTTTCCTACTTGGATCACATGAGAGTAGCTGTCTCACATACGCTTACAGTCTTTGCAGGAGTGATCAACAGTGCTTGATGTCTGTGAGATGTTCTCAGAGCACTTTTTTTGAAGGAATGGCAGCTSTGTGGGGCAGTGCATACCAAGAAAATTAATGGAAGAATTAGGATTAAAGTTYGATTCAACTTAATAGTTCACCATAAAGTTGATTGCTCTCTGTTGTAGGTTACATAAGCCAAGATTCTACAGYAGCAAAAGGCTGGTTGCAGGAGCCCTGCTTTGCAGATGTGTTCTAGTCCTTCAGTTCAGGACAGCATCTGTATAGGTAGGAGTACTTCTGGTACTGCTGCTTGGTGATGCYCATAGGATTTTGCATCAGAAAGCTGCAAACCTTAGCTTCATAGATTCATAGAACAGAATATAGTGAGTTGAAAGGGACCCACAAGTATCAAGTCCAACTCCTGACCCTGCACAGGACACCCCAAGAGTCAAACCATRTGCCTGGGAGTGTTTAAAAAATGCTTCTTGAACTCTGTCAGACTTAGTGCTGTGACYGCTACCTTGGGGAGCCTGTTCCAGTGCCCAAACACCCTCTGGGTGAAGAACCTTTTCCGGCTATCCAATGTATCCTTCTCTAGCTCTGCTTCATGTTGTTTCCTTGAGTCCTGTCACTGGTCACAAGAGCAAAAAGTTGGTAACCTGCCCTTCCACTTCCCCTCATGAGGAAGATGTAGACTGCAGTGAGGTTTCCCCTCAGTTTCCTACTCTSCAGGCTGAGCAGACCAAGTGACCTCAGCTGCACCTCATACAGCTTYCCCTCCAAATCCTTATCCCTCTTTGTGGCCCTCCTTAGGACTCTCTCTAATAGATAAGTGTCTGTTTTATATTATAGTGCCCAAAACTGCACRTACTCAACAGAAGGTGTTCCAGATTCACGTTTTCCTTCAAAAATGGAAATAAAAAGCACATACTTGCTTTTTCTAAACCTGACACTTGGCATGCTTTACATTTTGCCACATACAGCATAAAGCAAAGTACCAGTTACCTTGTTGAAAGAATTGGCTTGGAAATAGAAATCATGCTTATTTTAGATTGATGGAGAGCTCTTCAGGGAAGAAAATGGCCCTGGCTGCAGAGTGACTTCAGCAAAATGTTGAYTGTTTTGCTGTCTCTGTACCATGTCTTCTCTGCTTCCTCAGCAAAGCACACTTCTCTTTTCCCTCTCCCTGAAGGCAGGCATCTGCTCGGAAACTTCCAGGAAGAGAATGTGGAGACTAGTTCCAGGTCAGTTGTTTGAAAGCAGAAGCTCAGCTGAAGTAACTTGATAATGAGGAGGAGCCAGATGCCAGCTAGGAATTTGCAGACCTTGTTTTAACCTTCTCCTTCCTCCAGGATTTTGTGTGACTGATCCAGTCAATTAAGACTTGGCTGTAGGGGCAGTTCATTCAGGGAAGCATCCTGTGAGGACAGCTTTTCTCGAAGGCAAGTAGTATTTCTAGCTTCTCCTACTGCTTGCAAAATTACACAGGCTGAAATGGGACAAAGGGCTCCCCTAGCACTGCAGGGTTATAACCATGCAAGTGTTCTTCTGGGGACAGTGGTGAGATTTGCAGGCAGGGTTAATTCCCTTCTTCTCCTTACTCTTCCCTTATAATTTGCTGATAAAATACTTTGTTTCTTTGCTGATTAAGTACTTWATTTCTTTTATCCTACAACTTTTAGATACTTGTGCTCTTCTGAAATTGGTGTAACTGCAGTACTGTCTCTATTTTGCCCATTGCTCTTGGCATATAAACTTCACCTTCTCTATCCTCAGCATGATTTTTGGTGCCAYTGTTGGTGAGCTATTTGAAGGTCTCCTTTGTAAATACCTGCATTAACTAAAGGCAAAAATGAGCAAAATAATGTAGGTGAAGATTCCCTTGCTAGTGTGATTAGGAGCATGAGGAAGGGGTGTGTGAACCCAGCCAGTGGGATGGTAACACTGGTGGCAAAGTTCACAGCCTGAAATGTGTTTGTCTCATCTGTGTCTGAGCATTTTTGCCTGTCTGTAACTTACATGCCTTGAGGCCTATGCCAGGCTCTACACAGAGCATACCACACACTTTTCRGCTCACAGCTTTATCTCAACTCTATTTTTGGACCATACTTACAAGATGCCTGTTAAATCACAGTGCTRAAAGGACAAGGATGCAAAATACTGGGGTATCACAGAGACCTAACTCCTCCCCTTTCCATTCTCTTTTTTTTTTTTTCTCCTCAGCACATGATATTTACCAGGTCTTGTTGAGCACTCGGTACCATGAATGGTAGACACTTTCTGAAAAGAGACCTGTGGTTCTTTATTTCTTTCCCACTCAGTATGAAAGAGTCTGTATTGTACCCTGCCTTGTCTCTGTCAGTGTTACCTTTACATTTAATAGAATGTAGTGATGTCAGGCAGCTCAGAATCTGCACTAGGAACTTACTGAACACATGCTATGGTGTACTGTTAGCCTGGGTTGTCCATGTCCTGAGAGCAGTATGAATYTGTGATCCAGTTACTTTAGATTTCTGTTAGTCATTTGTTTTGTTTTGTTTGTTTARTTAATGCTGATTRTCTTGACAGAACTTTACAAACAAAATGGGAGCCTGCTTGCATGTGTTATCTKTAAAGCAGAACTTTAGGGGAAGCACTGAAGAGTGTGGGCAGAGAGGAGAGAGCTTAGTRAATGCTATTTCTGTATTAACTCTGCCTTCAGATTTGCACAGTGGGTGCAATGGCTGAAATAGACCACCTTGCACCACCTATTACTGCTGATAAAATATGAGGATTACTGGCCTTGTTAGGAAACTCTCTGTGATGGTCATTGACTACTTACCTTTTGAATCAGTGTGGGAAAATGCTAGCTTATTTATTTGAATCGTGGGCATCCTGATCTTTTGAAGTGGAAAGGAAATGTGTTGGTCCTGTTCAAGGTGTTTCAAACTGCTTTAAACAATATGTGTGCCATGATCTTAAGCATGGGGTTGGCTGTATGAAATAGCATGGGAAAAGCTGTACTTACTGTACTTACTTACTGTACTTACTGTACTTACTAACCCTTACTGGCTGTTCTTTGGAGGCACAATCAGTGAAACCTTTTAGCTGAGGTGACACACAATTTTGACCCCTTCAAACTAGTTGTTTTTCCAATCAAGTAAAGGGAATCTTAGGAGCTAGTGACTGCAGTCTGTTTCATTATTATAGCAATACCAACACAGCCACAGCAGTGTCATATTGTGAGGTTACTGGTGGTTTTTTTTTTTTTTTTACTTTATTCCCACTTAAATTCCTAGTAAAAGAGAAAACGTTTGGCATCTGTTCTGAAGGGAGATGGACTGGCTTTCCTTATAAAACAGTGTTGTAAATGTGCAGTGTTKTATCTTAATCCTTTATTTAATGGTGTTTAGAAAGATGGGGAAAGATGGTGTTTTGATGGTGGAGTTTTGCAACCTTTTTTAATGCTCAGATTTCTGTTTGACAAAGTCCAACTACAGATACGTCTTCAAGGTAACTTTTGAATGTTRTTAACTGACCTGGATGAAAATAAGRTGGTAAATCTGTTTTCTTAGAAMTTCCCTAGTGCAGTGGATGAAGAAACAAACATTAGATGACCTCCACTGCTTTTAATACTAAATAAACACAGAGCGTCACAGAGAAGCTGGGAAGAGCAGACCTGAGATGAAGAGCAGAAAAGCAGGGTTGCTGAAAGCAAGCAAGTTCTCTGGCTGGACTGTCAGGAAATCCTGAAGTTCCTTTAAAATTTCAGGTCACTTAAAAGAATGTGAAGAGCAGAGGACAGTGATGAGATATGTTGGGCATAGACAAAGTGAAAAAGAAATGGAGGAAACTTCCTAAGGATTTTGTGGGAAGTGAAGCCTGTTTGTGTGTTTAGAGAGAAAACCACTCATAATGCCTAAACAGACTGTGTGATGTTTAGAGCCTATGGAAGATGAAAGGAACTTCAAGCAATGGCTCAAAGCCYTGTCCTGTCTATCTTCCTGAATACTTTGGTCATCAGCTTTTCTGCTTTGAATAATGTTTGAATTGGTGCCTGTTTTCACTTCAGCAGAGGTAGCTGAGCAGGCTTAGGGATTGCAAATAGCTACTTTAATTGTTTGGTATCTCCCATCATGATATGGTGTAAAACTTGAATACTTAGTGAATCAAGTGGAATTTTTTGCAGAACACCTTTAAAACAGGAAGTAACTCACTGGTGCCACAATTGTAATATTAATTGCTTGATGTGTCCTTTGTTTTATGGCATCATGTGAGCAGAATGGAAAAAAGACTTCAATGAGAGACAGTAGCAAACTACAGAAGCTTTATACAAGTTATGTAACTTTTCTGTCTCCCCAGTTCTGCTTTTTTCTGGAAGGCCTRTTTTCCTGGAATTTCTCTTGTCATTTAACTRTCTCACTAACTTTGGAGCTATTACRGCCGCTTGAAACAGGGTAGTGGCATTTTTCTTTTGCTGACAAGAAATGACTTTGGTTAAATATTTATGCACTTACATATTTGATTGMTAATGCCCATTAAGTCAGGTCCTCTTTTTGTTGAGTCTTGCTGCGTAAATAGGTACTTMCCTCTCACTTAGCACCATTCACATGAGTTTGTCCTACTCCTGAAATTGTAGAACACTGGAACTAAGCCATACTTGTTTCTTGATATYTATAATTTTGCTTTCCCAATGAACTGCAGTAGTTGGTGCCAAAACTGTGCTAAAAATTTTGAAAAAAATTTGATTATTGGCTCAAGGGATAAGTGTGTTAGACAGACTTTTTTGAAGCAACTGATGCATCAAATCTGTGCTGTATGAACTCAACCCACTTTGATAATGAGGACTGTAAGCACTTTGTATTAGCCTTAAAACCAACTTTTTATTCTAATTAAAAGGAATATTTTACATTTCAGATAGGCTTTGGAATATGGTTTGGAAAATACACTTGTGTGGACAGACAAGGAAAACTTATTGTTACGATACATGTGTTAAAAAACCCCAAAACTTTTTTAGCTACCCTTCTTTGGACATCCTACGGCAAAGAATAAAATCCAGAATTAAAATGTGAAAACTGAAGTGTAGCTGAAAAAGATCAGCAAGCAAATTTAGTTCTGACATTGCAGAAATATTGTAACRAAGTGTGCTTTTTGGTTTTGCTGGATTCACTGAGTACCCAGGCTTTTGTGGTAAGTGCTTCTCAGTTTTCTGGCAGAAGTCAAAGGTGCATGTGGCTTGATTCTTCCTGCCCACAGAAGGGTAGAGCTGGCTTTCTTGTGAAAGGGCTCAAGATTGGCATAATTGTAAAATAAGCTGACTGTTGATGTGKAAATTGTTACTTGGTGCAGTGTGAAGAATTAAGAAGGTGTTCTAGATTCATGTTATCCTTCAAAAGTGGAGATAAAAACGTGTTAACTTCATCTGTTTCACAAGTGAATTGTTGAYGGAGTACCTTCAATAAGGCAGGTATACCCATAGTATAGCAAGCACCAATTGAAGAACTGTAGCAGTTCTCAAAGAGCTTCTTTTGGATTGTTTGCCAAAATTTAAAATCCATGCTAAGACAGCCTGTGTCTGAACCATGTCACRTTTGATCAGTGACATCAATCAACAATGAGCAACTTGAGTTCTCTACCTCAACCATGAGTGCAACATTGGAAATAAACTGTTTTCTGTTGTGTGATGGGTAATTGAACATTTTTCCCGCAGATAATTTCAGACCTTGAGTCTTGGAATGATGAGCTCTCTCAGCAGATGAATGACTTTGACACTGAGGATCTTACAATAGCAGAACAGAGGCTCCAGCATCATGCAGACAAAGCCCTGACCATGAATAACTTGACCTTTGATGTCATCCACCAAGGGCAGGATCTGCTGCAGTATGTCAATGAAGTGCAGGCATCTGGTAAGTTGGCTCCTTTGTGCYATTTCAGGCAGTGGCTTTCTAAGAGTTATCCAGTTGTCTCTCCATGGGATGTGTGAAAGTAASAGGGATGTTGGTTAACTGTAAGCTGGAGACAGACACATGGGCTCCTTTATACTCAAACCATTCAGTGGTTTCGTAACAACATACTGGTACTATGGCAAATAATGTCATCAGAGTTGGCAACACTTGAAGGTGTTTGATTTTTAAAGAAAGGGATTTCACTCAGGAAGTCAGTAAAATTAGAGTAAGGGAATGTTAGTTTTATAGGTARTCAGATCAATGCAGTCAAGCAAAGAATTTCAGCTTTCTAGTAATGYCTTTTTTGTTCCTTATGCCCCTTCATTTGATATTTTTCACTGTATGTGGTTGCATAGGGTGTCAGACTTAAAAAAAAAACCATATTGCACTTAAGTGTGCAGACCCCTATACTCACRTAATCAAATGCTCCAAGGATTAGGTTGAACCTGGAGAAGAAACTAGGAAATAAAGTGTGAAACAGTGAAAAAGGGGGCTGTTGGTCCTGGGCAGCTTTACGATCATCCCTAACCTAATCCCACTGCAGGTGTGGAGCTGCTGTGCGACAGGGACGTGGACATGGCGACGCGCGTGCAGGACCTGCTGGAGTTCCTGCACGAGAAGCAGCAGGAGCTGGACGTGGCGGCGGAGCAGCACCGCAAGCACCTGGAGCAGTGCGTGCAGCTGCGCCACCTGCAGGCTGAGGTCAAGCAGGTACGAGCCCCCCGCTCCCGCAGCTGCGCCTCCCCGAGGGCTCTGCTCCCAAAAACACACGGGAAAACACCTCCTGCTGCGTGAAGCCTTTCGGTGGGAGCGGGGGAGGACTTTGATCACCTGAGAAACTTCATCCTCTGCTTGCATTAAGTGCATTTGTTTAACTTGCATCAACGGTTGATACTGCTGCGTGGATCTAGAGCACAAGTCCCATTGAGCAGCTGAGAGAGCTGGGCATATTTAGCTGGGAGTGAAGGACTTTCAGGGGGTACTTTATCACTCCCTACAACCACCTGATAGGAGGGTGTAYGAAAGGAGGAGTTGGATTCTTTACCCAGTTGTAATAAGTGATAGGACAAGAAGCAAAGTCSTCAAGTTGTGCCAGAGGAGGTTTAGGTTAGCTATCAGGAAAGATTTCTTCACTGAAATGGTTTTTAAGCACGGGAACAGGATTGATGCAGGCAGCATCCCTGAAGATATTTTTAAGACATGTAGATGAGACACTGAGACAGGTGTTTTAGTGGTGGACTTAGCAGTGGGTTAGCAGTTGGACTTGGTGTCATAGAGGTTCTTTCCAACCCAARTGATTCTGATATTCTGTAGATACAAGTCAAGTATTTAAAATATAGAGTGATTTGAGCTAGCATTAAACTCATGCTTTTACCATCTGTATGGTGATGGACAACAATGCTCAGTCATAGTCCCTGCACACTGACCTAATACTTCTGGGTATATTGTTAGAAATAGCTACAAATAATGATAACATAATATAAACGTARTTTATTTTCCTGAAGAAGAAAAACAAAGTTATGCTTCTCCTGGCAATAAAGTAGCAAGCTTTGAGGTCTCTAGCTGGTAAACACCTAAACCTGTGGTGAATTTGAGATGTGGGCAAAGCCACTGAAGTAGGTAAAAGTTTCAAAAAGAAACAAGAGACTAGAAAAGGTAAGAGTTTTTTATCTTGCTCATGCTCGGCAGCATCACAGAAGTTTGCTATAGTCTGTTGTATTACTGTGGCCCTTAGTGAGACTGAATGACAACTCCCAAATTACAAAGTGATATGAAAGGGCTTCAGCTAGGACTAGGAGAGATGAATAGAAGGTTYCCAAAGTATTTTTAGGCAGGGGTTGATTGCTCTGCAGTAGCAGATGCAAAGTCTCTGTGTGGTCTTGAATTAAAGGAATGCAGAAAACTGATAGTTGTCTGCTGTCAGTGCAATATAGGCATCAATCAAATACCTGATGTTCTATTTCAAGGCTTTGCATACTTTACTGAACTCTGCTGTAGCATTTACTCATCATGGTAAGTGCAAATTGCAAATTCCTCCTTTCACGTGAGTGATGGTTGAGGTAAAGTTGTTGAAGATCAGGATAGTTTCTTTACTCAGTTGTATTTTACCTTGAGGATGAAAGAAAAGAATGCACATCTGCAAAGGAAGGAAAAATTAAAAGAAATAATGCCAGCTGAAGCACTCTCATCCCTTTATGGTACATCAGTGGGTTTGGGTGAGGTGGGTTAGTAAGAAGAAAAAATTGTTAATTTCCATGATACTGAAATAGTATTCAGTAAAAGAACAGAATATAGTACTTTGGTAATATTTCAAAGAGACATTAAATAATTATTTATATTGCATGTTCCCACAATAAAGTGAGTGCTTTGGTCCACTAGCTGTTTTTCTGTGCAAGTTAAACGTTACAAAAAAGACACACGTGTTTAAAACCTGTGTTTAAAACAAATGTTCTGTGTTTTGGCATAAGCAGGCAGATRATGAACATCATGGATTCTAGGGGAACACCCCTATTGCACTTTGTGATTTGTAGATCATTCTATAAGAAATTTCTAACTTTCTCAAACCACTGGTAGCCCTGACTGAAGCTGAAGCTAAAATTTAGATTTTTAAGAWAGTACTGGAAAAGTTTGTCCCATAATAAAGGTAGTACAGTTACATAGCCAACTGTCTTTTCCTGGTAGAATGGGATTTGGGAGAAAAAAGTGTATTCTATTTTGTATTCCTAGAACACACCTCCATCAGCTGGGATTTTATGTTGAATTAAATGCCACAATATGTGTGAATTATCAGATAATCATACATGAATATGTAGCTGACACAAGGTTCATATATTACTTTTCAGATTTTGCTGTACAGATTCACATGCAATACTTGCCCTGCCTGAGGCCTGAAAATTGGATGGAACTCAATCTGAATATTAATACATTGTCTCATAGGATTTATTTCAAGCCCTTTGGACTTAGTTTTGTGATTTCAGTTGCCTTTTCAGAAAACCACATCTGTTTTATTTTGATTTTTATGAAGTATGATTAAGGAAGCACGATACTCTCCTGTCTCTTCTGCACTGGGAAAAACTTTATAGGTCAGCAGGTCACAGTAGGTGCTTTACCTGAGAGTAAAATGAAGTGGTAAACCTCCTCTTCAGTCTGTTTGGTTTGTGTTTTGTTTGCTAAAGAGTGAACGCATGGTTTTCCTGCTGAATTACTGTCATTTTCTGTTAGATTTATTGTTGATGAACTGGCTGTAAGCATATTTATTATGTCAATGGGATACTGTCTCCATAGCAAGAATTCTCACAGTATTTCCATTCAAATTCTTCCTGCCAAAGCAACATTACTGGTGTTGCATTTTCAGACACACACATACATGCACACACATACATACTTACATAAAATACATAAAAATATGTAGCTTGTGAGTGTGTGAAGAGGTTAGACTGGAAAACTGCAGGAATTTAGACAAATACTTACAAAGATTCTCTTCCATACTAGGGTAGTGAAACTTGCTGCTTAGGGAATTTTTATATAATGAGTGCAGAGAGTAGACAAAAACCATTCAGTATTGCTTCTTCCTTAACTATTGTACCAGTTCTGCTTTGTGGCATTGAAGTTTTTTATATCAAGCCTCAGGACTAGGAGGAAGCAGAAGAGCCAGAAGACAAGCAGGGGTTTTAAGAAAACCTGCAGAGAATTTGCTTGTCAACTTGATGTGTAAGAGGTTCAGAAAGGGCAAAAACASATTAAAAAATTACAGTGTAGAAAAACCATGGAAGATAGGGGGAAGAGAATGCTGTCTGAAATAAAGAGGACAGCTGTATGTGGGGAAAACAAGATGGAAAGGAAAATGTGACCACCTTTTTTACAGGGCAGGGACATATGAGTAGGTGGAGGCAGAGTAACATTTATGAGAATGTCTGTCTCATTCAGAACTCCACTTGCATGTTTGCCAGACAAACTTTATTAATCACCTAACATACAGCTGTTGGATTACTTATTGSTACAATCACTCCCACATACTCACTTTGTAGAATGAATGCTTTACTGTGCTTAAGGTCAAAATCCCTACCAAGCTCCAAACCCAATCCAGTTGGTTTCAGTATATTCATTAAGCCTTTTCAGTGCAATATTTTCTGCTGTTCTGGCCAGGGTGTATGTTCTTGGATATATAGATATGTATTCMTATGTGTACAATGGTGTACAGATACTTCAGCCCTCAAGAGTACCTTGATGCTAAGAGATACTAGCGGATCTTTTAGCTTGGTGCTAGGGCTCTGACTATCCCAAAATACTGCTCAGGAAGGGTATCCTGGCACTCCATGTAGTGCCATATGGATATGAAAACATAACTAAGACAGCAGACTGAAGCAGGTTGTCTTGTGATCATGTTTAGTTACAGTCAAAAATCTGTCCAAGAAACTAATCTGAAATCAAGCATTTATCTACACATCTACCAATCTTACCATTTCAAGTGTCCCAAGTGACCCAAATTCTGTCTCTTTTGCACACCTTTGCTTATGCTCTACTGATGCTTTTCCAGCCTGTTAAAGGCTGCAAAGGGAAAATGGGGGTTGTGATTCATTCCGGGAGGTACTGGGAACATGAACGTTCCAACAAACCTTAAAGGCAAGCACCCCTGGGAGGAGAACAGGCTCCCTATTCCCAATGCTTATTTTTCCCTTGAGTCAGARCAGAGGGAAGGAGAGACTGCTGCTGGCACATTTCCTCCTGTGAGTTTCACCAGCTTGTGCACTTGCACCCTGACCTGCACCAAGCAGGAGGGCAAGTGTTTGAAATGGTATGTTCTGTTCTAGCTGTCCCTGCTGTAAATAATGGGATGCCAAGTCAAGAGGAGCTTTCAATTGATGCTGCTTAAGCATTCTCCTTCCTTAAAATTCTCTGAAGAAGGCTAGATGTATAAGAACCCTAAAAAGGTGTGTTTTGTTACACCATACCTGGAATAACTACTTTTTAAGGTAGAGAAGGAACCTAGAATAACTTTCRTAAGACAAAACAAAAATAAAAAAGGAATCAGAAAAAAAAATCATCTGTCTCTGTGTTCTTGCAGGCAATGTATAGTTTCTTTCKACAGTCTGTTGGACCCATCTGCTTCCCTCAGAAGCTACCCTTTTTCTTGCTCCTGAGGCTTATCCASGCTTTCTCCCTTGATTGTCAAAAATCCCCAGATACCTTAGCAACTTAGGAACTCCCAGCTTCTTCCATGGTTCCTTTTGTGTGCCCCCAGGCTKTGATGTGCAGCTGTCACCTTTGCAGTAGCAGAGGTTGGTCCAAAGCTGGAGCCATCTTCCCCTTGTTTGCAAGGCTGCACCTGATCCAGTGCTTTCTCCCCAAGCATCAGACTGTGTACCCAGTTACACAGCCGGCATACCTTCCCTTCTACATTGTAGACTTACTCTTTTCTACAGACTTCCTGAATTTRTATAGGAGAATTCAAATACATGCCATCAGGGTGAAAAGATAACTTGTTAGCTATTCATTGTGCAGACAGAAATGGCAAAAACTGCATTAATAATACAACAATGTCACAATCCGGAGAGTGTAAGTTTGGAGGTGAGGTTGTGGTGCAGATTTGAGGGAATGGATCTCTTTTCAGGATGGACAGACCTCAGTTGCTTCAAGCTGTCAGACATGGTAGAGTGTACTTTGTATGTAGACCCACATGTGTCTTTGAGTTTTTGAGAAACTGTGTTTTAACAGATCATTTTCTTGCGTTCTGCCCATGTTTCCAGTCTGCAAGTACCATCATATTATCCTAATTACTTAGTGCATTAATGCTTTAATTGGTACKGTCATGTGTGGATCACTAGATGAGAATATTTAGTGTTAAGAGCTAGTTGATTTGGTAGTTAATATATTTATTAGGAGTGGTTAGAGGTCTAAAATCAATTAGTAGGAAACGGTTAGAAAAACTGGTGAACTTCAAATCAGCTGGGCCTAAAGAAATTCACTCTGGAATACCTAGAAAACTGCCTGAAATACTATCATAGACATTAGTGCTTATTGTTTCCAAACATCAGGAGAGTGGATGAGTTTCTGGAGGCTGAAACTCAACATCTACTTCTTAAAAGTGGAAAAGGACTGGCTAAGGGAGGATTATAGGCCAGCTGGTTTAACATGGTTGCCAGGAATATATTGAAACAAGAAGATAATTGAATAGTGAAAAAAGGAGAAAAGGCTAACACAGCTAATTAATCATAGCTTTCCATTGATAAACCCCCTTTTTTTTCTGGCAAGGTAACAGCTCTTCTGGAAGGTGTGGAAAAGCAGTATCAAAGCTTTTTAAATAGTGTAGCTCAGTCTGTGTGGCCCTAACTTACTATGAGAATGTCATATGAGACTACATTACCAAGAATGATAACTTGTTGAAAAAACATACTCAGTTACAGAAGTTTTTAAGAGGCACAATGGATTGGAAAACGAATTTAAAAATGAAAAAAAAAATTGTATTTGTCTGTATTTGGATACTGCTGTGTTCTCAGTCAGAAAATCTACATGTTAGAAATTGTGCTAATAAATTTGGTTAAAAACAGAAGCTGGAAAAGGGGTTTGAGTTTATCAGAAGATGCTGGATTACAGCTCAGAATTATCKTGATGTATGGGAGAATTGTGCTTTAAGAAGGMTATGAGTTTTGATAGTGAAAAATGAAGAGCATGATGTACTGGAAATAATAATCAGCTGAATAAATACARGGGTAATTACTGGCTGAGCAGCAGTTCCATAGAGGGGTTGTACAGATGACAGTGAATAACCTGAATTATATCATTTTACTCAGTATTTGAAAAATTATGATGAGTCATGGTTATCAACTGGAGAGAGGTCATAGACCACTGCTCTAGAAAAATAAGGTAACTGGCTTCACATGGGAAAGATTGAAGARACTGTGGTCAACAAGATAAGAGGAGCCTAAAGGAGGGAATCAGATAATGTTCCTGATGRAGAGAGGAGAGGGAAAAACAAAGCTGATGCAAAGAGGGAGAAAATGTCCTTTCTTCTTTTGGGTTTTTTTTGGGGGGGGAGGGGTTTAAAAGGTGCATGTTCCTGCTGTTGTTAAGGAGTGTAGAAGGTGGCCTCCTGAGGCTTCTGCCCAGCCAYGGATTCTTCCAGTTTCACTGGACGTGTCAAAGAAGGTACAGTCTAAAAAATTAAAATCTTTAAGCAGTTAGAAGGACAGTCAATGATCACATTTTTCTCAACTGCTCAAAATTATGTGCATACTTTTTACTAAGCTGTATATCCTCCATTTACATTACTGACACTGGCTTTTAGGTAACTATTGCTTGTAACTTGTGCCAGCTTTTCAGGTGACAGAAACAGTATTCAGAAGCATARCCTTTTTCAGAGTATGAACTGAAACCACAAGCATGTAGCAGTTGACTGCAAGCTTGAGTTGTTAGCTCAGTGAAATTGTAGTGAATGTCATTCACTGTGCTTACTCAATATAGAGTTCACTGTAGTATGTAATTACAAATTATTTACTTATCARTTGCACTGCTAATGAGACCCTACATGTTTTTGCCCCTACGGCAGTACTCTTTTGCTGGTTGGCAGTGGAATTGTGTATTTCACMGTCTTCTCTTTTGTTACAGGTTTTGGGCTGGATCCGAAATGGAGAGTCCATGTTAAATGCTGGGCTTATCACTGCTAGCTCTTTGCAGGAGGCAGAACAGTTACAGAGGGAGCATGAGCAGTTTCAACATGCAATAGAGGTAAAAGCACCGTTTCAGTGACCATAGTAAACCTTGTGTTTACTGTTCTCTGTAAATAGGACTCTTGGATTCATGCTACAGTATTTTCAGTTTAGGAAAAGCTGTTGAACTAATGGCAAAGAGWTGAAAACACTTACTGAGAAAGTGGTTTTTGTTCTTATCTGTTTTGAAGGTGCAGTTCCAGGTGAACATCTTTTTGCATCTTTRTAAAGTGATAGCTGTTCACAGCAATTTTGCTGAACATAGTGTTTTCATTTGTTATTCCTTTCCTAGAATGCTAGATGTAAAACAACAAAGAGTAAACRGGCCAGTTCTGTGTATTCTGAGGTCATCCTTCAATGTTTTCTATTCTTGTTTGAGAGTAGTTTTCACTGAAACTTGTATTTGATGGTTTGTCAATCCCCCTGGCATGACTTCAAACTAAACTTATCAGATTGGTCATATTGCTACAAAAAAATAGCCAGGGTTCKTAAGATTGATTGAAGTGCAGTATTATGCATTTACATGCACTACTGAGTAACTTAGTGATAATACCAGCACTGTTTGATTGTTTGGGTAGACTGTTTTCAGAAATACTCTGTTTTGCAGTTACTCTTTAACGTTTGTTTCCTGTTTGATRGAGTTTAATGCTTCCCCCTCTTGATTTTTTTTTTTTTTAATTACAGTTTGCCCTATATTTACTCTCATTCTGAGAGCTTTGGTATAAAAAGTATAAAATCATAGGATTTCTAGGTGTTTGTCAATTAAGGAATACGTTATGAAGAAGCTGTGTTTTCTAGGCCATTCTTTACTCAGATATATTAATAGTTAGTAGTATTTAACTCCTTAATATTTATATATTATTTGSTTTTAGGCAAGTATTTATCTGCACAGAGAAATACAGTTTTAAAAAATTGCTTACAGTAAATAGATAGTTGTCTTTTTTATTGGTCTGCAAGCCTGCACCTTTCCTTGCTGATGTGCAAAAGACTGAAGTTAAAGCTGTAAAGATTGCCAAAATAAGATACATTTTTTGTTATCCTCTTTTTTTCTCACTTGTGAAGGGAAAGAAAATCAAACTGAAATTCATAACTACAACAACATGTAATGCAGCATAGATAGGACACATATGGCTTAACTGTTAGACAGAATGACAAGATAAATTCCCTAGTGGCTCCAAGCTGGGGGTCCAAGGTAAGATTCTCTGGGAWGCCAAGGTTGAAACYAGCTCTCCAAGACACATTTTCATAAACTAAAATTAGTTCCTATCTGAAAGAGAGGGAATTCAGAGAGAGATGAAATGGGGGGAATTACCTCACCACTTACGTCTTTAACTGGGGATTTTTGTCAGATATGCTAATGTGCTAAACATATAAAAATTGTAAGCACATTATGCTACGGGTGCATCTTTGGCATTTTGCATCTGGTAAATTGTGTGCCCAAGGATCCTCAGTTGCTATTTGTTAAGAACTGCTGTTTAGGGTTGATTTGATGGCAAATCTCTACAGGGTTTATTTCCTTTGTATTTGSATAGAGAAGTCACACAGTAACTAGYRTAAGACAGTCATTTTTAGTTGATGGGTGTTTGTGCATGTACACAAATGTCATTGACACAGWGGAAATGTGAGCCTCTGAGGTCTCAAGTAAATGAACTGMAGTGCTCCACTGAACTCCTGACTTCTCACCTCTTGTCAGAAAACCCATCAGAGTGCCCTGCAGGTTCAGCAGAAGGCAGAGGCCATGCTGCAGGCTAACCACTACGACATGGATATGATCCGGGAGTGTGCAGAGAAGGTYGCTTCCCACTGGCAGCAGCTGATGCTGAAGATGGAGGACCGTCTCAAGCTTGTGAATGCCTCTGTTGCCTTCTATAAAACCTCTGAACAGGTACAGAAATGCTRCATGAGCTGTGGTCTGCCTTGGTTAACTCCTCAGTGTGGCATAAAACAGCATCACTTGAAAAAATGGTTGATGAGGTTTGGTTGTATTGACTCAYTTGATGGCTACTTCTGGATTTTGTGTGGGAGTCTGAGAAAAATTAACTTAATCTGCTTGTCCACAGAAAAGTTTGGGGGGAGGTTGGCAAAGTTGCTTCCTCTGCAGTCATAACTGAAAACYCATCCAGAACTATGCAGTCACAGAGACAGAGAAAGAGGAACAATTTTAGGGACAGCCTCTCAGCAATTCCACATAAGCAGGCCAGTGCCTGCAAACCTACAGCCAAAGCTTGTGCCTTAAGTCCCAGTCAAAACATGTCAGAAGCTAGGGGGTATATGTAAGGGGTAGATTGGTTTCATATTTTTTGAGGCCTGAATTTTAATTTTTTCCTTACTGAATTGGTCTCCTTTCTCCTGAAAGGTGTGCAGTGTGCTGGAAAGCCTGGAGCAAGAATATAAGCGAGAAGAAGATTGGTGTGGGGGAGCAGACAAACTGGGTCCCAACTCTGAAACAGATCATGTTACTCCCATGATAAGCAAACACCTGGAGCAGAAGGAAGCGTTTCTAAAGGTAAGGTTGAGGACTTTWTGTGATCTCCTGTGTCTTGGGAAGCAGGCAGGCAAACAACTCTTCAATTTCTGATGTGGCTGTGGAAAGCACAGTGGCTTGTTCAAACTACAGGTATGTCCCCAGCTGCAGAGGTGTGGGAAGTGACATGTTAACTGCTTCTGACAGTGATTAAGACAATACTGCCAAGTGCATAACACTGTAGTCAGTTTTATAAATACATTTCCTGTTGAACTTCAGTAGATGTTAGATCTCCCAGTGTGSCTGAAGAGGAATTGGAAATCACTGCTTTGAACAACTATCACTCTGAATGCTGAAAGGTTGCTGCTTTGGAAGAGAAGTGAAAGTCTCACTCAAGTGAAGTGCCATTGCTGCCTATGCATTAGAGCAGCTCTCAGATGTACTGGAACTACAGAGGAGTATGGAAGGAGGAAATTGCTAGACAAGCATCTGGGAGTAGTTGGGTTTTGTGTTGTAGTCTTCAGATAAATGAAAGATTTTTGTTCCAGCTAATGTCCTAGTGAAGAAGGTTGCTGATCATACTGAATTAAATGTGTAGCGKGTGCCTGAGAGCAGTGTAACTAACTCTTTTATCAAAGGCATTTTCCAGCATCACCATGAAGGACTACTAAGAAAAAACTTTTTTGTTAAAAACCTTTTTATTCTCATTACACAGATTACAACACTCAAAAACATACTAACAGAACTCAAAGTATACAGCCTGTATAATTCTGCAGCTGGCATGAATTAATAATCTTTGTTTTTAAATGATTTGAGAAATGACTTAGTGTCTTTGTTGCTGTATCAAAYCATTATACCTTCATCTAATTTAAGGTAGCATTCCATAACTTGCATGTTAAAAATGAGGCAGCCAGCCCATATGTATTATTTGATGTATGTTAAAATGAAGAGGACAGGTGAGCTGAGTGCTTGCAAAATAGTGGAAAGGACTGAAAGCTCTCAAGGCTTTGCCTTAATATTTTAAGAGCAGGTATTACTATTTTAGCACTTCTGGTTTCACTTCAGCAGTGGTGTTTGGATGGGTGTTTGGAATATGCAGGTGGGTGCATAAGTGTATGCACTGTTTACACAGTAAGCAGCTTCAGGTGGCACATGGCACATACAYTAAACAAACTTCTCTGTGAGCTCTAAGTCATGCTGAAAGCTCTAGAGCAAGTGATTGCTTTTTAGGTTGTTCAGAAAAAAGGAATGGCATTTTATTTTAGGTTGTCTATCTGCTCTTTTTTTCTCTGCCAGGTAAGGTGTAACTGCTATTAGGCAGAAAATSTATTTAAATAGTTGGGTTGGCTTGGCTTACTTGTAGGAAAATTTAGCATGCAATGCTTTCCAAAACTGAAGAGGGTGACAAATGTACAAAAAGGGGGTTAGGGAGATCTCTAATCTCTTCTGCATGTATGTTTGTGCATTTCAAATAAAGCTGTACATCTGACTCTCTAGGCCTGCACACTGGCTCGAAGGAATGCTGATGTCTTCCTGAAATACCTGCACAGGAACAGTGTCAACATGCCAGGGATGGTGACACACATCAAAGCACCTGAACARCAAGTGAAAAGTAAGGGGATTCTTGTTCTCTTTCTTTCCACAAGAATGTAATCATCATGTGCTGTGGTATGTGTGGTGATGGGGTAGTGAAGCCTGCCCAAGTGGAAGGAGTTCTGTCAGGCTTAACAGGAAACAAATTGCTTGCACACGTTGAAGGAGCTGACAATCTTCGAAGTTTCATACTCAAATGAAGTTGCTTGGAATTCTTTTATCTGTCACTTTCACCTAATCTTCTTTCTATTTAAGACTCAAATGTGCAGCTTTTATTGAGACAAGGAGGTAGTAAACTTCCCCATGATAACRTTTGGTCTGAAGCCAAATGGGAGCTGCTCCAGTGTGTTGGTGTCATACGTTCTGCAAGTTCCCTGGGAGTGCCAGAGTGATATGAGATTATTGCTTGTACGATGCCCTTGAGCTCTTCAGATAGTTTGAATTAGTGTTGAGGAGCTTCATGAAGTATAACTTACATCATGTTTGAACTGGAGGTATAAGACAGGTAGGGCTTTGAGGGACAAAAGTGCAAAAATTAATATGGTATGCATAACTGATGGTTGTGGTAGCAGAACTGAGATCAGAGAGATTCAGAAGTAAATATGGCATTTTAATAATTTAATTGCCAGTCATATTCTGSTCTGTGCATTTTGAAGCTGTGATAGAACACTCTGGCGATGCTACATCTCAAAACCAGAGAAGTCTAATTTCTAATTAGGTGCTGTTTGCACCTACCCAAAGGAGAGTTACGGAAACGATGTAGGCAGACTCAAGAGGAACATGGCAATAAGTCCAGAGAAGAAGTTGTGGCAAGGAAAATTCAGAATGGAAGTGTTGCATCAAGATGGATTAGAGCAGGTAGCCAGAGAGGCAGTAGAATCTGTACCCCTACGAATTTTTAAAACTCAGCTGAAAAAGTCTCTGAAAACCTTTGAATTTAATCCTGCTTTGAAGAGGAGATTGAAGCAGATGGCCTCCAGAGGTCACTTCCGCACCAATTTACTTGATGGCTCTATTAGAAAAGGACATGTCCACTGCTTCACTGTAACTACAAGGGGAAAGCAGTTTGTGTTAAATTTACCCAGTAAATTTACTGACAGTTCTCAAGTCAAAGTCTGATGGTACTCAAGTTAAAGATCCTCCTATATTGAACTTCTGTTAGAGAGAGAATTGGATATTGTCCATATTTTCACTCTTAAGGATATAATGGGATTGTGGCAGTTGAAACTTCAAGAGTTTAAAGCTACGACAGAGGGTTGTTTTCCCTCTGTCCCCAACATTAATAGAACTGTGCAAAACAAAATCTCAACACAAATCCCAGCAGTATCAACAACGGAAGCTGACATTTGTCACTTAGCTATTCTTTCAGTAAGAGCAGAAGAGCCAGAAGCAAGCAGGAAGTTGTTGCTACCACACTTACAGAGTATCAGACAAAAATTTTTAAAATTCAGTTTTGACATCAGTATAGGAACAGTCATTCTGAGAAAGGTAAATGTGCTCATGTGAGGAAAGAATAGAAAGATCTCTACTAATGTCCKTAAGAATAATAATTACATGCCAGAACCATAGTATTATGCGTGTTCTRCAGACATTTAAAATTCTGGATGAGTTTAAAAAGCCACAAAAAGCCARCAAAAATCCCCAAGCAGAAAAAAATAAGCTGTTGCCCTAATAAATTTCCCCCCATAAACCATATAATATATGCTTCTGAGAATTAAACATGAGTTAAGATAGAGCTAGTGGAGGCTTGCTCCTGTTAGCTCTCAGTGGTAATAGTGGTAGTTGACCAAATGATACACAAGTTAACTCTATTCTTCTGTTCAAATATGGATGTCAAGGAAAAAAAAATCTTCTTTCACCTCTTTTCTAAATTGAGTTAAAAATTGAGTGTTTATTTTAGTGAAAGAGAGGTTGCATATGTTCTAATAGAGCATTACAGCTCAGATGTATGCTTGAAACTGGAAGACTGCAATCAGTATATAATTTATAAATTAATACCTTAAAAACTTGAGTAACCTTTGAGTTTCTGCAGAACTGCTGAACATTTTTCAAAAAYCTCATTCAGTGGCATACTTGATCCTTATTTCCAGATGAAGATTAAGTTACCATGAAAGTGATGTCTTAATCTAGGCAAAGTTTAGCTAAGCACATAACTTCATGGGGAACAGGGATTACAGTGGTGCTGTACTCTGACAGGTGTCCTTATGTCCTCGCATGCCAGCGTGAATAATTTCTTTGATATGCAGTTAAGGGTACCCAAACATTATCTCATTTAAGAAGGAATTGTGGCCTAAAATTGTGCTGTGGTGGGTGGATTGAGTTGGTGACAGTTCCTGTAAGTTCAGAAATGAGAGCATCTTCATCTTTGTTTTGGCTGCTAAGTCTGTGTGCATCTGTGTTACCTGTCTGCTGTACAGGCTGTAACTGAGCGCGGTTCAGGATCTTGTCTAATGATGCTTACATTTTTAGATAGGTTGATAGAAGGGACCAGGATGCATAGATACAGCTGAGAGCTCTTCGAGCCTGGAGAAGAAGCTGAAATTTTAGGGAACAATCCTAACAAGTGCTGRAATCAAATTAAACACAACAGGCACTCTAGTTCAGGTGGTTTGAGATACAGAGATGCTTTTCCAAACCTAGTATTAAATACTGATGCTCTATAACTTCCTTAGAGTGGTTTATAGAATATTTTTTCTCCTGTTTGTCAKTCCAAGAAATTAATGGCACTAACACTAACAGTGCCCAGCCAAATATCTCTCACTGCCTTGCCATCTGTATCATGTCCTGACAGAACAAATGCTGTTCCAATTTGCTAAATTGACCTCGCTTGCTCTTTGTCAGAACTACTTTGCTTGCGTCACTGTCAAGATGTCTCCTTTTATGTGGTGTGTCCAGTTGGGTGTGTTGCACTGTATAATGATAATTGTGTCCCACCCACTCCACCTCCCTGTCTCCTGAAATCTGGCATATACTCTGAGCAAGTGTTTTGGAGGTGACATAAGGCAGAAATAAAACTGAGAAAGCAGGGGAGGCTCACAGCAGATCAGCTCATGGCTTGGCTCAGAGGACGGATCAGCTGAGGCATATTTGAGGGGAGTCTTACCAGCAAAAAATTAAACCTTGGTCACAGTGACCACATTCCAACCAAAAGCAAATCCTGGGTCATCTCAGCATCCTGGGGCAAGTGGGTATATGRTGCTTGTAAAGCAGGAGGATGTTGGCAGTGATGCAGACAGGTTTCATAATCCTCAGGGAGACTATGACAAGTGGTTGTGTTTAGTCCCAGATCTCAGATGCAGTAGACAAAGATGCATATCCCCTCAGGCTTGCTGTTATTTGAGGTTCTCTGTCAAACTGTTTCTTGGAGTTGTTACCCTTTGGGATGTAAAGCATGGTGGACGTGCACAGTTGGAGAGCAGAATGCAGACACCGAACACTTGATAGCCTCCACTCGTAATTACAGGTTATGGAAAATAGCCAGCTCTGGGTATAAGTAGAAAAGCAAGTAAAGTGTTGGTGTAAAGAATAAGCCTTTTCTGTGATCTCTTCTGCTGGACCTCCCTTTTGGCTCTSTGCAATTCCAGGAGAATCACCTGGTGAAGACATTGAGTGTCCCCATTCCCCTGGGCCCAGCTTGCCCTCTGGGTTTGCAGTAGCTACAAAGTCARTTAGGGCTGCTGCTCTGGAATCAGCAGTGGGTAAAGTGAGCTTCACAGGATACTGCTAGAATTTCTTTGTTTGATGGAAAAACCATGAGCATTAAAGAAGCAGAGTTCAGATAAGGTCTTCTGCATATTGTAACCACAAGGTCTTTGCTTGGAAGAATTTAAAAGGTTGGACATGTGGGAATTGGGTGTGAGTTTTCTGATACTCAGCAATAACAAACTGTGGAGTTAATTACTTGATTACCTGGAAGTTCTGTCAAGGTTCAGTGAACATTCATATTTAACAAGTCAGCTTACTCAATTATGTATTGTTGGGTTTGATTTTTTTTTCCAGTAGAGAATTACAAACTTAGTAATTGCCTATTTTTATTACTTGGGTTTCTGTACATAGAATGTTTGCTTATGCTATATTTGATCTTATACATTTGTTCATCTGTATTAAATCGGTACAATACTTTATAAGAGACTGATAAATCAAAATTTCCTCTTTTTTACTTCAATTAATATAATATATTAGGCATGTTGTGATTACTTGTGCATGCTCATTCTTTCTGAGGAAACTCTATCAAGTGCCATCTTTATCAGCTTACCCTTTCAATCCTGCTATAAGCAGTAGCAGTCCCCTTGTGAAAAATATTTGAGAGGAAAAATGGTGTCAGTAGTAATTTTTAATTGCATCTCTAGTTTCTTTAACCAGCACTTCTGTAAGTAATAAAAAAACCCACTGTTTTTCATTAATATCAGGAAAAAAGAAAAACAAAGACTAACAGAAAGGGCAACTGCATAGTAAGTTCTACAATGTAAAGTACTTTATTCTCCTGATTTTTGTGTGGTATTTTAAATTTGGTTGTCATAAGCTCTGTTTTCATTTCTGCAGATATCTTGAATGAACTCTTCCAGAGGGAGAACCGTGTGCTGCATTACTGGACCATGCGTAAAAGACGTCTCGATCAATGCCAGCAGTATGTGGTGTTTGAAAGGAGTGCCAAACAGGTGAGGGTTCCATATGAAAATCCTCTTTASTGTGATCAAGGGTTGACATACTCTGTCTTCTCACAGTAACAAATTTGTCATTGACTTCAATATTTCAAATGGCTAAAACATCAGAAGGATAAAAGTAGCAAATTGAATTATTTGCCTTCCCTTTAATACAGAACAGCTAAATTCAGTGTGGCAGTGTGTCTGTAACTGTTGTAACTTGAAGGTGATGTTTTGCTTCTGCTAGCTTCATCTGCTACTGGCAAATCTAATTTCTGCAAGCTTGTGTTTGACAAATTGTTATGCTTGTTAACTTTTACACACACACCTAATTTGTCTGGGGAAATTACAGGCAGCAGCATTTTTCTCAGATGTTGGAGGAAAAATATCTAATTAAGTTGATTGGCATTTCTAGAAATCTGACAAGTTGGATAACTCATTACACAAATAACTGAATTACTTTGGTTTTTCAGTTCTTTGTGTATTTGGTTTCATGGTTTCCTGCATGATCCACCTCTTGATATTTTGTTGAGTTTATCAGTCTGGAAAGAACTATTAAGTAACTACCACACACACAAAAAAATCTCCTTCACTAATTGAAGCACATGCCATAAAAATAAGTAGGGGGTTCAAGGCAGAAGTGGTATGTAGATTAATCTGTGATGGTTCTTTTTTTTACTGGTTTTAAGACAAAGAAAGGAAGTTATCTGTTCCTGTTCTGTGGAAAAGGACACAATGCTGATAGTGTAAAATATAGACAGATAGTCTTTAAAGGGCTAAAAAACCTAATTTTTTATTTCTTTCTGACAGCTAATTAGACAAAAGTTTAAATACTATTGGTCTGATTTGCACTCTGAAAGAAGTCTGAAGTCTGCCTTTCATGCTTTCACAAAGACATTAATGCAAGTTGGAGTGAATTTGAAGTCTGATACTTCTTTAAAAGAACACCACCATCACTTCCCTGCCCCCCGCCCTCACCTCCCCGCCCCACTTTTGAACAATCTTAATTTAAACCTCTGACAAGCACGTGATCTACTTGTTTTTGTATAGAGATTGCTAACTAACAGCCAAACACTGGAGATAAAGATCTGTCAGCATTTTCATTGTAAATCCCATTTTTCAGCAATCATCAGTTCAGTCATCAAAAAGCGAAGCGGACCAAACCATATATGGGATTCCACAGTGATTAGCCAAAAAAATGGAAATGTTGCTCTCTTCATTTAGATGTCTTTTTGGAATTTGGAAGAACCTGTTCTTTATTCTTTCAGAACCTGATGCCCTTGTGATAGAAAAGATACCATAGTAGTTTGCAAGGACAGTGCTAGMTTCTCAAATCCTTTCAGAGTTAAGGGCTTACCTGATCCCCAAACGGATTTCTCCAGTTTTTGTAGTGATACCTCAGGTGAAATGAAAGCTGATCTAARCTGCAGGAATCAAGATCAAGTCTGACTTTCTGTCATACTGTGCCTCTAGAGAGCTGCCAGCAAGTTATGAAAAGACAACATTTCATTCTCATGCCAGGTGTATTGGAACTACATGATCTTTAAGTTCTCTTCCAACCCAAGCCATTCTGTGATTTGCAGAGGGGCAGCTTTTTGTTTCTCATTCATTCCAGCATTGTGTAATAAACCCATTAAAGAAAGGTAGAAATTAAAAAGATAAAAGCAGGAACTATTAAATGTTGTTTTATATCAGTGGTAGCCATGCTGTGCCTGTCCATGTCAGTCTTCACTTGCAAAGATTGACATTAGAATGACAATGCATGTCACAGAGGTGGTTGGTTGAAATGCTGCTTTTTTGACAGAAGTCCAAGAGTTGTTGTTTTGTTTCCATCAGCAATTTTTAAAGATACAGACCCATCTCCTCAGGCTTGCCCCTGCACTAGTATGTGACTCAGAAAATGGCATCCCGGCATTCACATTCAGTGTTGAATTTGGAAACCTTTCTCCTCACTTCAGGTTTTTCWCCAAGAAGGAAAARCATTTGAAGTGGAAATAARAAAATCAACATTGCTTCATCACAGCTTTGATGAACTTAAATCATTGGTGGAATTATAATACAAACAGTGCCTTTTCTGATTCAGTGTAAGRTTRTGTGTGTGAAGCATAGATACCTACTGTCCACCAAGATAAATCTTTTCCTGTTCTTGCTAGTGTGAATAGATAACACTCATAATTCCAATTTATTCTTTTAAGGGAAGAGTGAGGACCCACCAGCAATCTACTACTTTTTTGGGGGGGTAATAAATTTTTGTCTAGTGTTCTGTGTGTTTACTGAAGATACAGAAGAGGCACATGCATTTAGTAATAAGGTGGTTCTAAAGAAGCTTTATAAAACTCTTTGAATATCTGCTATTGGCTTTGTCAGAAATGAGAAGTTTCTAAGCTCCCGTCCGTCTGCCTGCTGCTGTAGGGAGCCTGACTGAAAGCTGCAGAACAGTTGTCAGTTAGATTTTGTACTGTTACGCAGCAGTTGGAGACTACTCTTGCTTTTTCCAGGAACCAGAGATTCCTCATGACCACTGAGTTGTGCTTAAAAGGGCAGCAGGTAATGTGGGTGAAGCATAGATAATTATTACATGGATCAGCATTTTTCATAATAGTGAGCAAATGAAGTGTCGGGATGTGGAAGGGAAGCAATCTTAGTTTGCAGTTCTTCATTCTTGATTTTTTTTTATACATACATGAATTGGTTTAACTGAGCCATCTCACTGTTCCTTCTCTGCTGCAGGTTTAATTTCTAGGAGCACAGACCACACTTTGTGAGGCTGGAATGCGTGTCAGCAAAAGAGTGAAGTGATAGTTAAATCTTACGTGCTTGGAAAGTTTAGCCTACACACTTGGTGGTCTTATGTACATTTTTATAAGTTGGAACRTGTATTTCTGAGTATAGCTGTCCCATGGGGTACCAAGAAAGTGATTTTTTTTTTCTTTTTCCTCAGCTGGGGAGTATACTACCAAAACTGTGAACACAATTAGTTAGAACCTGTCAGTACTGGACTGCTGCAGTCTTGCAATAGTGGACTTCCCTGAAGTGTTCAGATTCATATGTCATTTTTAATTCTCTAAGCATTGCTTCATAGACTGAGGGCATTATTTYAGAGTTATGAACTATTTGGTGTTGTAGAGGTATTAGATGATTGCCACAAGTCGCATAGAGTAAAATTCACCTGTGGCCAAACTGTGTGTAAAATACTGATTACAGATGGTTTCTGTTGCCAAAAMTATATTGTCTTTTCTCTTACTTTTCTTCATTAATGCTTTATTTAGGCTTTGGAATGGATTCATGACAATGGAGARTTTTATTTATCCACACATACTTCCACTGGTTCCAGTATCCAGCACACTCAAGAGTTGTTAAAAGAACACGAAGAATTTCAGATCACTGCAAAGGTAAAATAAATTTTAAAAATTATTACAAAAGGTTGGAAGGAACCTTTGGAGATCAGTCCAATCACACTGCTAAGGCAGGGTCCCCAAAAGCAGGTTACACAGGAATGTGTCCAGGTGGGTTGTTTTGAATGTCTTCACAGAGGGAGACCCATGACATCCCTGGGCAGCCTGCTCAGTGCTCTGCTTCCTCATGTTGAGATGAAACTTGTTGTGTTTTTAGTTTATGGCCATTCATCCTTGTCCTGTCACTGGGCATCACTGAWGAGTCTGGCACCATCCTCCTCTGACAGCTGCCTTTGAGATATTTTATATTTTGGTGAGATTCTCTCTCACTCTTCTCTTCTCCAGACTAAACTGGCCCAGCTCCCWCAGTCTCTCCTTTTTAGGTAGATGCTCCCAAACCATCTTTGTGTTGCTCTGCTGGACCCTCTCCATTAGCTCCTTGTCATTCCTGARCTATGSAAACCAGAAYTGAACACAGTACTCCAGATGTGGCCTCGTTAGGATTAAGTAGAGGCTCAAGGATCACTTCCCTAGACCTTCTGGCCACACTCTTTCTGATGTACCCCAGGTTACTCTTGGCCCTCCTGGCCACGAGGGCACTGCTGGCTCATGCTCATCCACCAAGACTCCCAGCTCTTCTCCCCAGAGCTGTTACCTAGCAGATCAGCCTACAGCATGTTCTGGTACTTGGGGTTATTGCCCCCAAGTTTCAGGACCCTGACTTTGCCCTTGTTGAACTTCATTAGATTCCTCTGCCCAAGTCCTCAGCCTGTCAAGGTCTCACTGAGGCAGCACAGCCAGTCCCTCCCCCCACCCCAGTTTCATATCATCATTAAACTTGCCAAGGGTGTGTTCTATTCATTCATCTAGGTTGTCAATAAACAAGTTGAATACAAGTTGAATTATGTAAGATTTGGAACAAAAGAAAACAACTGAATTCCCCCTGCCCATCRAAAAATCCCCCAAGGATGTGTCCATCAAGATCTGTTTACTTGCAGTGGCTCTCTCTCTGTATTTYTGCTGAGACTAGAATAAACCAGAARATAACCAGCAGATATTCATTGTTACTAGAGCTCCATGAGCCTTGTGTGCTGTTGATTWCTCATGACAAAATTGTTGTGACGTAGCTTAAAAATGTTTTCAATACCTACAAACCTTTCAGGGCCTCTGATTTCCACTTTCGTATCTTCATGATTGTGGATTACTGAATGTTCATTTAGGATATAATATACAACAAGCTTTATTAGTATTCAGCTTACTATTTTTAATTAGAAGATAGTAGAAAAAAAAAAGCTTTATTTGTTAGGTAATTTATTTTATTAAAGTATTCTGTGATTCTGCTGTAAACCTTTTTGAGTCAAGAAGTCCAAATGTAATTCTGCATCTCTGGAGGCCTTTACAGAGATGCAGATGTCACTCCTGAGGCTTACCAGTTTCCATGTGTGAAAGACAGACAACCAGAGCATGACTGACGTACCTGAGTTTGTAGCTTTGTCTGTCTCTCTGTTTTGTTTTACCACCTGTTCAAACTSTCACCTGTTTCTCCCTCTGGCTCTCCAACCTTCAAAGTGAAATAACAGAGCCCAGGAAAGTAAGCAAGTGTTCATTTTTCTGAAGGATCACCCCAGAACAGACTTGGAGATGGAGTTGGTATGGGGACATGCGAGAAGGGAGAAAAGGAAATCCAGAAAGAACAGAGATCACTTTTGATGTTCAGAGCTGGATTTCCTCTGTCTGATGTTTGCTCCAGACTTTGCTGGATCCCTTCCAGTATGCAGAGTACCACTGCTCTTCCTTATTTCCTCTGTCAGCCTGCAGATGACGTTGGTGCCTCTTTTGAAAGGAAGTTGTTTTTATCACTCCCTTGGCATTTTGCTACCTGTTGGGAGGATATGTTAGCCCATGCTAATTCTGTATTATGAAAATAAATACTTGGGTGAAGGGACCATTAGGGAAGAAAAAGAATTAAAAGAGAACACACTTGATTTTTTCAATAATGTAAGAGTCAAGTTTTTATTTACTATTTTACTTACCTCCCTGCTAGCAAGGGCCCTGACTATGCACTTCACTCATGACAGAGAGAAAAGGATGTATAAACTCATCCATTGTGTATGATTTATGGTTTACATGAAAGAAAGTGCATAGTATCAAGGCAGTTTGTCATTTGGGAAAAGCACTTACAGATTTGGTGGTAGCTACTTGTTCTYTTCTCTCAAACAACTTTGTGCCAACAAAGCATAATATAGAAAAAATTTAAAGAATGTAGTCTTAATCTATTAACGAGTAAAGTATATAACAAGAATTACTTCCATCTCAGCRTTTCAGTGGTGTCTAAAGGAGGTAGATTCTTGAGATTGTGGGCCAGGTCCAATACCAGTGCTTCAGTGGTAATGAATAAAGTACTCTCTGGCATCAAATGCCTTTGTATTGATGTAAGAGTACCCATGTTGAAAGGCTTGTCTAGCAGAATTTAATCTCTGGGTTAGATATGAAGCACATTTTGCAAAGAAAAATAAGCARTCTTCTAGTCATGTAATAATAAAGCCCAAGGAAACCTACATTAGTCTTGTGCTATTTTTATTAAGTAAAAGTTATCTGTTCAAAGGAGTTTTGGGAAGACAGGGGAGGAAGGTAGCTCCTTCARTTCCTTGTCTAATTGCACTTAGTTGCAGTTTAGCAGAATGACCCCCTGCATGACAGGTAGAGCTTGTAACTGTTCGATATTTTCCTGTTTTCATAGCAAACCAAAGAGAGGGTGAAGTTGTTGATACAGCTGGCTGATGGCTTTTGTGAAAAAGGGCATGCTCATGCAACAGAGATTAAAAAATGTGTCACAGCAGTGGATAAGAGGTACAGAGACTTTTCCCTGCGCATGGAGAAATACAGGACCTCTTTAGAGAAAGCTCTGGGTATTTCCTCCGATTCCAATAAATCGGTAAGAGAAATTTGAGTGTGATGACAAACAAGCTTTACTTGCATTTGATTTAGCTACCTTTTCCTCCTGTCTCCTTCCTTAATCAATTCTTCCTTTCTTTAATAAAGAGCAAAAGCTTGCAGCTGGATATAATCCCAGCCAGTGTCCCTGGGTCAGAGGTGAAACTGCGCGATGCTGCTCATGAGCTTAACGAAGAAAAACGAAAGTCTGCCCGCAGGAAAGAGTAATACATTTATTTCTTTTTTTAATCAATGAGAATGCATAAGTCAGTCCTGAAAATTAAAACAACTGTCATGGCTTATCTGGCAGCTTAGAAATCATATAATTGGTAAAAAAAAAAGTGATAGTACTCAGTATCTCCTATTGCCATTTATTCCCATGCTGGTTCTCATAGGTAATTTTTGCATGACAGAATGTTAAACTTTCAAAACTGTTAGACTACATTTAAAATGTTTTTTTCCTTCATAGAAATAATGTGAAATAAATGTGTAAGGGAAGAAAGCAAGACAAGAGTTAAATTACTGTAGCAGTGGAAAGTGTTAGAGAAAAAATTCTATCTCCTTCTCCGTTTCTTTTTGTCCTGGTTAGTAATGGAGGGATGTTACCTCTTAGGTTTCCTTCCTCTGTTGTCTCTCTTCACGTTTCAGTTCTCAGATTTTTCTTGCTGCAGTGAAAAAGCAAAGGCTGATGAGGAGAAGGATGTATTCTGGTTATTCTGCATTCATAGTGATCTAACAGACTGAGATCTGATTATTCTTTCTGTTGTCACCTAAGGTTCATTATGGCTGAGCTAATTCAGACAGAAAAGGCTTACGTAAGAGACCTCCGGGAATGCATGGATGTGAGTTTTGTTTTTTTCACTAATCTTTGAAGGCAGGGTTCAATCCGTTGCTTTCTGTTTTCTTTCTGGTTTCAACAGCTGAGCRTGATTGGTTTGGAATCATAGGACCAAATTAAGTAACTTTACTGCTGTTAAGAACAAACTTAAAATTGCATCTGATAACAGCCATTTCAGAATTCACCCTATATGTTTTGCTTTTGTCAGTACTGACTTTCAGTATTTGTGCTTTTCCCAGTCGTGTGTGGGGTTTTTGTTTTAGAGAGAGGAGGGAAAAAGGAGGGGTTTACTTTATTTGCTTTGCTAGCAATTGGGGAGAGCTTGTGCTAATTCTCTTATTATCTGTATCACATGTTCTGCTACTAGCTGACTTTTTGAATAGAAATTCAGTGAGATTCCATGGAAAAGTGCCCAGTAATTGTTATGCTGAAGCAGCTAAGGTTCAGTGGTAGCTGTTGCACAAAGCATGAACTTCTAGACTGCAGATATGACCTTGATAAGGAATATCCTGAAGCATTAGAGGTTGTCAAGAATACTTTGCATTTTAAATGATGAAGTCTCAGGGACTATGTTAAATTGTCAGCTTTAGAACTTCTATTTCACTGTCAAAATCACAAGGTATATTTGACACAACAGGCACTGTCACAATTGGAAATGATGCTGCTGTATGATCTGTGCTTAGTTTCTCTCCAGGAGTGCATACTTACAGGTACCTGGCTGTCTCTGTTGAGAGTTTGTCATCACTTTTCACACATCTTTTTTTTTTTTCTGGGCAGACATATCTATGGGAAATGACAAGTGGAGTGGAGGAGATCCCACCTGGTATTGTAAACAAAGAACACATTATCTTTGGAAACATGCAGGAAATTTATGAGTTCCACAATAAGTGAGTGACTTATCTTCCATTTCCATACTACTGCTAAATCCAAATGATGACCTGAGGGGTTTCCTAATGAAAATATTGTGTATATCAATAATAAATGCTTTCCCATTAAAAAAATGAAATACTTTCCTCTTGCATTGCTGGATTATTTCAGCTGTTACTTTTTACAGAGAGGTAGGCACACCATTAGAAATTGTATTTTTGAGTCTTGGGCTTCTTTCAGCATTTAAGAAATTTTTTGGATACACCAAAATGTTGTTGTAGGTTTATCAGTTATYCTAAAGAACACTGAACTCAATAAAATTCAAACAGCACAAATATTAGGGCTCTGTCATTTTTTCAGAACCCTCATTCCTGATATCCAAGTGCAGCTGTTAGTGGGAAAGAGTAGGGCTCCCACCTCTTCCTGGCTCTTCTTAGCTTCTGTGGAGATGCTCCAGCATCATTACGTTTAATTGAGCACAGAGCATAAATGAGACCTGTCYGCTTCATTTCTTCTGAATGGAGTGGTTCCTAGGGGCATCTGTGTACAGGAGTCTTGCTCTGAATCTTCCTGCTTTGTAATTTCCTGATTGTGTACACATTTGTATCAGGTTATGATTCTTTGAAGTAATRAAATATACCTAGCATATTCCAGACCCCGATTTTATGCTTTGTATGCTTTGTGGTAACTTGAACTTGAATATCCAAAAAGCAAGGTTTGGAGTTTTTTTAAATTGAGATGAAGGCTTTTCTTGTCACTGAAAACAGTAGGAAACCATCTTGATAGAGAACAACAGCAATTACTAAATTTTTGTATGTTCTTAYATATTAACTGCATGTCTGCTGGTTCAATTTCTGATCTTCTCATCAGAATTTTTATTGAATTATATTTGATATTAGTACTTCTATTRCACATTTTTATCTATTCCAGTTATCTTTATTTCCTTAACTTMTACATTTGGTATTACAAAAAGTTTTCTAATGGCCTTTGTTCACAGACARTAGATCCAAACAAGTTGCTGTAATGRCCATGTTTCATATGCCTTGTACTATTTGTTTCTTTTCTATCCACAGCATATTTCTCAAGGAGTTGGAAAAATACGAACAGTTACCAGAAGATGTTGGACACTGCTTTGTTACTTGGGTAATGAAGTCAGACTTAYATTTAGAAGTAGAAAGGGAGATAGGAGGCATGATGGGATGAATTCTTGCTCTCAGGTCCCTTTTTGATTTGTAGAAGTACCTATTTCTTCAAAGTTAAGTAAAAGATGTGTATCTTTAACTGAGACAACAGCAATTAGGCCACTCCTGTCAGATGCCAGTCCTTAGCTGCTTTTGAARTGTGTGCAAGTTGCCTAAACTAGTGTGCAGATTTGGTTTTTTCTTAGCTTTGAATAACCTATATTTATATACATTGCTGTTGTTTTTGGTCKTACTTGCCTGATGTATATTTTTACRCTGCCAGTTTGAGTGGAAATATAATTCTGTACAGTTTCTTCACGGGGAAGATAAGCTCTTTGATAATGGTGTAAAATGTTTGAGACAGGAATGATGCTCTCTGATAGCCTTTGTCAATTTGCATGTTGTTCTGCAGGCAGACAAATTCCAGATGTATGTTACCTACTGTAAAAATAAGCCAGATTCCACTCAGCTGATATTAGAACATGCAGGAGCATACTTTGATGTAAGTACATTGTGTCCATCTTCAAAGTACACCTTGGCTGTTTGACTCAYATATATGTGGTTTTGCTGAGTGCCTAATTTGTGAAGAAAATGCAAGTTTCCTGTTAATAATGCTGCAATTTGTTAAGCTGTCATCTTAAGAAAATCAGTCCTGTATCTCACGTGGTTAACTTCCATTGCTCAGTTGGTGTTACAGAGCTGTCAAATCAGATGTGAAAGTSGCTGTCACATATCAGAGCAGTTCAGAACTGGAAGCAGGTTCTGGCAACCAACAACCAAGACATGAATCTTCAGCTCACACAAGCACATCCTGCAAATTTTAGCAAATCTTGATGTGCTTAGTTTGCATTGTATGTAATAGAGATAGAAATCTTGGTCAAATTTTTTGAGCAGTAAAACTGTAACTTCATGTAGTGGTAATTCAGTTCATTGCTGTTATTCAGTCCCACAGTTCCATGGTCTACACGTGTAATATTCTGCATTAAAAAGCAACAGAAATGTAAATGTGTTGGAGGTTTTAGGCAGGAATTTTGGCCAYGGTGAATGAGTTTTGGTTGGACATGTATTAACAGATGATTCAATTAGAGTGCTCTCTTTTTCCCTTTTTTTTTTTTTCCCAGCTGAGCCACTAGCTGTGTAATGACACCACAATTTTTTTAGACTTGTTTCTACAAGTAGAGGGAAGTAGAGGAAATCCCTGAAGCCCTTGGGGTTAATCTCAAAAGTCTAATCACTGGGGAAGTGGGGTTTCTAAACATTGTAAGGCAAGGCCTTTCTGAGAAGCCTCTGTTAAGTTTTCAGTGTTTGAAGAAGAGCAGGTAAGTTAAAGAAAATCAGGTATATATGACCAAAAAATTTCCAAGAAAAATTTAGTAAATACCATTTAACACAAGACTCTGATACAACTATTAGAAATAAATTCTTGCCACTACCTCCATGTGTTTTACCACTATACCCTGAGCTCTCCTTCCCCTAATCCACCTGAAGTATATTAGAAGTGTGAAGACTTAATTCTGTGCACAGAAAACTTCCACTGATGACACCACTGGTCCATGTGAAAATATCATGTGTATCCCATTTTGGGAATTTCTGATACTGTAACCACAGTTAGATGGCACATAGGTGTGGGGTATAACTTGTTGTTTGAAATTACTTGGTTAGAATTGATCCAGTGTTATSATAAATGGCAGACCMAATCAGTGGAGTTAAGCCCCAGTCAGTATCTGAAATCTGTAATCATCCCATTTAGCTATCAGAAACTTCCGTTTTCTACCTTTAACTTTTGCGGGGGGCGGATCTTTTTTTTTTTTTTTTTTTTTTTTCTACTTGTGACTGTCTGTTTTCTGTTCAATTGCTTTGGAAACCTCTGTCCTTCGGTCAGAAACTGTTACTTGGTGCTCCCTCTGGTGGAGATGAGGCTGTCTGAAATAGCAGGGAATGCTGAGAAACCTTMACCTCAGCCTTCCCTATGCTCCTGGGTCTTCCCAGGAGCACTGAAGTGTGAGGGTGTTTCCTCTCTTGCAAGCAGCAAAAGAAGTACAGATTTTAATGTTTTCTAAAGAGGTGTTGCCACATGTTCTATGTCCCTAATTRTTGCTCTTTATATTTAGGTTGGTTGAAATGTTTCACAGGTACTCTCAGAGGTAATCATCTTCTGTTAGTACCAAGTGAGCAGGCAGATGTACAGCATAATGATTCATTGTGCCTGAAATCCCTGGTTATCCTGGTTTTTGGGGGATTTTTTCCTACTAAAATAGGATTTGTAGTTAATGTATATTATTTCATATCCCTCAAAAGAGTTTRTATCTGAGTGTTGGTGGTCACAGTCCTCAAATGTTTGCTTTTTCCACATAGGAGATACAACAACGACATGGACTGGCCAATTCTATCTCCTCTTACCTTATCAAACCTGTCCAAAGGATAACAAAATACCAGCTTCTTTTAAAGGTCAGTATTAATTCARGGTTCTTCATCTGATTCTGCTGGTCCTAAGAAGGCAAAGCTCTTGCTGAAATCAGGAGGGTTGTTCTACTCTGCTCTCTGAGACTCCAGCATCCTAGGCAGCCACAAATACTGCTGCAAAATTTCAGCTGAAAATGAAATAAGGCATAAACAAGCAGCTTTTTGTCCAGATTTTTGTAAGCCAAAAAAAGATACCTGTCTACTGATGTTTACTTAGAAAATRTAATTTGCATTTCCAGGGTAAAAAAGTAATTCATAGCTATATGGCTATAAAACTGTTTTTGTAATGGTTTCTACACCAAATTTTGGCAAGCCCATTAGCTATGCTGATGGTGTTAMATACTGTAAAATAGATAATAATGTATTTATATATAAAACTGTAATATAAAATATCTAGAATTTTATATTAATTCTGTGTGTGTGTGTGAGTAAATATTTATACATAGTGACTGTACCTGTAGAGCTGTTGTATGAAGAGTTGTTATTTGTAATGTTGCCTGGAAATGTCAAGTAAATAGTAGTTGTTAACATAAGCACAAACTTTTGCAACCCTATAGTTAGAGCTTTCACTCAGTGGACAGATGCCTTCTCAAGTGAGCAGCAGTGTTCTTGGACTCTGGTGGTCTCTGTGAGGTGGCAGTGCTTGTTTTGTTGTAGCAGCCTACAAAAGCACWGTAACTGATCTGTGTCTTCCTTTTTTACTTGAGAACAGCCATGTGTGATTGCTTTGGAAATTCCTGAAAAACATTAGAGGCTATTTCAGGTCACGTTGGGTGGAAACAAATCTGTCATTTTTGACTGAAGTTTATTGTCTGTTTTCCACTTGCAAGGAGTTGCAACTTAGTCATGTTATAATTACAAAAATACTCTGGGCTGTGCCATTTCAGAAATGTTGGGGTATTAATTCCAACAATTATTATTATTTTTAATATTAATATGCTTTAGCCTGCTACTTWATGGAAGTGGTGGGATGGATTGGTTTCACCAGTCCTTGCAGAACCAGATATCTTTTTGTGTAATAAAATGGATTTGTCTGGGGGTTGCTGAGTTTCTGG